>VZTI01000239.1:77975-154982 GCA_013397865.1 Struthidea cinerea
CGAGGCCCGGCGTGACCCGGTGGCGCCCCAAGGTGACTCGAGTGACCTTCGTGGCGGCTCCGGCCCCGGCCGCATACCTGGCGGCTCCTCCCTCGCCCCCAGCCCCTCTTCCTCCTGCTGGCAGCTGTCTCGGCCTAACGCGGCTCCCTCAGGCGACTCCCGCCCGCAGACCCGCCTATGTCAGTAAAGGCTCTTGTCTCTAGGTAGGCTCGGTCGTGATTTATTTGCCTTATACTTGCCCTTGTTCCTTACAAAACCAGATAGATTGGTAAAGACCTCAGAGATCATGAAGCCCAACCTAACACCACCATTTAAACTAGATCGTGGCACTTAGTGCCACGTCCGGTCTTAAACACCTCCAGGGACGGTGCCTTCACCACCTCCCTGGGCAGTCCATTCCAGTGTCTAATCACTTTTTATCTGAAGTAATTCCTCCCCTAATGTCCAACCTCAGCCTTCCTTGAGGCTATGTTCTCTTGCCCTGTCACTAGTTGCCTGCAAGAAGAGGCTGGCCCCCACCTTACTGCACTCTCAGGTAGTTGTAGAGGAATTGCTCGCAGCTGTCTGTTCTTATTTTGGCAAGTCCTGATCTCTGAGAAAGTTTGCAAGCAATTTTAAGCTTGTTTATTAATAATGGCAATGATGGCCATTCAGAATTAACAACTTCGTTTTATAGTAGAAGCCCAGCTGTAGCACAGACCTGTCCACGCATGTGGTCAATATTCATATTTTTATTTGCAGGTGCAACACGCGAGTAAACAGATTGCTGCTGATAAGCAGTACAAGGGTATCATCGATTGTGTAGTGCGTATTCCAAAGGAACAAGGAGTGCTGTCTTTCTGGCGAGGAAACTTGGCAAATGTCATCAGATACTTCCCAACTCAAGCTCTCAATTTTGCCTTCAAGGATAAGTATAAGCAGGTGTTTTTGGGAGGTGTAGACAAGCACACTCAGTTCTGGAGGTATTTTGCTGGTAACCTGGCATCTGGTGGTGCAGCTGGAGCCACTTCCCTCTGCTTTGTCTACCCCTTGGATTTTGCAAGAACCCGTTTGGCTGCTGATGTTGGAAAAGCTGGTGCAGACAGAGAATTCTCTGGTCTCGGGGACTGTCTAGTCAAAATCACCAAGTCTGATGGTGTGCGTGGCTTGTACCAAGGGTTCAATGTCTCTGTCCAAGGCATCATCATCTATAGAGCTGCCTACTTTGGGATCTATGATACGGCAAAAGGTAACGTTTCAGAGGGGATCTGAAAAACCTGTTTTTAGAATTGTATTGTCTGTTTTTAGATATGTGAAGATGGAGGGGGATTTTGGTGCTACATCTGTGACACTGCTATATTCAAGGGAAAACTTGTGGATGTGTTAATGGCAGCAGCCTACTTTCAAGTACTGGTTTTGTACTTAAGGCAGTTGCTCCTAATGCCAGGAGAGTATGTTGGTAACCATACACAGTTAGAAAAATTTCTTTTTTGTTCAGTGCATTACTGTAGCTACTTTGGACCAGTCCAAGTGTGTTTAGCAAAACGGGATTGAGCAGTGCTTTTGCAAAGCAATTGTTAAACTTGACATTGGGGCATATAATAGGTCATTAATGCTAGTTTGTCGTGTAATGTTATCAACAGAATAGTGCCTTAATTCAGTGACAGTTCTTTACTAAAAGAGTAGTGAATAGTCAAGTTTTCTCATGCTAGTCTAAAAAGAATGCTTGTGCTTAAATGGTAACCTGTTTTGATTCCTGAGAAGAAAGTCTTCTAAATATTGCTTCAGTATGTTTAAAGTTTGTGAAGTGTTTTGCTGCAATTTTATTTAGAGTATTGGTCTACAATGTTTCATACTAGTTCATCTAGTAAAATAGCTGTCATGTAGTGAGTGAACCAGAGGAGGATGTGGAAGATAAAAAGCTAATTGCCTTTTTTGTTTTATTGCAGGCATGCTCCCAGATCCCAGAAATACTCACATTGTTATCAGTTGGATGATCGCCCAGACGGTGACTGCCGTGGCTGGCGTGGTCTCCTATCCTTTTGATACTGTGCGGCGTAGAATGATGATGCAGTCAGGACGCAAAGGAGGTAGGCTGTAAATCCATGGAGCTGTTAATGCTGTTTTAACAGCATTAACAAGATGGAGTTCTTTCTTACTAATAGCCATCCTCAGCAGTTACCATTCCTTGTTCCATAAGTCTGATTTGTTACATTACACTCAGATGAAGAAATGCAGTAAGGTTCAACTTGTGACTGTCAGGATTTACGCTGAGAACTTTTCATTATGGAACATGAAATTTAAAAAATGCACTGCCTGTTTGCATTGTCAGATTAAACAAAGGTATTAAAAAGGCATAACATTTTTAGTATGTATTGTGTTACAATCTTAAACTGTGGTTTGGGACATCACAAAGCAGTTAAGTGAAACAGGGCAATTGTTAAAAATTATCTAAGATAAAATAGGAATTAAGAATAACTCTTTGCTCTTTTCCTGCAGCTGATATCATGTACTCTGGAACAATTGACTGCTGGCGGAAGATTGCAAGAGATGAGGGAGGAAAGGCCTTCTTCAAGGGTGCATGGTCTAATGTCCTCAGAGGCATGGGGGGTGCGTTCGTGCTTGTGCTGTACGATGAATTCAAGAAAGTAATTTAAACAGCCTAAATAGAATTGGAAATCAAGTTGAGCAGATCATGTAGAATAACTACCATTATGGACCATTGACCTTCAAGAAATTCCTGTGAGTCTTATTTATCGGAGCCAGATGATACTTCTAGATGGGGCTAGAAACTGACATAGAGGACTGATCCATTTCTCTGTAATGTGCATGAAGACACTGAATCTGGCAATTCAGTGTGGCAATTTTCCTTTACAGCAGTGAGGAATGAGTGGCGTTGGTTCTGGGTCCAAATTAGCTAGGTCCAATTTAGGCAGAAAAAAATCATTTGCCTGTGGATCAGTCCCCAGTTTCAAGTCCTATCTTATAGGACCATAAAATTGTATTTGAAAGCATTTGCTAACAAATCATGTTTTTTTTCCACTTGTACTGAAGCACTATGTACCATTTTGCACAGCTGAACATCTAGCAATTTTGTTCTTAAATTGGGGCATTCTGCTGTAAAACAATAAACATACTTACTCAGTCTGTGTTGAAATTATTACATAAAAGCTTTGGGAAGGCCTCTTGTATTTGAAAACTTGTTTCAGATCATGGGTCCTCTGATACCCTTATACTGCATTCTGTAACAAAATAAGCTTTTTAAAAAAATAATTGAATGTGAGATCTTTAGAGGGGAGGGGTGGGGAAGCATGGGTTGTACTAATAGCAACCACTCCCATTCTTTGTACCTGACAGTGTATGATGGGCTGCTGCAAGTGGCTTTTTGCATGATTCTTAGAAATTAATTTACAACTTCTATGATTTAAAATGGGGGAGGGGGTTCAGTTGTAGTGCTAAGAAAACCCAAAGTACCAAGGACTGTCAAAAAGTAATGCTCTTGCCCTTGGTAAAACAGCCTAAATGAAATAATTTTTTCATTAAATCAGTATGGAAAGCAAAATGGCATTCATGCAAAAACCCAGGAACCCAGTAAATGCCTTCAACTTCTGAGTGACCTATGTATTGTATTGCTGCTGCTGGTTGGAAATGTTGATTGTGCCATTCAAGTTACCGTTTGGCCTCATTTGTCGCAGTGGTCAGTAGCTCTGTGGAAGGTTAATTTAATCTGAAATGAGTTGTAGTCTAATGAAGTTGAAGGGGTGTGGGGGAGGGAATGTGTGTGCTTCTATGTAGCTGTAAAATAATAGATCAAGGTAGGTCAGCCTTCAGTATTAACTGATTGATGTTTAGGGATGGTCAGAAGACCAGATTGAGTAATTTCTCATAACTGCTCTTTGAGATAATGTAATAACTACATGCCGTTCATCATACGTGTATAATCTTTTGTACTTTGTAATCTGCAAAGACGTGGTAGAAGGACCAGTAAAGGAAAACAAGATGTTAATCTTCATGTTTTATGAACTCCCCTTATATCTTGAGAAAGGAAAAGTGTGTTATTGTATGACTCATTGAAGGCTGAGTGAGCTGTCTTGAGTTCTTCTGTGTGCCTTCTGAGATTGCTATTCAAGATGAAGTATTTAAATTACCTGCTTGGCTTTGGCTGGTTATTACCTTCCTCTTGAGCATACTTTATCTTTTTCCTTTCACTGTTGCACAAGCACTGCTTTCAACATCTGTATGTGAATGTAAGGACATTTCACAGCTCCTTCGTACACAGGCTAATGGCAAACTTCATGTACCTACTGCCAGTGGTTCTTGCATCCTGTGTGGCAGTGGCAGCTCCCTGTGGTGCAGGCAGGTCATTTGGTGTTCACCCTGCCAATCGGTTTGCTGGGGAGCAGGGGAAGACATTTTTGTCTATATAAACACATGGATGAGGTTTTTTTCTGTGTCAGTGCCTTGCAAGGGTAGAGATAATGATGGGGTACCTCCCTGTGAGTGTATGGTGGCCCAAGCTTTGCGAGAGGAACCAAACGTGGCAGTTACTTCAGCAGCCCCTGGCAGGGACAGGACTTCTACACCCAATCTCCCCTCCAGAACAAGGTTTTAACCAAAAAAAAATAGGAAAACAAATAAAGGTAAGTGTAGGTGTCTAAGTGGAACTGCACTTTCCCTATGCTGTACATTCAACATGAACTAATTTGTGGTGGTCAAGTTTGTTTTTTTTTTTAATATATGGCTTCCCTTTAATCATGCAGCAGCAATTTCCAGTGTGTTATGCAGTTCAGGGATGCAAGAGGCAACCAATAAATGAGACTTTTAAAAACATGCATTTGTCCTCTGCCTTATTGAAACACTCTGAAATTCGTTTTTGAAAAATATGAACAGGAAAACATCCAGCATTTGTAAAAGAAAATACTGGCATCTAAAGCCTATATTATTTTTAAAAGGCATTGGAAATAGCATTTGCACCCTTTGAAGGGAGTAACTAAAATGCGTTTGTGAGGAAATTTTACATTTAAAATCTAGCTATTAGATTTTATTTCAATTCTCACAACTGTTAGACTTGATTTTTTTAAAGGCTTTAGATGCTATCTGGGTGAATTAAGTACATACTAAAACTGCACGGGATCACTGTGTCAGAGATCTGTGTTTGTAGTGGCAGTACTGAGCTTGGGAAGTGGCTGACTGACAGACCAGTATTAATAGTTATAATTGTCAAGTATAATTTTATTTTCCATTTTTGTCTTGCATAAGGTTAATTGCATATATTGGGATAGTTTGGTGTTGCTGGTTGGAAGATCAAAGAGCAAACTTAAACACATTGTAAATAGCTAGTTTCTGCTTTAGAAAATAACTGGACATACAAATATGGTAATATTACTGTGGCATTGTACAGAAGGCCTGTCAGCCTACAGGAAATCATTATAATGAGAGGAAAGAAACTTCATAGCAATCATGACAGCTTTATTCTGGATAAGAGGCGTTGTCTGACATTGTGAAGAACCTCCTAGCAAGGTTTAAGAACAGCTTCACAGTAGGTGCTTGCAGAAAAGCTTAGTTGCCAGGCATTGTGGGTTTGAACAAAGGGGGAAAAGAACAAGTTTCACTGATTTTTCTTCTTTTTTCATCTGCTCCATTTTGAGTGGATTTTAAGGAGACAAGTTTTATAGGTGATTATATTCTTTTATAGGCTGGTTCAAAGTACTTGTCAGCAGGATCCATAATTTTCTTTCATGTTGGGGAAATCGGGTGTGTTTTTGGAAAGTTGGATCATTCTTCAACTGTAGTTATTTCCTCAGTATGACTTTTTGTTGGTAGATTTACATATTCTGTCTGAAAAAGAAAATTTTGCACCATGCAGTAAGCTACAAGTTGCTGTTGGTATCATTCTGAGCATTAGTTTCAGCAGTACTAAAGGCATCCTGTCTTGCTCTTTTAATACTTAAAAAATTATTGCAAAGCAGGAGAAAACAGTTTTAAGGACAGTCAAGGAATGTTTCAATATGTGTGATCAGTACTAGCTGTCAGCAGGAGGACGAGCAGGATTTGGTTTAGATGCTGGACAACCTTAGCTGAGACAATAGAAGGAATTTATTCAGTCAGTATTGCCTGAGTTTTCCATATGTAAGCACTGGCTAGACGTGTGGATAAAATATTTTGGTTGCTATCACACATTTTTACGCTGGCTAACCCGGAATTCTAGGAGAATGCATGCTTCTAGGTGAGGTCGTAGTACTCACAGAGCACTTGGAATTTAAGTATTGAGGGAAGATAAATAATAATAATAAAAAAGGATAGTACTGGGGGCAGGGGGAAAGGTTAAAAAAACAAGCCTCCTGTCATACTGAGGGTATGTTGCAGAACATCAAACCAAGATGTCTTGGGGACTTTTTTTCTAGCAAATCTGAAGAACGGGTAAAGCACTGCAGGGCTTTGTGGTCATGGTGTTTTGTGCTGCTTTACTGTTCTCCAAGGAAAATGCACGAAGAGTGTGTCTTGCAAGTTCTTGGAATATATTTAACTCCAGGCAAGAGGCGATAAAACTCGGTGAGGAAAGCATATGGGGAGAGAATGACTAGAAAGTCACTGGTCTGTAGTAAGATGAGTAAAATAAAACGGGTTAGAGGAGTCCAAGTTGTCTGATGCACTGAGTGATTTGGTTGGGAGGATCTTAAAGCAAATAAAATGGGCAGTTCTTTAACATGAGTGTTTTAAGGATGCAGTGGAGAAAGTTAAGGGTTTTTACATCATGAGCTTTTTCAGTGGTCTGGGGAAAAGTATTGTGTAACAGGAGAAAAAAATGAGAAAACATAGAAGGTTGTTGAGTAAATAGAGGCAAAATGAGGAAATGCAAGCTTTAAAAGGGTGTGATTAGCAAAGGACGTTTCAGGTTTCAAAACAGCTCATAAATCCATTAGCACTAAATGTCAGGGAGAGTGTTTGGTATTCAGTGGAGGAGAGCTTTTGAAAATGTACTTTTTGTACTTTATTATTATTTTAATAACTTTGAAGAATTACAGCATTTAGTCAGTGTTAAAGGTTTCGGAGAGAAGAGGTAAAATAAAATTAGATTTTAAGAGTAGATCAAACTGTTTCAACATGTCAGAATCGTATGAATTACCTTCACAGTGCCTGTTGGCAGGTATGAGGCAACGTGAGGACTTCACTTAACTCTGGCAACTGCTGCTGCTACATCGCACTCCCTGCATGGAAGTGCCTGTGCCACAGTTTACAGACCACATCCACAAAGGCCTCTGGGTTGTAGTGGAGTGATTTGAATGCGTTTGGTAGTATATGCACAGGAATTTGGAAGCCCTTCAACTTTAGGAAAAGCAAGCAATCAGTATGCAATTTTCCAAAAACTGCTTATTACTTTCCTAGCTATTATTATTTAATATGATGGACTGTGGACTGCTGCTGCTCTGTAGCCTTAGTTCTGGCAGCCTGGTAGGAAGTGAGATACCAGGTATTTATGACTTAAGGTGTATGAGCAAACCTATCCAAGTTACATTCCTACCTGCTTGCTATGAAAGCCAAAGGTGGTAGGACCAAAGACAAATGAATCAGGACAACAAGCTGGTATATACTTACCAAAACTAGAGAGTTTTAGTAGTCAGAGCTCTGGGGATTCTTTGTAAACCATTGAAGGAAAATTTATGTGTCACTTTTGGATGCCTCATTGGAATGGGTGGTGTTGCCCACTGATCTGTAGGCAATTAATGACTGACCTGATTTACTGACTTCAAGTGTGTCTTTGCTTTAGCCAGCTGAGAGAAAGCATCCCCTCACTATGCAGTCACCGTGCAAACCACTGCTCAAATGGACAGATTTGAGAAGCATGAGTGGTTTGAAACCTGGTTGTCATGATGTGTGCAGAAAGACAGGAAGAGTTACTTGCTGTTGACAGTGTGCAGGTGTGTAAGATACTGTAAACAGGAAAGGAATAAGGGTAAAAAACAACGGATTTTAAGTGCATTAAACCAGGCTATTAAAAAGGCTTTTAAAAGTAGGCTAATTAAACACGCAGAATAGGCTGCACAGAGAGGCTACAGTATATTGATCAAATACAATTTGCACAAAACACTGAAATTGCTAATCCTGTGTTGAAGCAAGAGGAAGGTTAGTTTAATTGTTAAGTCTTTCCAGCCCTGTTGGTTTGCATTCAGTGTGACAGGATTTTTACATGGGTATGGGTCAGGCTTATGAAATATATATTCACATTATATTATGATGATTGATGTTTGAAAATGCTAATGGAAAATGCTTCCTCACTTAGGTTATTTTTAAACTATGAACAGCAACCTTGGAAAGCTGGTACACACAGAAATTACCCATCTCAGTAAAAGTGAAAACTCTGGTCTTAAAATACCTCTGCAAATACCTTCAGGACAGCCATTTGTTTTAACATTGGCACAGAGAATTTCAGGTTTCAAAGCAGCATAGCTTCCATGACAGAAATTAGTTTTGGACCAAATGTAACACTTCCTAAGTCAGTTATTCTAGTCTTCGGCCTGTTGTGGTTTGTAGTTAAAAAATTTGACTGAATTGAAATCATACCTGGATATCTTCATCTCTCAGTGGATTAGATTTGTCTCTTGGTTGTGGTATGGGAGGAAATAGTCTCTTATAACTGCAATACCTTTGGGTAGAAAATGGGATTGTGGAGAAATTGAAAATACTGCTAATATAACTTATACAAACATTTTGTGTTATAATTTAACATTTTGTGTTATAACTTATATACTTTCAAGATTGAATATCTATTGCTCTACAAATTAAATGAGAAATGAATATCAATTGCTCTACAAATTAAATGAGAAATAAAATATTTTGAGTGGGATAACTGGTGGGTAACTATTATTACACTAATCATTTGGGTTGCTAAAATTTATTTTGTGATTAGAATCACAGTAATTATTAGTCAATGACTTTGAATAAATCACGTGACGTAACTTTCAGCACTGAGTGAGAAGTTTTATCAAAATAAGTATACGTTAATTTGGATTCCCTCTTGTCTGGTACTGTACACAGCCAATGGCTTCAAGGCAACCTGGATGTTAAATACTTAAAAGTAAGAACAGAAGAGCTTTTTTAGGTTCTGGCAGAATCCATCACTTAGTAACTTCAACATCCATTCCCCCTTTTTCCCTTAGTGATTTTGCATGCCAAAGGGCCATCCACAGCAATCCTGGTGGTAATAGTTTATGACATTGATAATCAGATTATTTAAATTTGCAGGTAGGAAACTAGGAGGCTGGAGGAATGTGTTTCATAGATAATGCTCTATCAGTAGTATCTACAGAAAAAAGGTTGATTTACCTTTTGAAAAGACAATACTGGAGAAGTGTGGTTGAGATTGTTCCAAGTGCAATCAGAAATAAAATCACGAAAATAAAGTAATCCTTCCCTTGACCTGAAACATCCAAGAGAGAGAAATATCTTAGCATGGCAAAAAACCTGCCTTTATGATTGTATGATGTAATGAATGCAAATTTCACTAAATTTTTTGAATGTCCCAAAGGACTTCAACTTGACTTTCTCTTATAGAGTTTTGTCAAAAAATGCAAATAGACTTGACACATTTTAAGCCTTTTCAAATGTTTAAAATTTAGAGAATTTTTCCAAAAATTTTCAAAATTTGTTAATTTTTTTTAAATTCTGGAGAAGGAGAAGAATAAACAGCGTCACGGAACAATTAACAGAGCAAAATTAGTGGAAAGAGTGAAAAGAAAGATGCAGAAGGAAGGGGATGATATTCATGGTAAAAACTTAGAGAACTGAGAGGCAGACTCGTCAGACAAAAGACAAGAGTGGGTCTGGCTTGGTCTGTTTCCGTAGCCCTGGCATCTGAGTAACTGCTGCCTTCACAATCCCAGCTAATCAAAGGCTGCACTGCCAGAGTATTGGAGCTTTTCCTCCATGTTAATAAAATCCACCCAGTTCCTTCCATGTAATTGAGTAAAAATTAAGATTTTATTAATTTCTGTGACCGTGAGGAAGAAAGGGAAGCAAACACAGTAATGCTGAAAAAAGAAATAGTATTTTGTAGTCTTACCAAACTCAATGGGTTTGCTCCATTCCCCCCAGTTTGTGCTTACGAGACAGTTCATCCCGCGTGCTCTGATTTTCAGAATGTATCTTTTTTTCTCATTGTAATTTTGGAATTCATATCTGTTATTCCTTACCTAAAAGCAAAGTTATCAGACTGCATTTCACCTCATAGGCAAATATCAATAAAATTTATGGGTTAATTTCCCGATACAGTTTCTATTAAAAAAAACCCATGATTTTTTAAATGTATGTAAAAAGTTTATGTAGTTAAAAGTTTATCCTGCCATTGAAACTTTATGGTTTTCGAAGGTTAAAAAATTTTTGATATTTATTTGGTCTTTGACTTATTTTATTATGCTTTTTGGACACTTTTTTTTGGTGTCCTTGTTTGCGGATCCTGAAGAAATCTGAGAGACACAAAGCAGAAATTGGAGAAGTACCCTGTAAACTCCCCTTGCAACCTTCATGGGGATTAAACAGGCATGGATGGTGTCTGTGTTTGCTCAAAAGATTTCACGTTCTTGAGACAATACAATAACAGATACATAGTATTTGGCCTCATGATGCTTTATACAAAGTGTGGAATCTCTTGAGCCCTTCCAAGGCTGAGAGGACCGCTCCTTTGTCGGGGGAAGACTGACAGTATGTATTAATTTCCCCAGGTTTTGAAGATGGTTGTACTCCCTTTATCTAACTCTCCTGAGCTACTGTGGTATCATTCCACCAATGTGAAAGAGCGTTTCAGATTCTTAGTAAGCAAAATGTCACATCTGTCGGGAGCAAAATCTGTTTGTTCAATAGATGGAATGCATGAAGTTTCGTGAAATGCGTGGAAAATTCTGCCTACCCAATCCAAAAAGGATGTATTAAGTTTACACTTAAAGATACCACAGGAAAATATTTTTCTGAATTCTCATTGCTACATTGATACAAAACCTGTAGTTCTAGAAGTAAGTGTATTTTCTGTAATGGTATTTATGTGTTTAAGTAGGCAAAAGCACAATTTTGTATGTGACAAGAATGCTTACACGAGGAAGCTTTTTCTCTTCTTTGGGCTCATCCTGCAAAACAAAGACAAATCTTCATTTTTATTGTTTTCTCATCAAATAATCAAATATTTTTCTCTCTTTTGTTCTCATTTTCTTGCTTTTGAAGATCATAAATTATTTTAAACTGAAAAATCAATCAGATATTATTCTCCAGTAATGTCCCAGAATAACAGCACTTTGTATTCAGAGTTTTGTCCTCCTACATTTCCTTTTAGAAAAGGAAGAAAACATTAATTATTTATCAGTAGGTGTGAGAAGATGTATTTGCCACTAAGGGTATTTTTATACACACTATGCATTCTCTTCCACATCCAAATTATGCAAGCAATCACATCATTCTACAAACACGGCAGATCTGGAAGCTGTGATTTCACAATAGTTTGATAACCTGGGGCAGAAAATTGCTGTGAATAGCACATTTACCCTCCTTCCAGTCAAAGTCTCTGTAAGACATCTGACTTATCCATATGCTCAGGGGCTTTCTGTGAAGAGCTACTTACACATCCTATGCAATCAAAATTTAATTAACTGGAATCGAACATTGACCTGGATCAAAGAACCTGAAAATTTTGAAGAAAAGGATAGGTTCAAAAATGAGTGAACAGATTCAACAGCAGTGAATTTAGCAATGATCTCAGCATTGAAAAGCTGAGGTCCTGGAAACATCTTTCACAAGTAGTATCAGGAGAATAGCCAGCATCATGGAAAAGTCAGAAAGGTATAACTGGAAGGAATTTCTCATTACGGAAAACACACCCACAGTGTGTCTTGCACTATAAAGCAGACTAGTATTTCCCTGTCCCTCATTGTCAGCTGAGTGCTTTCGGCTTAGGACATGATGGAAGTCATCAGCCTGTGCTGTGAATGAGCAGGGTGTAAACGAGTTGCTTAAACTTGAGATGTGTAATGCTGTTTTAGCTGTCTTACCTGTGTTGGCTCCTCCTAAGAGGTGTGAGTTCTATCTGCCGTCTCCATGTCGGTACCTCTGCTACCCTCAGCACCACAAGAGCCATGAGGCACCTACTGCTCCACAGCAGGGAGCCCTAATGTGCACTGACTTTTAGGGGATATTCACGCTCCTTTGCAGACATCTACATTAAGGTGTCTCAGTCTAGGAGGTTAATTTCTTACCCAAATGTAGAAATCTACACTGGACCCCACCCATTCTGACCGTGGCACAGGAAAGAAGAGTTAAAATGTATTTCTTTCAAATAAATGTTTTGATAATATTGCTATGTTGTGATCCATATCTTTATGTAAAAAATTCTAAGTATCTCACACAAGATCTTACTGTCAAATTATACCAACCAGCTGGAAAGCTGCACGTACTACAATTGCTCCTTGAAATAGCTACCGAGGTAGATAATGCATGAAAGACAAAAAATCCAGATAGTCCAAACAGCCTGCAAGCCGTTGCTCTTGTTTTTAATAAACAAATGAGATTTAACAATGTGTTGCTTTGTTGCAGTTGTATATTTATGTTTAACCCTTAGCTGATCTTTCCTGTAATGGTCTTATGTCTGAGGAATTGCTACCATGGTAAGTTTCTGAGCTGCAGAAGTTCATGAGAGATGGAAGGTGAAACAGCAGAGCTGGAGCAGGAGGACACCACAGCTTATGAGAGACAAGTTAATAAATAAAGGAATCAGAAATGTACACATTATAGATATGCATGAGCATAGGTACAGTAACAAAGACAAACCAAGAAATTGTTTTTACCTTATTTTGTATGCTAATTTCATACTGAAAACACTTTGCTTTTTCCACATGACTTGTAAGGGGTGGATGCCATGTAATTATGCAACCTGCTGAATCTCTGGTACAATGGGCAGTGACATTTAATGGAGAAGTGAGTATTTCTGGGGAAAAAAATGAGTAATTAATACAGGCATGGTCAGTGATCGGCTACAACTCATACCTTCTCAGCAAAATGCATGTGAAGGTGCAGCAGCTGATGTACAGCTGTGTGCTGCTGATGCTAACTAAAGTTATCTGGTAAACAGCAGTAAAATGCCTTACCAAAACTGGGGAATATATCACTGCAGTTTTTAGACATCTGAAGCAAATTAAGTTCACGTAAAAAAAAAAAGATATGAAAGATTTTGTGTAATTCAGTAGTGCAATCAGCAGAGTGCCATTTTTTTCTACATCTGTTTTCCAACGTCACATTGACAATGCAAGTTTCCATAGGAAAAAGGAAGGAAGTTTTTGTATGTGTGGTATCATTCATGATGCATTAAAGGCATCTGAATTGGAGTGCCCATAATATAGTTGACTCAGTGTGACCTGATTTCTCTTGGAGCTTAAATACCTAGCTCACAGAGGTACCCACATATTTGACTAACGCAGTCCTAATTTGCAAGCTGAACCCTCACTCTGGTTTTAGGACATGTAGCTCTTGTGGCTCTCAGGTGTGAGATTAAAGGATAATGAGCCCTTAAGATAGGTGGCCTTTCCATTGTGTTTCATTACTTGGAATCCACGACTATGTCCACACCACTTCTCTGAGCAGTTGTTTCAGGCTGCCTCTGTCTTTGCTTGTTTTAGTCAAGTTTTGGAACTATATTCTGTCAGCTGTTGGGAGCAAAGTCTGCCCTGCAGTGCAGGATCCTGCAACGGCTACAGACTCTGTTTTAGTCTTCTTTTCAGAGAAAAATTCCCTAATTCCTTATTTTATAAAACAGTAATAAAATAAAATGTTCAGTTACTTACCAATTTTGTACAGGTCAATGTACTCATCATAGAACTGGATCAGGGAGTCTTTGCTAGACCCATTCACCAGGAAGTAAGCTTTTTCAGTCCCTATGCTCACGTTTTGGAAGACACATCCCGTATTTCTGCAATTTTCATCTTTAATGTAAAACTCACATTCCATCTCCTCTTCATCTCTGCATACAGCAAAGTATTTTAGTTAAACATGGGCACTGTGATGTGGTGAATGAGCATTCAGAATTCCCTGGCTCAAGCAGATTTACTTACCTTGAATTCTGCCAGTAGAGAAAATACTGTGTATCTGCTGGAGCATGCCTTCCTGCCTGCCAAGTGCAGTTCATGAGGAAAATGTTATAAATCACGCAGGAGAAGTTTTCAATGGCCGACCCATTCATGCCTGCAAACACAGGAATGGCCATGATGAGGAAAAATTATGTGACTCCTTCAAGCTGGCGGATCGTGGCACACACTTAGGTGTGTTAACAAGCCCAGCTCGTTATTGCTTGAGTTAGGAATGACTACTGAGAGAAAACTCTACTCTCACTCCATTTTAACTGCCTCTGAACTGTGAGACCTGTCAGTAAGTGAAGCATTCCACATGTAAGGGAAGACACATTGTCTTTTAACACCATCCATGCTGCTGCAGAGAGAAGTGTTTCTCCTTTTGCAATTCATGCCCAGGAATCCACTCCAGAAGTGTTTACACAGAGGATTAAAAAAGCTGAGACTTTTAAAAGTAAGGTTGGGCTTTTTCCTGCTGTCCAATGAAGCAGGCTCCTCCTTAGATCTTTCCACCTTCCTGTGGGTGGCAGTGAGTTGTCCTTTTGCTTTTCTGGAGCACACTGAAATGGGAACCTCATCTCTTTGGAAGGTCCCTCACGGTTAGGCTGTGCAGGCATGCTCAGCCTCCTCTCTTCTCCTTCAACCAATTTTCTGCTTCTTTCTTTGTTATGTCCTAAATTCTGTGAAAGAGTGGAGACTTCCTCTGCTACTGACTCCAGCCCTTCCAGTGCCCAATAGAGGGCAACCTTATGAAAGAGCAGGGAAATCCTCTGGGGAACCCACACACTCGGAATGTAGGGCCAGCTGGGGAAGAACACAAAAGATTTGTCGTGGCTTGTATTTTGAGGGTCACCATGAGTGTTTCCTCTGTCAAGTCTAGAGGAAGAGGTGAGCAGCGAGCATCTTCTCTGCTCAGATATGAGAAAGCTGCTAATCCATCACCTTTGTCATGTCTGAAACATCCCAGTTACACACAGCTGCCGCAGCACTGGTGGCTGGGGAATTTTAATAGAGAACTCTGAGCTGACAAGGGAGGGAAAAATGGGTCCCAATAAACTCACCAACAGCCCAGCAGAAAATCATTTAATAAACAAATAAGTACTAATATCTTAATTTGTAAATGCCAGAACAGTTATTTGAATCCACACTTAAACCACTGTAACTTACTGGCATTTTGGAGCCTTATTACTAAAGAGAATAATGCAATTATAGATACATTTGTAGTAATACATCTCTTGCAGAGTGTTGGAGACATTTATTACAGAGCAAATAATTTTAAAAGATCTGAAAAAAAAATATTCTTAATAGAAAATATAGCAGTTACTTACTGTGTAAGTAATTGTTTTCAAAGGCAATGTTTACCTTTAAAAGATTTCAAATGGAGAAAGCCTTAGCCAGACCATATACATTACCTCCAGGGAGAAAGGTGCATTGTTTTGAGATGTTTGTGTTTGGCACGTCAATGATAAAGAATACCCCTTTGTGCAGAGGCAAGTATAGTTCCACTGGAAAGCTGCATAGTGGACTATTCACCTGAAAAGAGAACATGTTATTTTATTTCTCTGCTTTTCCTGCCTGATGTTAGATAAGGCTAGCTATGGAAGTGCAACTCAGGAATGTAATTCTGTGTGTATGTATGTTTTTTGCTCAAGAGCTAGCTCTCTCCTACGGCACTCAAGGCTGATGTAGAATGGAACTGAAGGATCAAAAACATAACTACACAAAAAGCTTTTCAGGTCAGGAGTTGGGCGCTACACTAGTGTGCAATTATTTTAGGAGTCTAATAGTACCCCAGTGGCATAACAGAAGATGGCTAATACATAGGGGAGCCACAAAGGAATTTAATCAAAGGATTAAGCAAAATAAAAAATCCTCGTCCGACCTGCCCAGGTGTTAAAAAGGTGTCTATGGCATTATACTTATAATCTTCAATAAAGATGTGATTTGTCTTTTCATATCTATTTCTAAGGCACCTGCTTTGCTAGGCTAAATAAGCCATCTCTATCAAGCTTCCTATTTTTTCTTTGGATAATGTGGGTTTATAACATAACCTGTGCTACAGGCGTGATCCAGTTTACTGGGAAACAAGTGAAGAACTTCAGATAACAAAAATCCATGGCAGTTTGTAGATTTTTTTTTTTTTTCTGGGGGGGGGAGGATCTCTTGCTCTGTCTCTTCAAAGTCTCTAGAAGTCTCTTAGCCTGAACTGCACCTATGGTGAATCATGAGTAGGGATGTAGCTGCTGAGAAAAGGGGCTGTGAGACTATCTCTTCCTTTCTGCTTTGGTGCCATAATTTCAGTTCTTTAGTATGCCTAGGATGCTCCTTTAGCAGTAAATGCACTCTGGCATTGCTGATGGCTTTCCACAGCCCCTAAGAGATCAAGCTGTGAGCTGCAAATGGCCACATGTCAGATGTTATCTGCAACATTCATTTTTTTCAAAGTAAGTGAAATTGATAAAAGGTACGATTATTTATCCCAATGAATAGCAAGTTTACCTCTTCCCCTCTATTTTCCATGTCCCTGCTCGTGATGGTACATTTGTACTTAGAGAAATTCCTGCTGCTCTCCCAGGACAGTTCCATTTTTCTCCAGTCCACATTCACATTTGTAATAGGTGATTCCTGTGTGTCTGCTGAAAGTGTTGCAGCAAAAGTTCAGTAAGGATATGCTATTGCTTTTGTTGAATGCAGAGGATAGTATTTGTCAGGCTTAAGATGGCAATAGCCAGTTTCATTGCAAATATCTCTGATAAATGAAGAGTTAAACCTTGTTTCTCAGATTATATCTGCAAAAACATACTTACACTCCATACAATGGATGTCAGCATTCAAGGGATGAAATAGCATCATATACCACCAAATCACGCAAATGAGTCCAAGAGTATCAAACATATTTCCTTCTCTGGAAAGAGATAATGAAACCTTCAGAAAGAAAAAGAAAAAGGGAAGACAAAAAAAAAGGAAAGGAAAATCATGATAAAGTGTATTTTGGTTAGGAAAAACTTAATTTTTTAAAAATATTCTTTAGAAAAGCCAAGCAGAGGGTGTGCTTTGGGATGTCTGCCAGGCACCTCTTCTCTGAAAGAACTGAATAGCCGTGATACTGCCTATAACAAAGTAGTTTGAGATAAAGAGGCCGCAGGCTCCCAATGATAAATACACTCACTATATCCAGTGCAGACACCGTGACTTAGGATTACTGTTTTCCCACATATCTATCCTAACAATACCATCAGAAAATCAGGTTTTCTTGCTTTCTGATCCTGTGAACATCACAGTGCTGTGCTTTGTATTAGTAGCTAGAATGGTGTTGATAACACACCAGCGTTTTGGCTGTTGCTGAGCAGTGCTGGCACAGCATCAGGGTTGTCTCTCCAACCCCATCCCGCCAGCTCTGCAGAGGCCAGCAGGATGGGGCTGAGCCAGAGGCTGGGAGGGAACATGGCCATGACAGCTGACCCCAGCCGGTAGGGATATTCCATATCACATGGCATCATGCTCAGCAACAAAACCTGGGAGAAAGAAGGATTGGGGTGGGATGAGGCATTCATTATCCAGGCATTTGACCTCCAAAGCAACTGCTGTGTGTACGGAGGCCCCCTGTCCCAGGGAGTGGCTGGATGTTGTCTGCTGATGGGAAGTGAGAGAGCAGCCTGGTGGCCAGCTGGTGGCCGGCCAAGGTCAGGGCACCCCAGTATTTTTTCCTGTCTGCTATCACAAATGGCTCTCCACTTCTCAAACTGCATAACTCCCACTGTTCCTAGCGGTTTGCATCCGCCCAGAATAGTCTACTTCAAATTTATGTTTGTTGCAGTGTCAGAAACCAAGGAGCCAGATGTTACACATCACTGTAGGCAATTTAAATTACTAAGGAAATGTGAGTACCTGCAAAGGGCAACTCCACATTCATTCATGTGGTATGGAGGGCTGAGCAAAGCTAGTCAAACACTGGCATCAGCTCTTGTCAAACATTTCTCATCTTATGTACCATTTTCCTTTTCTCGGAGGAGGTTAAAACCCTGGAAGAGATTTCTCTATTCCCAGCATTTTTTTTCTACATGAAGAAGCAACTCTGGTTAAATTTTTGTTTGTTTTAGCATTGTCTAGTGCTACAACTTCATAGTAGCAATTTTCTTGATTACAGGTAGTACTAAGGATAATTCTAAACTGAATAAAATTCTTAAAAATTCAGGAAAAAGAGAAACATGATAATATTTTTTTACTAGTCTGCCTGTCTATATTAATTTTTGTGGTCTGTTTTCAAACTGATTCCACTTGTGGTGAAAGCAAAAATCCATCTTGATGTTCCAAGCAAGTCGTCCTGTAGTCTTGAGTATTTCCAGAAGGCATCTCACATTTCCTGGAAATTGTCTTGATAGGACATATCCATTGTGCTCTCCAGGATCCGAGCTGGGCCAGCACACCATGCTGGGGTTGCGACAGAGACAGACTCTTCACTGTAACCTGCTTATCTCTTGCAGCATCCGTATTTGTAAATCATCAAACTGCAGTAAGGATGTGGCCAGGTCTGCTGGGAAGTGATACCGAAGAATCTAAAGTACAAACAGTATGGAGGACTGACCAGGAAATGCTCTGTGAGATACTGGTCTCAACAGTTATTTTCACTTTCCCATGCTCTCAGGAACCTCCCCAGTAATGCACGTGAGAACCTTGAGACCTGTTGTCCTTCTAGTCAGCCTCAATCATATTTTTCTCCATTTTGGCCCTTCTGTTCAGTCACTCAACATTTTCTCCTCCCTTTCCTCATCTTATGTTCCTTTTCTAGACATTTGTTTTCCTATTCTTTGGCAACTGTCTGCTCACCTTTCCTTTATTTCCTTTGTTTCATTCTTCTTGTCATCTCCCTCTCTCTGTTCTGATTACTCCTGTGCTTTCAAAATCTCCCTCAGGTTTCCTGCACGTGACTGCAGCCCCGTATTGCAAGTACTCTTCATGCTTTCTCATGGAAACACTTGTCTGGGACACTGCCGTAGGAATCCTCTGCAGCCCTGTCTGCTTAAAAAAGTGTTTGCTGGCACCACTGTCTCCACACTCTGGGCATTTCGTTGGACGTGCAGTGGAAATAGCTGTAAGCATTCACTTTCCTCATAAGAAATGACCATTCCAGCTGAATGCTGCAACACGTAGCCAGGTCCTCTGTTTTTCCTCTGCCTGCAGGCAGGATAAGAGATACCGGAGCTGCGGTGAGCCCTAAGCTGAGCAATCCTGTGGCCAAGCAAGTGGCTCCAGCACCATATTTTTAGGAATTTTCTGCCTCCAGGACCTCCACCAGGACCTCTCCCAGACTGGTCTTCTGCAGACAGGTGTGGTAAAGCTCTCTCTGGTCTGAAGACACCTCAGCATTGAAGGTGCCAGAAGGAGCACTTATTTCAAAATGATTGTGAGCATTATTTGGAGGATCAGACCAGAAGAACCATTGATATTCTGCTGTAAGCAGTATTTCATCATATTTCATCAAAATAGGAGGTAAAATAGAATCTATTAGGATGAAAATGACCAAACTGGATGATTTTTTCTGCTTTGCTTCTTTCCTCTTTCTCCCCTGGCCAGCCTCACAGATGTGTGTCTACCCTGCTACATAGGGGAGGGCCCTGGGGGCGGGGGACTCAAACACCTGGTTTCCACACTCCTCAGCTCTTAGCTCACTCCCTAGCTCTCTCCAGGACAGTTTGTTATAAACCCAATCTATCCACCTTATCAATGTGTCAGAAGTAAAATAGTCAGGTAGACTATAGTAGTTTTTACAGAAAGCATGTACAAAATACTGACTTAAGCACTATCAATTCTTACCCTCTCAGTCTACTGTCTTTGCTCTTAGGCTGTGAGTGTGGGATGGCACCAGAAAATGTCACCTGAGACCAGTGATTTATTTGCTTGAGTGTCTCTGGGAAAATTACTCCTGCCCATGACACACTTCCAAAAATGAAACTTTGTATTTTACTCATAGGGTAATGTGAGGACAAACTGATAATTATACATTACAGAGATAAGGAGAATATCATAAACTTGCTAAGCCTTCCTGGAAGCATTGAAATAGGAATAGAAACCTTACAATGCATACCAAGCAATGAAATATTGCTATCAAATTACTGCCTAAATACAGCTATTTCAGTTTTTAGTTCAGTATTCCTATTTCTGTAGATGATACAAAACTGGGAGAAGTGGGTGATCTACAACTATTTTGCTCAGAGGGACCTGGAGAATTTGGAGAAATGGGGTGATAAGAATCTCTTTAAATTCAGCGAAGGAAGGTGCTGAGTCCTGCACTTGGGGAGGAACAACCCCTGGCACCAGCAGAGGCTGAGATCCAGCTGGAAAGCAGCTTTGCAGGGACAGCACAGGCTGGCCGTGGGCCAAATGTGCCCTTGCAGAACAGAAGACCAAAGTCACCCTGGGCTGCCTGAGGCAGAGCACTGACAGCAGGTCAAGGCAGGTGCTCCTGGAGTGCTGGGTCTTGTTCCGGGAACCCCAGAAGAAGAAAGATATGGAGCTACTGGAGGGAGTCCAGCAAAGAACCACAAAGATGATTAAGGGCTCTGACATGTGGGAAGAGGCTGAGAAATTTGGGATCGCTCATCCTGGAGAGATGAAGGCTCAGTGAGATGTTATCCATGTGTACAAATACCCAGCTGTGGGGAATGAGAAAGATAGAGCCAGACTCTGCTCAGTGGTGACAACTGACTGGAAAAGAATCAATGAGCAAAAACTGAAATAATGGAAATTCAATTTAAACACAAGAAAACACCTTTTACTGTGAGGGAGTCAACTACTTGAACAGGTTCCCCAGGAAAGCTTTGAAGTCTCCACTGTTGGAGATACTGACTAGACAAAGCCCTGAGCAACCTGCTGTAGCTGACCCTGCTCTGAGCAAGGGTTAGGGATTGGGATAGGACATTTTCCAGAAGTGCCTTCCAGCCTCAACCATCCCAGGATTTTGTGTATACTTTTTTTTTCCCCCAAGAAGTAGAAATCCACATTTTTCTAGTTAAAAGTAATTTACAGAAAGTGCAAAGACAACAGCATTTCTTTCAGTTATCGAAAAATAGATGTCAGATAAAAAAATATCAAATAGTGCAACAGATATCATAGACATTTCATAGTCTTCCTTGGATCTTGCAGAAATCTTTAGAAATTTTGTATATACACATTTCTACTTTTAATCAATTATGCTAAAGAATCATCAAAATTTTCTTTGGAATTCCTTAAACACAAAGAAAGCTGATCAAGATTTTGTACATGTTCAAGTACGACTGTACCTAACTTAATCCTTGGCAAATATTGCATCTTGTAAAAAAATATTCTGTGTCACAAGAAAATCAACACACAACATAGAGAGACATACCTCCTCTTGAAAAAACTCTCCTCATTTATCTTGTTTGATTTTGGTTCGCAGCAGCAAGGACGCTTTAACGTGTAGTTGTAGTCACATGCAGAAATCAGTAAGTGTTTTGCTCTGCCAGTTAGCTTTTTTTTTTACTGCATGACAGTATTAAGTAGCAAATGCTGAAAGTTAGAAAGCTGCTCAGTTTATCATTTCCCTTACTGCTTTTGAGCTTCCTTAAATTTCCTGATTGGCAGATGTTAACAACTTCACATGAAGTGATCATGCAACTAACTCTTCCTTCCTGTTATGTCAGATGAACTAACCATTAACAGTCACAATATGCAAACATATCACCCAAAAAATATATAAATACTCAGTATAATCACAGTATATGAATATGCTCATAGAAACACCACTTCTATAAATAAACATTTAATAACAAATAAACAAGATTTTCACAAATAATATGTTCTGGAAATAACAGCAGTGTTGTGTGACTAGTCCATGTTTAAAGTGACTGCCTGTACATGTTGGTTATGGCCCCTGTGCAAGCCCAGGTTCTCCTTTGAGGGAGATCAATCCTTAGCATGTATATACAAACAGCCAAAGTTCTGTCTTGCATATTTGCAGGCAAAGAAATGCCAAGGAAAATACCAGACCCAAATTTCTGAACTTTCTCACTGCCCAGCTGTGGGTTGATTTTGTTTGGTTCATCTTTGGCTACAACATCATAAGTTAGATGCAAAACTCTCTGACTGCATACATTAAAAGAAAATATCCAAAGCGTTTACTGAATAAGATAATGTCACATTCGCAAAAATCTTTGCAATCATATTAATATGAGAGCCTAATCCATATTGTTTGCTTTAACTTCCAGCAACTTCAGATGTGGCTCTGGGTTATGCTGAGTGTTAGCCACTTCTCCATTTGTTTTACATGACTTCTGACATGCAGTTACATAATCTGCATGTAATGGATTTTTTTTTTTAATTTCCTGCTGTTCTTGGATGCTTGTAGCAAGTGGGATTTCTGTTAACCCCTACCTTCCACTCCCAACACAGGCACAATAGCAGGAAAGGGAAGAATTGGTTTTAACTGATCCATTTATAAGTCGTATGAGGAGTGGCTCACCATCCCTGGAAGTGTTCAAGAAATGACTGGATGTGGCACTTAGTTGCATGGCTCAGTTGAAAAGGTGGTTAAGGCCAAGGGTTGGATTCAATGATCTTGGAGGTCTTTTTCAACCTTAATCATTCTGTGATTCAATGATTTTGAACTGTAACCTGGACTAATTCATCAGGGTTCTGTCCGTAACACCTTTCCTGAATCAGCTAAGTATGTTACCTCTTTCCAGGAGAAAGCAGGAAACAAATGAGGAGCTTGTTTAGGTTCTATTCAAAAAGACCCCAATGCCATCTCTTGAGTGTCTTGATACTGTCTTTATTGTACTTTACTATCCCCTTCCTGGGTAGGTTTTGGTGGACTGGATCCAAACTGTGCCTCCCTCTGGTATGTTTGCCCAAGAGGAAAGTTGCTGTGCAAGGTTATAAACCCGTGCAGTCTGTTACAACCCCATCACTCTTTCAGCAAGTTATTGTGAGCATTTCCACTCTGACCACTGCTGCATACTGGGAAAAATACAAAGATGGTTTACAAGTGTGTCCAGCATGAATTCAGCCTCTTTAAGAAATTTGCTTTGTTGCTCTGACCTGCTGCAAAAAGCTTCCTAGGTGAGTCTTTGACCAAAAGCTAATCATTAGCTGTGTCAAAGGCAGAAGTGTGCCAAGAGCTGTTTGTGTTCAGCTACAGTAAAAGCTGGAGAAAGTACAGCACTGGAAGGCTCCCCAGTGCTGGAACATGTCCAGGAACAACTGTTCCCAGCACTAGTTTGGCCAGGATTTACAAGCAATGTCCTGAACATCTCCTGGACATAGTCCAGAGGTTAGCTCAGGCCAGGGCTAATTTCTAAAGGTAGTTTGCATGTGTCTATCTTATTTAGGGGTTTAAGAAAGCGTGTCTGGACTCTTACAAGTAAATTGGCCTCTGTTCAAGAAAATAGTCCTGGGAATGTCTAGTCTAATAATCAAATGTCTAGTATCATTATAAAACTAGTCTAATAATGAAATATCAATGTTCAAATGTCAAGTGCAAAAATCTGGGCCAATCTCATTTTTCTAGTTGCCCATGTGTACTTGAAGAGCTTTAAAGAATCTTCTAGTATGAATTGACCCATTTTTGACAGTAGAACAATGGAATTCAGGCATCAGAATTTTTTTAATTGTATTTATTTCAATAAATTAATTATTAATATTTTTAATATGAGACAGAAAAACAATAATTTTTCCTTAAGATTAAAATGTAACTAAAACTTCTTGAATGAACTATTTCCATATTATTTACAAAATAGAAGATATCCAATAGGGACAGCTTACCCAAACAGTTAAAATTAGCCAAAGCTATAAGCAAATACAATGGTATTTAGAAAGATTGCATGTGAGGTATCATTCTTTCTTGGTTGCATCACTGTTTTGTGAAAGAAAAAGAAGAAAGTGAAGAAAGCCAATATATTATTCCAGACTTTCCACAGGAATATACAGTTGTCTAAGAAATGCACTTTCAGGCTCCTCCATTTTTCTTGGTTATCTCACAATGTCAGCAACTAATACTATCTCTTCATTTTCAGATGTTATTGACTGAATTTTGTTCTCCACCAGCTGAAAGGAAAATAAAAACTTCCATCAGTTTTATACATAATGTTAGGTTAGTGTCTACTTATGCACAATTCTGAGAGTATTTCACCTGTTTTTGCTGTGTGTGACCACCACAGTCTGTCCTGTTTCCTTAAAAAACCCTATTTTGAACTGTTTTCTGTGTCACCTTGTTTTCTATCCTGCATGTATAACTTGCTGCTGGGTAAGTAGGAGACGTGTGTGTAAGTAGGAGACGTGTGCACCTGGAGGAATTCAAGGTGGCAGCTTGGAGGGGGGGACCTGGTGGGGGGACACGGGGCTCAGACGCTGGGATCAGATGTGAGGAACTTTATGGGGGTTGTAAATGAAGAGAGCGAGGAGGTGTACTCGTCTCACTGGCAAATTCAGCTCTGCTCAGCTGGAGAGTAGCAAGAGGGCTGTGATGTCTGGGAGTCCAGTTATGAGATTGCTGATGGTGTTGAGGTGGCTCTGGTAGCAGCAGCTGTGCTGGTTTTGTGTCCGGCTGCCTCGCTGTGCTCTGTTGTGTCATTGCTCATCTCTGTGCCCTGTGTTGGGAAACTGAACAGCCCTTCCTGCTGCCTGGATCTACCAATGGGACCATCAGCCTGCGCACCTGTGAGACTGGAAGGGGAGAAACCCCGTGATTCCGGAAGAGCACTACGTTTGATTTCCCTTAACAAACTTGCCTGCTGATTTTATTTTGTAATTCTTCAGAATACAGCAGAAAGAAGAGTGATCCTTTGTAATAAGCTCCTTATCCTTTGTATGTATTTCACACATTTAATATAAAATAGAAAGAGAACATACCTCTGGATTTGTATCAGCCAGTGTAAAAAAAACAGGTTTTGGTCCTGGGATTTGTGGAAATGCTGCCTTCCAACAGCCAGTCCTGGAAATCAAAACGTATTGAATACAAAATTAAAATTGAATAACCGTAATGTGACAAAACAATTGCACCCTTGAACCGGCTCTTATCTTGCTCTTCAGTCTTGGAAGTGAACTGAAAAATATAAACAATCGCAACACAGAATGAACATATATCAGGAAAACGTTAATAATTTGGATGGTAATAGATTCATTTTTGATTAAAGATTTACTAGTAGTAAAATTCCTTCACTGAAAGAAAAAGGAATTTGTCCTATGCCATTACAAACAGTGAAAAGTGGGGGAAAAATTTTAACAAGTTGGGAGAGCAGTATCTTTTCTGGATTACTGTATATTTCTATGCAAAGTACATCATGTAGTAGAATATCCTTTCTGTTTCTGTTTCAAATATGTGGTTTATTTTATGTATCCTACAGAGAAATCTACACCTTATTTGTTTAAGAACTTCTGGTGTTACACACACCCATAGAAAATAAAATAAATGCATAAATTAAGTTTACCTTTTGCAGAACAAAACTGTGATGATTGCGATTAAGAGTGTCGCAACTGCTACCACAAGTAAAATCCATACTGAAGAAGATATAATTTCTTCAGTTCCTGAAAGAGAAACATTTATTATTATATTATTATTACCATCATATTATTGCTATTATTAATCATATTAATAATAATAATAGTAGTTGTTGTTGTTTCTGTTTTTGTTGTTGTTGTTTTTATACAAGGAATAGATCACAGAATTCCAGTACATAGAATGGTTTGGGTTGAAAGTGACCTTTAAAGATCATCTAATTCCAGCCACTCTGCCACAGGCAGGGATGCCTTCCACTAGACCAGGCTGAGCCCCAACCTGGCTCTGAGCACTTTCAGGGATGGGGCATCCACAATCGCTCTAGACAACCTGTGCCAGTGCCTTATGACCCTCACGGTGAAGAATTTCTTCCTAAAATCTAATCTAAATCTACACTCTGTAATTTTAAAGCCATTCCCCCTTGAACTCTCACTACACAGCCTTGCACAAAGTCCCTCTCCAGGTCTCTTGTAGCCCCTTTAGGTACTGGAGGACTGCAAGAGGTTGTCTCTGGAGCCTTCTCTTTCCCAGGTTGAACAACCCAAACTCTCTCAGACTGCAAGAGGTGTTCCAGCCCTCTAATCCTTCTTGTGACCCTCATGTGGACTCACTCCAACAGGTCCATGTTCTTCCCATGCTGAGGACCCCAGGGCTGGATGCAGCACTGCAGGTGGGGTCTCACCAGAGCAGAGCAGAGGGGCAGAATCCCCTCCCTTGTCCTGCTGCCCACGCTGCTTTGGATGCAGCCCAGGATATGTTTGGCTTTCTGGGCTGCAAGTGCACATTGCTGGGTCATGTCCAGCCTCCCATCTACCAGCACCCCCAAGTCCTTCTCAGCAAAGCTACTGTCAATTCCTTCATCCCCCAGCCTGTACTGATACCAGCCGTGGCCCTGAACCCAGGTGCAGTGCCTTGAACTTGGTCTTGCTGAACTTCATGTTGTGTCAAACATCTACTGTGAGGACTGACTGTGGTGAATGTCAGTCTGAAATGTTTCACTTGGTATGAATATGAACTCTGTAATTTACCACTTTAGCAGAAACATCTGATGGGAAGAATTAACATTGATCCTATTTGTCCACCCTCTGCAGTAAACAGGAGCTCATTACAGCTGCAAATGTGTAATTTTTTATGTTATTTCCAGTGTTAGAATACTAAGAAATCTATTAAGTCTCTTCCTACTCTTCTTTGTAGCCTGGTGTGAAGCAAAATGCTTGCCAATGCTTTGTACATCTGTGTGTCCGTATGTGCACGGCAATGTGTGAGGTAGGCAGGACATCGCTGGGGGAAGAGTAGCCCAGGGCATAGGTTTGTTCTTACCAAACTCAACAGGTGCACTCCATTCTCCCCAGGCTGGGTTCACAAGGCAGGCACTGCCAGCTGCTCTCATTTTCAGCAGATACTTCTTTCTTGTATTGGATCTTGGAAATGTGTTGCTATTTCCCCCTTCCTAAAAAAACCCAAAAAACGGAGTTGCTTTTCTTTGTTCCGTGCCTAGGTGTTGACAATATACATGTGCCATTTACCAGTTAAACTTTTAAGAGGCTAGAAAGCATTGCTTATTAAAGTAGGTTGCTGTTCCAGAGGAAAAAATCATTATTATTATTTATACAGTATTTACGCATATGTGTATCTCAAAAATAACCTGACACTCGCTAAACTTTTTACATTTAGAAGCATTTAATCTTTTACACTGTAAAAGTATAACCTATGATTTCTTATGATACAGTTTGATTTATTGATAATTTCCCATAGCACATAGAGAGGTAGAAAAACATCTTGAACTGTCTCATTTCAGTACTGCTAGCACTGAGTGATTTGAGGAAGGTCTCTGTGCACCTGCCTCAGTCTTTCCATTATGACTTTTCAGACAAAGCATAACTTTCCAGCCAAGCCTGTAAAATAAGTAGAAGATTGCAATAATTAGTGTTACCAGAATGTACTGTAACACCCTTGCTCTTGGAGACTTTTGCATAGAGGTGGGATGTGCAAGCTGCACTGATTAAAAGGAGGTGCAGCATACCTGGATGACAGCCTCCATCCTAAAAGGACTTTTGTGGTCTATGTTTTTCATAAACAAAATTAAATTCCTTGGAGATGCTTTATCTTTTCTCTGCTGTCAGTGATGTGTAACTTCAAATTCTGTTCCAAATATTTGGGAGGGAGAGTGGACAATATAATGAAAAATGGAAAGTTTTTCAAAATACTTACAGAAAAACAATAAAGTTCTGCCCTTGAATGTATAATAAATTACGTATACCATGATGATTTAGCAGGTTGACACATTCATGAAATCTATGAATAAGGATCCCGTAAAGCATAGGACACTGAGGACATACTGATTTAAAGGTATTTGCATACTGTTTACTTTTCACAATTGACAATGAAATGAACATGTGTTACTGATTAATAGAACAAACAGACTCACTTGTATAGAAGTATATATGGGTTTTCCTTTAGGATTATCCTGTAAATTGAGAGAAAAAGAAAAGCAACTAACTTAATTTTTATCATTGCTTGTTTTATGTTTCAATAATAATTAATTTTTATATACTGTCCCATTTTTCTGCATTCTCTTTTTTGTGTACTTTATGGCTTGTTCAGAAGAACTAATTATTTCTCTAACATTTAGTATCTAATATCTAATTAATCTACAATGACAAGTTTATTTAGTAATTAATTCTGCTATGGAAAGATATTTGTTTTCCTTGTCATTGCAGTTGAGATACAAATTTTATTTCAGATTGGTGATTAAACTGAAACGCAAGTGAGCCAGACCTGAATGGAAATGATAAGTTTATTCTTACACACACCAGGGGGAAAAAAAAGATGATAAAAAAAATCAGTGAAATAAACTTTTTAGTTTACATCTAATGTTTTAATTTTACAATAAATGTCACTGTATGTAATTGCAAATACTATGTAAATATTGTTTTCTTTTAGATGAAAATATTTGGGACTGGCATGGATTCACAGACATTTTAGGCTGCCCTCTACTACATTTTTGATAGATAGAATAAAATTTGCTCGTCTTTTCTGAATAACTACCACAAAATGTACTGACCACACACAACTAATGACTTCAGATTATATAATCTTCATTAGATTACTAGTTATATATTTGTGTAATTATTTTGCAATACACCATTTTAAAACAAAATTCAGTTAATCCAGACTTATTTTTTCGAATAATTGCATGCATGCTCAGGTGGCATCTGAACATGAGGATGTTCAGCCTGGAGAAGAAAAGGCTCTGGGGAGAGCTTACAGCAGCTTCCAGTACCTAAAGGATCTTACAGGGAAGCTGGGGAGGGACTTTTCACAAGGGTATGTATTAATAGCACATGGGGGATTGGCCTTAAACTGAAGGACGGTAGGTTTAGATTAGATATTAGGAAGAAATTCTTTACTGTGCTGGTGGTGAGGTGCTGGATCAGACTGTCCAGAGAAACTGTGGATGCCCCATCCATGGAAGTGTTCAAGGCCAGGCTGGATGGGGCTCTGAGTAACTTGGTCCAGTGAAAGGTGTCCCTGACATGGCAGGGGGATTGGAACTAGATGGTCTTTGAGGACACTTCCAACCCAAACCATTCTAAGACTTTATAAAGCAAGCTGCTGTCCAGGACACCTTCTAGTATCTGTAATCAAGGTAATTTTGCACAGGCATCAATTTGGAGAAATATCTGGCCAATGAAACCCTTGTTGTTCTTCTTTATAGGCCCAGGTGTAACCTGGAAGATTTCAAGGGTGATTACAGAGCACTGGGGGGATGGTGAAGGGCAGGAAGTCTAGATGGTGTCTCTACAAGCCTTCCAGTGAGAGGGAAAGGCTTGAGCAGAATTGTAGTCATTCAGCAGGTCGACACCTGGCTGAGTAACTGCTGTCGCAGGCAGGGCTTTGTCTTCTATGACCTTGGGATCTTTTTTGAGAAATGGGGGCTGCTGGGCAGGCGTTAGATGCATCTCACCAAGGAGGGTGATTGTGTCCTTGCAAACAGGCTTGGTAACCTGGTCCTTCTACTGTGTGTAAAGAAGTGCCTGGTATGCATAGAGCTCTGTCTGGGGATAAATAACGAACCAGTAAGAGAACTTGTGTGAAGGCATCAGAGGACAGATCAGCAGAGGTGTAAATGTAGTAGGTTCTTGTTCCAGATCTCATGATCTAGAAAAGAAAGCAGATGAGACCCACTACAGGAAACCTTATAGTCCCAGGTGTTGGTACTCAAGGGAAAGTGCCCCCGAGGGCCAAGTTACTGGTTGATCTATAAGGACAACCTCCTCAGAGCACAAGAATCATGGAACCATAGAATTGTTTAGCTTGGAAAAGACCTCTAAGATCATTGAATACAACCATTAACCCAGCACTGCCATGTTCACAACTAAACTAAACTAAACCAAACCAAGTTCAGAACTAAACCACTTCTGCAAGTGCCACATTGCAGGTTTAAATGTGTAAGAATGACAAGGAGATAGGTGATGGAAGAGCAGCAATAACCCACATTATACTTATAATGAAACCCTTTACGCTTTGTTAAGATCACTATTCTGCATTGCAATAAATATTGTTACTTATGTTGCCTTTGGCTGGATTTTCCCAAAACTTTGTTTCCTATTATGTGCTCTACCGTAATCAGCTGTGCGCTTTTTGTGTGATAACTCACAAGGTCATTCATGTAGCCATCACACTTGGTGCTCATGAAGTATCTCATAAACTCAAGCCCACTGTCCTCTGCCAAGGGCTGCTGCTCCACAGTGCCAGGGATTTCTTCACTTGCCCCTTTACCTCACTCAGGAAACTACTGGGGAGACCTTGCTGGGATGCTGAGGTAATAAAAGTCTTCTGACCATTGCTGTGTGCATTGCGCTGGTGGATCTCATGCTGCTCGTGTCCGGGCAGGCACCGCAACTGGTGGGGGCCAGTCTGATCCTGACACCTGGACTGAACACACAGCCACATGTTTTTTTGAGTGCTTCAAGGGATGGTGATTCCATCACTTTCCTGAACAGCTTGCTCAAATGCGTAAACACCCTAATATTCAATCTAAACCGCCCCTAGTGCAACTTTGAAGCCATCTCCTGCTCAGTGGTTTGTTTCTTGGGAGAAGAGACTGGCTCCCAGCTGCTACAATGTCTCTTCAGGTGGATGTATACTCCCCTGAGCCTCCTTTTCTCCAAGCTAAACAACCCCAGCTCCCTCAGCTGCTCCTCATAAAACCCGTGCTCCAGACCCTTCACCAGCTTCATTGCCCTTCTCTGGACACACCTGAATGGTCCATTCTGGTGTGCAGAAAATCAAGCAAGTGTGACAGGTTAGCATGACAGGACCTGAAGATTGAGTCTGAACTCAAGATGTAAAGGAATTGCACAAAAGGTAGAAGAAGGGATTTGGGAGGAATACAAAGACATCATCTGCAAATACAGGAATGGAGTCAGGAAAGACAAAGCTTAGCTGGAGTCAAGACTAGTGAGGGAGGCGATTACAAGAAAGGTTTTGATGAGTTCATTGACAACAAGTGAGGCTAAGAAGAAGGCAGGCCTGTTGCTCACTGAGTTGGGAGAACCTAGTGACAAAGAACATAGGGGAAGTAGAGGTATTTGGTACCTTTTTTGCTGTTTTCACTGCTAAGTCTTGCCTTTGGTTTTCTCAGATATCCTGATCTATAAAGTCTTAACAAGAAACATCACTGAAGAAGAAACATTTTTTTCAAACATGAAAAAATGTGATTGAAATTATGTTATTCATGGTGTTACCCTTTTCAATTTTTTTTTTTTTGTTTGCTCCCAATACAAGAAACTTCAATTGTGAAAAGTAAACTTTAAAGGCTGACTGTAATACAGCATTTGTTGGTCATAGTGTATTGGTAAAAACCCACAAGTTTAGACCTGGCAGTGATAAAGCAATAAATTTGGCACAAGAATTTTTTATGGGTAAATCCTCCAAAGATACAATTATAGTTGCATCTTATAAGTCTCAAGGGAGCCTACACTGCTCACTTGCTGGAATAATTGCTGGACCTTGACATAATTAGCTAGGTGAAAACCACTAATGATTATGAAAAAAAGCTAGAAAATTCAGGCAAGGTGTGAATTGAGTATTCTTTGTATAATGAATATTACATATATTAAAAGTTATTAAAAAGTATGTATTGTTTTACTGCAGTAGACTTTTATTCCAATGTCAGACAGAGTTTTCAGTAAGCTTTCTTTGTTAAAACAGCCAAGTGATTTAGAGAAGTAATGCTGTTTCATGGCAGTTAGTTGGGCTTGCAAAAAAACTCATCTGTGAAATAGCAAGCCCAATACAGACTAAGAAATTCCAAATTTCAGAAACCTAGGGAATGCCTTCAATCAGCCACTAAGTGGGTGGCCAAATCTGGTTGTAGCGCAGTAAGATTTCTCCTTTGTAGTCTCTATCTGCCACCCTGTGGCCTTTTGATGCAATTCTGCCACAGTGGTTTACATCTACTCTTGCAGTGAAACACGGCAGTCTCATTCCTTCCCTATTGCTGCCAGAAGACTTGTGAAGTCAAGGTCATACCCCCACTAACCTGTCCTTAATTACACTGCCTTTCTGCTTTCTCTCACATCTATGTTCCATTTATTTATCATTACAAATCTTCAACTTCTGGAGCAACAGGTATGATGCTTATATCTGGATAAGCTATTTGCATTTCATTTATGGAGAAATTTCATTCACTTCCATTAACCCAAACTTGTTAAGTGAATGCACAGTTCTCTTTTCACTATTTAAAGCCCAGCTCTGCCCTTCCACAGAGATCCAGTCTCCACTGGAAACAGTCCAACACAGGGCAACTCCAACAGGTTTTATTGTAAGAAGTGCCTTTTCTGACTACTGTCACAGACAAAGCTGTGATATGTTTGAATCTTGATTAACCATGCTTCTCCTCTGGGACTGTCCCAGTCATCCAGTGTATCTCCAACAGTATCTTACTCAAGGGAGCAGGGATTAAAAAAAAAAAGGGGGGGGGGGCAATATGGCATAACAGGATTTGGTATGGACCTGAAAAGTGCAGTCACAAAGGAATAAGATGCTATGTATGGGGAAGGCTACATCACAGAAGAGAGACTGATTTTCTTTTCACCCATGTGCATTGGTAAATGCAAACATATGAATTAATATTAAGTGTGAGGACATTCTTACCTTGTACTTTACGTTGATTTCATATTTAAAACACTTGTCTTTGTTAGAATGACTTATTTGGGGTCGTTGCCATTGAATTATGCAATCATTTTTAATTTCATCACAGCTGACTGTGATATTTGAAGGAGGCATGAGCTTTTCTGAAATTATATATTCAAGAATTGAAATAATTAAAATCACTTGATCCCTTTTTGATTTGACGAAAGAGAGTGAAATTGCAAGCAACACTATGAAGAAAGATACTAGTTCACATCTATTTTTCTTAGGACCAATTAGAAATAGTTGAAAGACAAAAGTTTTCTAAGCCATGTACACAGGATTAGGAAAAAAAAAAAGAGACTTAGACAGGGAACATAATATAGGAGGATACAAAGACACAAACCCCCTCCATTTACTTTTCTAGACAAATAAGATAGAGTACTGTCTTCTTTTTAAGAGGATGTTTATTACTTCAGATAGCTGCTGCTATCCCTAAAGTAAGAAATTCAAAGATCTTTTTTTGTCCTGTAAGCCTCCTCACGATTCTTCTGTGACACGAAGATGTTGCTTTCAGTCTGTTGTGAACTATGCAGTTTATTCCCTCCTTGCAAAAGAAATAGCCATACAAGTTTAAGAAAGACACTTCATTTTTAACAGTCTAGCCAACTTCTTCATGTATCTCCCCTCCCTTCACAGATGTAAGCAAAAGTAGGAGGACCTTTATATTTTGATCGTTGCCAATGACATGATTACTGGAACAGCAAAAGACAGTCACTCATGGCAGAAAGGGTGACAAAAGGCTGATAGAGGAAAGTTTAATATCAGCTACACTACTGCTTTACACTACTACTTTTAGGGACAGGCCTGGCCTATTTGTGATGGGCTACTTGGTCAAAGAACAATCTTGTTTTATCTGCCATGAGAGACATTGCAGCTCAATTTCTTCTTATAGAATGAAGCCTTTTTTTTTCATTTTTTTAACACAGTAACAAAACCAGTGTGACATTTCCAACGAGACTTTGCCACAGTAAAAGTAACTGCACAGGACGCTTTCAAGTACAGCACCATGTGCATAAAGTATGTTATACGTGTCTTAATTCATTTACTCCAGGGCATGGTGTCCTGTATGTCATCCCCACTGGCAACGAAAAGCAGAAATCAGTGCTCAGATAAACTTCTAAAAAGTCTCCACTGTCCTCTGTTGAAAGGTGTTTAGCCATCACTGAAAGGGCAGCAGGAAAAAGTACAGTTTCTTAAGTCTTGTGGACCTTGCTCAAGAAAAACCTAAATACCGTAAGGGTAGATTGCTAAAGAATCTGAGACAGAATGCAGCTGTGGAGCTTTCCTGTTTAACTGCCCTCTTCGTCTTTTGCTTCGGGAATAGGTTTTCTTGAGAAGGCCACAGTCTCTTACTCTCAACTCTAGGTAAGACAGGGTACATGATTCCTTCTCAGGGATAAATGTTCTACTATTTTAATACAATAATTAAAATAAAGCCAAAATGAATTATTTACTTACCAATTTTGTACAGGTCAATGTACTCATCATAGAACTGGATCAGGGAGTCTTTGCTAGACCCATTCACCAGGAAGTAAGCTTTTTCAATCCCTATGCTCACGTTTTGGAAGACACATCCCATATTTCTGCAATTTTCATCTTTAATGTAAAACTCACATTCCATGTCCTCTTCATCTCTGCATACAGCAAAGTATTTTAGTTAAACATGGGCACTGTGATGTGGTGAATGAGCATTCAGAATTCCCTGGCTCAAGCAGATTTACTTACCTTGAATTCTGCCAGTAGAGAAAATACTGTGTATCTGCTGGAGCATGCCTTCCTGCCTGCCAAGAGCAGTTCATGAGGAAAATGTTATAAATCACGCAGGAGAAGTTTTCAATGGCCGACCCATTCATGCCTGCAAACACAGGAATAGCCATGATGAGGAAAAATCATGTGACTCCTTCAAGCTGGCGGATCGTGGCACACACTTAGGTATGTTAGACTCCAGCTGGTTATTGTTTGGTTTAGGAAAGACTTATTTTATTTTGTTTGCTAACAATGAAAGATATTTGCCCTGAAAGATTCAATGACGAAATTTTATGGATAGATCCTCCAAAGATATGATTATAGCTGCGACAAAACAATTTGTGTGAAACAAAAGCTGGTGATCTCAGGAGTATTGCATAAACTTTATAGACATACATTGACATACACGGTGACTGGTATTTTAAGGTCTAAATATTGTTTTTCTATCTCCTATATATAAAGTTTAGGATGAATAGATGTCAGGCAGGTGGGTAAACAGCTACAAGCAGAAAATATCAAAATAAATCACAGCAATATTAATCAACTCAAGTTACCCAATGTTGAATATGGTAAGTTTGCTGAGGGTGTTAGTTCTTGTGCTTTCAAGGATGTAGGTCAGATACAAGGAAGAAAAGCTTTACTGTGAGGGCAGTGAGGCAATGGAACAGGTTGCCAAGAGAAGCTTGGATGCGCCATCCGCGGAAGTGTTCGAGGCCAGGTTGGTTGGGACATTGAGCAACCAGGTCTACTGGAACATGTCCCTGGAGGGTTTGGAACTAAATGATCTTCAAGGTCCTCTCCAACCCAAATCATTCTGTGAATATGATTCTACGACTGAGGAACAGTCTCTCACTTTTAAAAATTCAGTATCAAACCCAGTAAAAAATCAAAATTGTGTCTAGGATCTTTCTTAGTATGCTGCAGGTACTTTATTTGCAAAAAAAACCTTCATTCAACTTAGTTCCATATATTCCTCTGACAGCTTTTCAGATTTTTTCTGGGACATCACCCCTCCAGTCCTGGACTTCCTGGAGACTCAGTAAATACCTCAGCAAACAAAACAGTTGGAAAGAAAAAGACGGACCTACCTTCTATTTCAAAATGTCTTTACCTTGTTTATCTATTACAGTCTTCAGGTTCAGAGAAGATGGAAATACTATATTTTAAAAGGCTGTTTAACTATAAATAGGGCTGTGTCCCTTGCTGCTTGTGTTTTGGGGAACTGTCTTAGCGTCGGAAGTGTTGCAAAATAAATGCTCATCACTTCCCCCCTGGTTCTTAGCAAATTTTTGTAATTGCCCAACCCAAGAGTTCTTACAACACGAACAAGAAGTTAGCTGGTTAGATTTCCCTTTTCGTTGCACCAGAGTATTCTGGTGCTTGGGAATCCAGCAAGTGCATAAAAAAATATTTACTTTTACAGGTATTTCTCTCTAGCTCTAAACAATACTGAGAAGTGCAAAGCATCACCCTATACAAGCCATCTCTGGGGGATGGAGGATGGGGTTTCTCCATGGAAGGCATCAGGGAAAGGCCTGGCAGTCCCAGCCCACCCCATCTCCAGCCCAGATCAGGGCAACTGGGGACCCAGGGCAACCCCAACCCTGACCACCAGGAACCTTCTTGGGGACCGGGAAGGGTCATGGGCCTGAGGGTGGGTCCAGCTTGGCAGGGCCCATGTTCGGGCAGGGCAGGGCTGTGGGAACCCAGAGACTGGCCCTGCTGTGGTATCACTGGGCAGGGGCTGATGGATCCAGGGGGCTGATGTGGGGTTCTGGGCTCTGGGCAGGGTGAGGGAAGCTCTGGGGGCTGGACCGGGGCAACCAGGCCTGTGGGGGTTCTCAGGGACATGACAATGCAAACTGTAAATGTTCTTAAAGCAGATGGAAAAAGGGGATTTCAAATCTTGGGTATGATGTCTTCAGACAAGACATATCCCTATCAAAAAGTGTGATGTGGGTTTGTCCTCAGTCCATTTCTCCCAGGGTGAAAATAGCCAAACCACAAGCCACCACTAAAACAGAAAGAAATTGTAGGTTAATAAGCATCCAAATACAAACAGCCACTCCAGGCCCGTTCTGTTGAGCTTTTGTTACCTTCTCGGGTCATAGCTGTACATTTTCTAAACAAGAGGGTTATTATAAACAGTGTAAAACATCAAAAGCTCCCTTATACCCTGAAAGGCTTGGTTTCACAGAAGACAATGTAATTTGCTTAATGTGGAGATTTAAAATCCATGTAAACTAATTTTATTTCTTCACATTGAAATTGAAGCGTCATTACAAAATATGACATTTTTCAAACACCAAGATATGTCAACATTTTCCTCTTAAAAACAGGCAGATCCTTTCTGCTTGGAGTTAAAAACCTGTAGGAAAGAGAACAGTCCATGTACTTCTCTACCACTCCCATTTCTTGGCTACTATATTTGGAAAAATTCACCTGCTGCCCAACAGTTTTCCTGGATGTTCCAGGAATTACCTTTGTCAAAATCCCAAGGTCATTCCTATCCTACAGCTTTTTTATTGACATATGGAATGATTTAACCATGTGAGCAGTAGTTCTTATACAGCAGCTATTAGTACATAACTAGGATACAGTTATTTCCAAGGGAGGAAGCCGAAGGTAGCACAGTGCTGACTTTCCTTGGAGACAAAGAAGGCTTACTTTCTAGAGACCCAGAAATGCCTGGGCTCGTGAATATTTCTGCTTCCTGGATTCTGGCTAGAGTGTGAGACTGGTGAATGATGATCTAGAAGTGGACAGTCATTTTCTGGTTTCATTCTCTTACATTGATTGCAAATATTAGTTATACCGAGTTGTTGCTGAGGCCAGCCGACACCACAAAGAGGACATCTGACCTGCTTTCTTCTCCTCAACTCACGTAGTATAAAGTGAACAGGTGCAGGGAAGCAAGTCTATTCATCCTACTGGAAACTTTTTGACTGCAAAAATATTTTCTACCAAAAAAAACAAAAGAAAAAGAACCTACCACACTTCTGCTCACATGCAGTACTAAAAGCATAGAGCAAGGCATGAAAAAAGAACCAATGCATTAAGTGGCACTCAATGGTTGTGTTCACGCATTTGATCACATCTGTTAACTCCGTGTTAACTGGGGAGATGAACAACTCCCTTTGAGCATCCAGAACTTAAAAAACTCCAGTCATCCATAGAATCAAGAATCATGAGAGAATCAACAGAGCACGGCCTGGTCTTTTGTGGTTTCAGAGGTAAAAATCTAAGGCAGTGGTGGCTTTATAAGGACCAATTCATGGATGTTGACTCTCTTCATATGCTAGTAGAGAATAAAAATGTGACTAAGTTTTTCTGAAGCATAGTTATGAAACAAAGAGTGGGAATCTGAGCCATATAGGTATAAGTGGATGTTCTACCAAAAAGCAGGTTTAGTCAAAAAAGCAGCTCATTTTGGTAAGAATCACTACGACTACCCCTGTCACATTATAGATGTCAACAGACAAAGCAACTGAAAGCTTGGACGTGAGGTCTGAGCCCATGGTAGTCATTCAGAGGTAAAAGCAGTCCACTGTCAAAAGTATCACTGTACTTCCAGATTAAATAAATTCCATACATAACCATGTAGGTATTATTTTGAACACTCACTGTGCTGTATGGACAGAGGAAAGGACTTATGATCACAAAGGATGAAAAACCCCACAGTTTATTGTGTCCTCATCTTTGGAAGATGAGCACTCAATATTGTGGTTGTAACATACTGCATTTCGTGGAGAAGGGTGGTGACAAGTACCCAAGTAATAAAATCAGAGCTGTAAGAAATGTCATGGAGAGCCAAATGGGACTGTGGAAAATGAAGGAAGTCAGAATTTGTGTTTGCCTGCCTGTCCATGCTTCCACTCTGAAGATCTCTTGAGCCTGCAGAGAAGGCAGCAGGGAAGCAGTGTGTTTTTGTGTGCTCTCTCAGATTATGTATCTCTGAAATACAATGAGGAAGACTAGAGCTTGACATTTTGGGATTTGGGTACTTTGTTTTTAAACTGGAACATACTGCAGCAGAACAATCCAAACAGCCCACAAGGACAGCGGTGTTTTTGCAGAAAAAGGAACTGTTCTACCCAGGGGACTTCTTGTCTATATTAAGGGCAACTCCTTACCTAAGGCTTTCAAAAATGCAAACAAATTAAAAACATTTTAAAAATTTCCAAGCAAAGATGGTGCTACTGAGGGTAGAAAAGTCTGTCATCTTTCAGAGGCCAGAACACTAGTGTTGAGTGGCCTTGCTATGACCCAGGAGTTGGAAGCAAAATGAGGAGAAAGAGGACGAGAAGGAGAAAGAAGAATAAAGGAGAGAAGAGAAACCTGGACAGCAGCACTAGAGCTGTTTACAGACTTTGGGCTCTAATGGGAGTAAAGTAATTGCAGATCAAACCCAAACTTTATTAAAAATCACAAAAAGTTGAAGAATAATTTATTGTTCCAACAAAAACAGGAGTGTTCACAAGACCCGTCTGGGTGTTCTGCTGTACTGGTGTGTTACAGCTTTTGTGTATATCACAAAAATACAAATGGTAGAAAGACCCTCAATTTTTTCCTTGCAGCAAGATCTTTCTAGTTTTTAGCACAGAACAGAGGAACAGCCGTAGGTGACCAGAATAAAGGACTTCTTTCTGTGTGAGCATCCAAGCTGCTTAGTTAAAAGGTTGTAAAACCTGACCATCCTTTTCCACTGATTTTGGGGTCTTTGCCCAGGGATGGGAAAGTGGTTTCTTAGTCCCACACCTACTACCACCTCCACTGTTTCATGGATATGATTTATGGTTTTCTCATTAATGTGCTGGTAGTGAACAAGTTTTCTTAATGACTTTGCTGTCTCAGCAGCTTTCACAGTGAAAGCAGTGGTTATGTAAGGGGTGCCTCAATGGCCATGATCAACTCTGAGTGAAACAGGATGAAGAGGATCCAGTAGACTGTATCTGTTTAATTGTCCTTACATTAAAGTAAGTGTTGGCTTTAGTCATCCACATTTAATGCAGGTGCTTTTATCTTCTGGCAGTTATAACTTAAGTAGAAGGATCCTTCTCTGGCGTCATTTTAAAGACATTAAAAATAAATTTTTATTGAAAGCTCATTTAGAAACATAGAACCATAGAAAAATTTAGTTTCAAAGATGGTCTCTTGATGGTAACCTAGTCTAGTGGAATTTTATTACTGAGAGGACTTTATTTTCCATGATAGGATTTCAGCTACTTGAGATGACTTTAACCATCCTGAGACCTGATGGATTTATAGAATCATAGAATAACCTGAGTTGGAAATGCTGCACAAGGATCATTGAGTCCAACCCTTGGCCCTGCTCAGGAGAGCCCCAAGAGTCAAACCACATGCTTGAGAGCGTTGTCCAAATGCTTCTTGAACTCTGTCAGGCTGGTGCTGTGACCACTGCCCTGGGGAGCCTGTTCCAGTGCACAACCACCCTCTGGGGGAAGACCTTTTCCTAATACCCAACATAAGCCTCCCCTGACACAGCTTCAGGCCATTCCCTTGGGTCCTGTCACTGGTCACCAAAGAGAATAAATCAGTGTCTGCCCCTCTATTTCTCCTCACAAGGAAGTTGTAATTACAATGATGTGTCCTCTCAGCCTCCTCCAGGCTGAACAGACCACGTGACCTCAAGCCGCTTCTCATACACCTCCCCATCTCTACAAAGACGGCGAAGGCCCTCCACCATCTTCGTAGCCCTTCTTTGGGAACTTTCTAATGGCTTTATATCTTTATTATGTTGTGGCACCCAAAACTGCACACAGGAACCGGGGTGAAGCTGCCCCAGTGCAGAGAAGATCGGGACAATCCCTTCCCTTACCTGGCTGGCGATGCTGTGCCTGATGCACCCCAGGACAAGGTTGGCCCTCCTGGCTGTCAGGGCACCACTGACTCATATTCAATTTCAAGCAAATGGAAGGCCAAAATATGTGATTAGCCTCTAAATTGAGAGGTTTTTCTCATATCTCCTTATTAGTTGGAAGATTCAGGCTGTGATGCTTCTGTTTCATCCAGGTGTTATAAAAACACACAACCGGCCTGTACCATTTGCAATTAGCAAGTGACAGGCTTCTGCTGCAGAGTTCAAATGTTCAATTTCCAACATTTCCCACTCAATACATCTACACATATACATCTGCTACCTGTTAGCAATCATATATTAAGTAATCTTTTCATCTAACACAGATATGAAGAGATGATCTTTAATAGTACTCATTTTGTATGAGCAAGTGATCTTTCTTAAGAGGCTTGATCTTGGCTGGTTTTCGTACAGTGGGCTTTCAAACAGATGTCAAATTTTATTCCTGATCACAATCTCAGTATGGCTGTACCTTTTTTGAGACTCTAAACCACTGGAGATCCTGAATAAACCCCTGAAGTTTGCTTGTTCTTACTTATTCTTTTGCATCATGTTGAAAAACAGTATAATAACTTCCAAAGCAATACTGAACTTTTTTTTTTTCTGAAATACGGCAGTATTTGTCATAATAAAAAACAGAAAAAGTCCAAACTTCAAATGTTTATAGAAAATGCAACCAAATACAAAGACGCTTTTAAAGATACTTTCTTGGGGAATTGCCTCTACGGTCAATGCTCTTCTCCCTGCTTCCAGGAGTGACAGAATATGAAAAACCTGTTAATTTTTGCCAACAATATATATATGCTTGAAAAAAATCAAGTTGCTCATTTCATTTGCATTCCATCACCTCTTCAATACTTATTATTTCTTCAGTTTCTTGCTTTTTTAATAGATCAATATCTTCTGTCTGTTAAAGGAAGAATATAACATTTTTTTAGTGTTTTATGCATGAGATTAGTCACAAGGTCATGATTTATGAATCTCCTGTCCTTCAGAGTTGTTATTTATTGTGCAGAAGCTATAGCAGGACTCTGTCAATTGGAAGACCAAAGTAGACATGTCTAGATCTTCCTTCCATATAGTTCCCAAAGAGGAACAAAAGACTTTTTCACTAAAAAGCTGGAAAATTCATCTTTTAAAACAGAAAAGTTAACGTGATGAAGGAAGAGAAAGTAAAAGGATTTATAAAGGCTCGCCAGAAATTCAGTGTGTCCCTGCAGACAAATTTTGGCTTCCAGACCTGCCTGCTGCCAATCCAAAGACTGCAAATTGCAGCAAACTGCAATATGCTCTCCAGAAGGGAGGTTCCTGCAATGTTTGTCTGTTCGTTCCTTCTCATGAGTCATTCCAGTGTTCCACATAAGTGAGCACCTCTCAACATTCTGCTCCACTTTCTTGCTTACCATACCCCAGAAACTTTTTCTCCTTTAGCATCATTGCCAAACACTACCATGGATCTCAATATCTGCTGTGGAAAAACTACTGTAGATTTCTTTGTCCCTTCTCTCCCTGCCTGATTTTGCACTATTATTGTGCTGAGAAACTTACACTCAGCACTATTCTAGTGATAGCATATGGTAAAAGAGCAGGGTGGAACTGTATTTTCTCCAATGCTTCAGGTAGACAGATGACAATTATTTCATAAAAAGTAAAACAGACAAGTAATTTGCATATGGACCTTCTCTTTCCATACCCCAAGAATAAGAAAAAGAAAGAAAATTGATTCTTGCTTGTCTGCATCTTTCTGACACTTAGGTCATACCTTCGAGACTAAATTTTTGAATTTCAGGCAAATGGAAAGAAAACATACCTGGAAGTCCATTGGAGAGGGCTCACGGAATGGGTCTCTTGGCTGTGGCACAGTAGCAGAGGTTCTTTTCAAATAAGCCCTTCTACAGTGACAAAAAGGTTTGGTGAAGAAAAGACTTAACACGCAAACATATGAACACATACTACATAATAATGCTTCTGAGGTATTATTTTATTTCTCTAAGATAAGAAGTATTCTTCTACATCAAAAGTAGCTAAAAATTACATGGGCAGATTACAATGCTATAATTTTGTTGTTCAGAATTTGGATGACAATAATTTATTTTATGACTTACTTAAGCCTCATAGGAAGCCGGTTTTTTAAGTATGTGAAAGGGAAATATCATCAAAACATGGAAACAATTTCATGCACCAACCATCTGCATTGCAGGGTCTGATGGTAGGAAAGTGGTATTGATACAAGGCCTTGTCCCAGTATTGGAAAGCATTGAGTTATATTAACCAAGTGGATAAGAAAGTTTGGAATCAGAAGTATAGAGCACACTTGAGGAACATCCAGAAGATGATTCCTAGTTTGGCTCAGTGTTGATTTTCTCCCTCCCTTGTCCCCTTTAAAAAGAAGCCAGATATTTTCTGTTGGGGGAAGAAGTGCTATTTCAACCACAGAATAAAAATTTTGCACAAGAAATAAGTCTTACACTGTCATGCAGAGAAAAAGTGCGAGACCTGCTGCCAGCCCTGGTATCAGAAATAGCACATATGATGAAGTAGATGTAAGTTGTTGTGTTCCTGAAAATCAAGCAATCATCAAAGTGCTGGTTAGCATCACGGGTCACGAAAGATTGCACAGCTATGTGCAATCTGCTTTGCATCAGAGTGTCAAACACCGTATGAAGAGACGGCTTCTTTAGCTTAGCACCTCACTGCCCTGTAGCATGCAAAGTAATAGGATGGCTGACAGCGCATGGATTGTCTACAGCAACTGGAGACCTGAGGAACTGAGTCCTACACAGTATTTAAATACCCAAGGTGGCAGAGAGCAACAGCAGGAAAAAGGAGTTTATAAAGTCAGGAGTAAAGATGGAAGAAGTAAAACAGCTGGCCACAGACCTCAAAAAGGTCTGCTTTATTCACTCTCCCAGTGCAAGAAGCACTGTCTCCCAAGAATGCTTGGAGAACTCCCTAAAATTAAGAGACATGCCAATTCTTTGACTCTCTTTGTCCTAACAAATTAAGTTGCAATTATCAATGTGTTTCCCTCCGTAAACATGAAGTAAAAAATGAAGCAGACAGGTAATAACTGAACTAGGTCAAGGAAGGGATTTTTACTCTTACCAAACTCCACAGGCGTACTCCACTCTCCCCAGTTTGGACTTACTAAACAAAAGCCCACATCTGTTGCTCTGATTTTGACGCTGTACCTTTTTTCTGAGCTGAAGCTTTCGTATAGGTAGGAGCTATTTTCAATGATTGCTTCCTAAATGCAAAACAAGTAGCATGAGAATTTTTGTATTATTTTTATATAATTATGATAAAATTTTACATTTTGCATTTATATAATCTTTCTGTGTACAGACTAGAGTGAAATAACAAGTAGAAAAATATCCCTTAATAAATTAGGTTGTTTCATCCTAATTCCTCTTGTTCTAACATTTTTATTGCTGGGTAATATGAAGATGAAATTTTCCATAGGCTTCCTAGGTCCTTAGACTCTGCTAAGCAATGGGACTTTAGGAAAAAATTCTTTAAAGATCTGGCACTCTGTTACAGTGGATATTTTCAAAACTGAAGTAGAGTTCGATAGCCAGATTATACGGAAGTGAAAAGTTAATTTTTTTTTCTGCCATCTTTATTCTGGCTTAATCTGTGACGTAATATTTTCTTGCCTCTTGTGTCTCAATCCTTTCCAGAGAGCATTAACAAAAAAAGATTTTGCCACATTTTTTCTGCCTAAGTGTTACAAAGAATCATGACCCATACTTTTACATATATATGAATTTGCTAGGAAGTAAAAAAGAATGTAAAATGGAAGATTTTGTGAAGCAATATCAAGCTCCACATGTGCAGGTGGTTTTGTGCAATGTTTTATAAACAACAGTTTAAAACTTCAGATTTAGAAAACTTATCAATAAAGAGCACGTGCAGTACATTGAAACAGGTAGTGTGAAACCAAACCAATTTGGTTGGAGGATGCTCTGATGCAGAAGACATTTCAGTATAGCATAAATGTTAGATTAATACAGACTTACTGTTTTAGATGTGGTTTTGGTGTTTTTCTCAGCATCAGCCTAGCAACAAGAGAAAAGTTTAATTTTTAAGATTATTCTTCTTGTTACTGTATAATAAAGAGTCTTCTCTCATGAATGCTTGATTTTCAGGAAAAAAAAAAGTGTATGTAATATTTTAAATGCCTTCTTTTAAAGACTGTGGAATTAAGCTATTCTTCCTCTAAGTGGTTTTTCCTTCTCACTAATGCTCTGAAATATTGTACCATTTAAATTTGATTGCAGAATTGAGTATCAAAGCACTAAACAAAAAAAGGCTCAAGTTGACAAAATGTTTACATTTTACTTGTTAAAACAAAGTATCTAAAATTTGCAAATAAACTCAGCTAATGTTTTTTCCATTGTTATTTTTTTTCCTGTGTATCTTTTGCATTCTTAAACATTTAATTTAGCTATGTTATGTCTCCTTTTTTTTATTTTTTTTTTTTTACTGTTGGAACAACAAGGTCATAAATATTCCCACAAGTATTTTGAACTTTATTTTTGAAGGATGTAATATTACTTTCCATATTCATCTAAGCTTTCAAAACAAGGGGATGAGAACAGGGTACTGGTTGTATGGTGTTATGTGTGGAAACAGAGCCACACAAAATGCTATTAAATGTCATAATTATACTTACCTTGTTTTCTATGACAATTTCATATTTGAAGCAACTACTTTTTTTCACATGACTTGTGCGAGGTGGTTGCCACCAAATACTACACCTATGAGAAGCTTCTGTACAGTTCACTGTGACATTTAATGGAGGGGTGAGTTTTTCTACAATGATATAATCAGAAATACTATTGATTAGTAATAGCTCTCTTCACTCTGCCATTTTAAAAACATAGGTAGATGTTCAAGCAACTGTCTAAAAAGATGTAATGCAGAATTACTATAGCAGAATTACTATATTCTCCCCATATTCTGAAGCAGGACTCCCTGATTTAATATTTCAGTTGAGGAGCCTGGAGCACTAGCTGCAACAGTAAGGAAAATTAAAAAACACAAGCCATTTATAAGATTTTATTGAATTCAGCATATGATTTATGCAGTTTGGTTTTATTTCTTGGGTTTGAGATTTTTTTAATACTGTAATTACAAGATAATAAGACCAACATCTAGACAGTCCCACCCAGGAGTCCTTAGCTAGTTAATTCTAACAGATGACACATTTCTTTCAGAGAATAAATATTTGACTGAAATTTTCACAATTCTCTGACCTATGATTCCAGATTGTTTCTGTATTAATTAGTTTTTGTCCACTCTTATACTTTAGACTTTTCAGACATCAGGGCTGAGAAAAAGGAAAAAAAACACCCAAACCTATTATGTGGAGCAATATTTTTTAAATGTATGCTTTTTCCCAGGGATGAATTCTTCATTTCTTTAACATATAACTGGAAATTAAATCACTAAAAAATCCTTACCAATTTGGTACAGCAGTATCTTCTCCTCATATGACTGAATGTTTTGTCCACTTCTAGACCCATTTACCAGGAAATAAGCATTCTTATTTTCTATTGTCACGTTTTGGAATCGACATCCTGTGTGCCTTCCAAAATTATCTTTGATGTAATTTTGGCATTCTGTGACATCTTCTTTCCTTTACATGAAATATTGTATCAGTTAAAAATTGACAATGTCACATGTCCAACCACAAATCAAAATTCCCAAGATTCAAGCAGACCTACTTACTGCGAGGGCCTCCAGTACAGGAAGTATTGGGTATCTTCTGTAGCAGTCCTGCCCACATCCCAGGTGCAGTTCATGAAGGAAACGTTAAAAATGACACAGACAAAATTTTCAATGGCTGTCCCATTCATGCCTGCAAACACAGAAAGAAAATCCCATGTCCACTCTGCAGAAAGTCTGAATAACTGCTCAGATAAAACAGATCTTTGCAAAGTCATTTAACAATTTTTAGTTATTAGCTTAGTGAATCCGACTGTATATTTCTTGTGTCTTGTAGTTTTGTCCTTACTTGAAGATGGGCAATGATTTTATTTGTGTTGAGCCATAAGGATTATCTATCATTGTTCCAGAAGCCATAGATGTGATTGATTTAACTGAGTCTTTCATCAACTCAAGCATGATGATTTAGTGGAAGTTAATAACAGAGACAGTCACCTTAGTGTGCTTTGTTTAGCTGAGGTGTCCCTGTTTAGCTGAGGCCCAGTCGACAATGGAATATAAATTCTACAACAATGAGCAAGGTTGCAAAGATCTCTCTGCTGTGCTTAAGTGCTCTGACCCTTGATTATAAAGCACTAGCAATTTAAAATAAGATGTTCACCACATTCTTCTGTATGACGGCTGGATGGGGTCAATCTAACCCTGAGACTGCCTCCTGAAGCCAGTCCTTGCAGAAGTGTTGCAATTTCCAAGAGAGAATGACATATTTTTTAAATTAGGAATTGAAATTGGCTGTTAATCTCTTCCAGTACTTTGGATTCAAGGTTAGGGGGAATCTTATTACCACTGAACTTGATAGAAACAAGCCTGAATATCCATAGAATTAGTGTAAAATCAAGACAAAACTGAAGAAGTTTATGGCTTGCTTAAGTTAACTCACAACCTGTACTCACAACCTGAATGAATTTCTCCTGTGTTTCTCCCCTATCAAAAGGTGAGATCTCCAACAGGAAATGATGAACATTCAGTACCTCAATAACTCTCATTGTGAATTGAAGGACTGGACCACAGTTTTCCAAGACTAATCCAACTGAGTTTAAGCACCACACATAAAACCTTTGCATGTACCTTTCTAGTTAGCCCTAAAACTCCATGTCTGATTTTTACATCTTTAGAAATAAGAGGAATTTTTCCAGAGACGAGAAATTTGTCAAAGTACTCCTGGATTTCTGGAAAGCTTTCTCTCTTTCAAGAGGAAGATTAAAACTTTTCCAAGAGCTTGGTTCAGCAGTGATTCTTTCAACAGCAGTATTGGCCTAAGCGTGCCCTGTCCTTTCCCATCCTTCATGGATCCTTCCTGATTCCATCCTGCCTCCCTGGCTGTGCTAGTGCCACTCCTTGGGGCCCTGTAGTGAGTAGTTTTGAACAAGTGATCACCATTACAACTAATGCTCCTCTCAGCAGTTTTTTTCTTTTTGGTTGTTTTTTTTCATCTGGTTTAGCATCCTCTATCAGTGGAACAATCTCATCAGTGTGAGCTGTCAACTAAGAGAAGAGCTGTCTAAGCTATTTCTGTAGCTGTAGTAAATATTGAGCCATATTTATTCACTAGAGGTACCAAAACTCTCAGCATAGAGTTGTTTATATCCAATTTATGTGTAAGTTTATATACATTTAACGAATTACTTTTGAGAGTTTAGTGATTATGGTACTGTGATGAGGTGATGAAGAGCTTGGATCAGTTCTCTGGTCTGCCACAGATTCATTTTATGAGCCAGGGCCAACCAAATCCATGTACTTCACTTCCTCATTTACAAAACAAATAGAGAAATTTTCTTCCCGTGAAGAAATTGCTAGGTAAATGCAGCAGTATGATCTGAAGTATGATCGCAGGTGCTGTGCAAGGGTCTTAGAGAGATGGGCTTCCTCAAGTCCTTAGCAATGTTGTAGGTCTAAAGGAAAAAGGGTTATTCTGATTTAAAATCAGTTCACAACTTGGTTTATGCATGGCCCAACAAGCAGCTGAACCGCCCAAAAACAAAGGAAATATTCAGGCATATGCTGTGAGTACGTATGAGTCTCTCTATACCCTTTGCAGACTGGACCTCTTCTCCAAGGTTTTGAGGGCATTTATTTTTCATTTTTTATTTATTCACGTTTCTGTGGTTATGCAAAAAAAAATCTAGCAAAGTAGTTAAACATGACTACCCTTCCTGTAAGGTTTATTTTTGAGCCTACTGCATTCACCCAACACTGTCAGCATTGCCTTTTTATTTTTAGCAACACCTGGAATAGAGCTAAGTCTTCATGAAAAGAGAATTGTATCTCACATTATTTCAGAGAGACACTGATATTTTTCTGCCTCCAGTTTATACTGAGGACTAGCTAAATTGCTCTAGTGTCTTTTTGCTTAACCCTCCCTATTTGTAAACCCCCATATTTGACACTTACTTATCTTTACTTCCTTAAAAAATTCTCATTGGTCTTTTCTGTGAGCTGTGATGCAAAAACCCCTTTAGTTCCTCTGTATTGAACCCCTCTTTCTGAACTGCCTCCTGTACTATTTGATCATGATAGTAAAATGTATTTGCAAGTATGTTGATATCCTCTGAAGCATCCTTTGTTTCAGACACAATTAACTTATTTTCACATATTTTACAATCTTTAGATATATTTGAAATGTTGTTTTACATTCTTTTCATGAAAGAGGTGAGATATTTAACTGAGATGTGACAATTATGATTGCACCCAACTTCATAACAGCCCACTGTTTCAAGTACACGCAGTGCTTTTATTTATTTGTTTGTTTGTTTTGTTTATTTGTGTCAATTTAGATTATCTCTAACTCTTGGGCAGACAACAGAAACAATGTCGGCAACTTAGCTTCAGAAAAATACCAGAGAGAAAAAAATTTTTATCTGCAATCCTTTGTGGTAACCAACATTACTAACAGGGAAGGACAGGATCTCACCTTGGGGTCTTGAGCCCAAGAGAATTTTTACTTTTATAAAGCGATTCTTCAATGAAAAAAATTCATAAACTCTTCTTGATTCTTAAACATAATTGACCAGATACTTTGTAAAGGAAGTGAATGAACATACTCGATATTAGAAATCAAAAATAAAAACAACCCTATTAAATTACTTTAACCTTTTAATCTAAATCTGAAAATGCTGTTAGGTGTGAGGTGGAGTTTGTCTTACCTAAACTTACCAAAAAGCTGCATAGATGCTCACAGGAGAACCAGTAATTCTATATTGCCTCAACACTGCCTGGAGAAAAAGCAGCTACTTTGGACACAGTTTATTCAATCTAGTCTAGGACAAGATGAATGAAAGCTTCACTATATTTATTTTCTGCCATTCACTGAAAATACAGCCCAGAGGAATCTCTCTGATTCTGAGCTATCCACCTTTGTCAGCTAAATCTGAGAGGATTTGTTCCTTTCCTTTCTTACATCACCTGGAATTCACATGTAATTACTAAAGAGAAATACTTCCACTATTATTTTCTCAACTGAAAACTGAAAACTTATTACTGGAAATGTGTTTTTCTCCTCGTTCTTATACCTGTGCTAGTATCATGTGCTGCTTCTCTTTAGAAAAACAGTTGCAGTAGAAGAACAGTATTATTTTCTCCGGAGATGTTTCAAACTTCTTTCCACATATTAAATTGTTCCTGTGCAGATTATTGCTGAAAATCTTAAGAAAAATTAAAGTATTTCTGTGTGAAGTTGTTTCGCTCCTGTACTGTAGTTTATAAAGTTTCTATGAAAATTGGCTACTGCTAGACTGTGCTACAGCACAAGCCACTCTCAGTTACTTGTCAGAGAAGCCTGAACCCTAACACCCTTCTACACGGGATATCCATGTTAGGAATTCAGAAGTTGAAATGTTACTGCAGTGTCTAATCTCATCTAGGTTGATCAGAGAGGTGATTAGATGAGAATAAAAACTGTCCAGTAACCTGCTGATTATGAGTAACACATAACCATATATTTTATCATATTTTGATCCCACTATGATTTTTATAGCCAATGAAAAGGAAGGTTTGTAACTAGAAAAAAACCCCTAAACTTATACTTTGTTTTTATATGACTATATTTTGTTAAGTGAAAGTCTGTGTTGAGTATAGTACATAAAACTACACTGCTAAGATTTATTTTCCAGCTTCACCTCTGAAAGATTTTGAAAACCATTTTTGTCAGTTGGAAAACATGAAATGGAATTACTGCTTACATGTTGGATGTGCTATGAGGATAAAATTATGCCTGCATTCCTGCAACATTTTCAGGGAATTTTGTATATTAAGTCTTCTAAAGTATTAAAATAATAGAACAGAAAAGACACTGACATACTTCCATTCTACTGGTGCCTAAATGCAGTACTCCTAAAAGAGATACACTCCATGTTGTGATTTTACTCCGTGGATGTAAAGACCTAAAATCCAAGCATTTCCAATTTGACTGTGCTTTCAAGAGAAAGTGACAGAGGTACTCTCCAATTCTGTAATGTAGATTTAACTTAACAAACAAAATATTTCTATGTGGATGAGGCCAGTAACACTGGAAACTGCAAATTTTAAAATATATTTATATAATAGATTTCAGACTGTTGAAAAAATATGCCATCAAAATATTGGCTAAGACATTCATCAGAGGAAAGCAGGCATTTGTAGGTAGTGTCTACACCTCACAGTTATTTTAACATTAAAACTAGCAGAAATAACAAAACGCAGTATTACTTTGCCTAGCTTCTTTGGAGTTAAATAAAAGAGAAACAGAAAAGAAAATAGAAAGGAAAAACAGACAAAATTAAACCTACCTCCTCCTTGAAAACCTATTTCCCTGTGGTGCTTACAGTAATGGAGAACAAAAAGGATAGAAACTATGACTTTCCCTTGGTATATTTTCGCTTGCTTTGACAGTGTGATTTCATTGCCTCATTTCCCTTACCCTTACTTCCGTTAAATCATGGGGAGAAGCAGGGTCACTCCCCGCCTTGGGAGGCAAATAGATCAGAATAGAACGACGCCCTCTTCATTACTTCATTCGCATAATTTTCACTCACTTCCATCACACATTTTTCATATAGATGTTTGTGCAGGGCACCACCTGAAAGGCAGATGAACATGAGTCTTCCTTCTGGCTCAGGTATAGGTGAGGTACCATTGCTTCAAGCCATGACAATGTTTTCTGCTTATTCCTTAGGGATGCTGCCCTGTACAGGAGTATCAGCCCAGTGCTCTGGCCTGCAGAAGAGCTGTTCCCAGCTTTGCACTAGCCAGCCTAATTCCCTGTAGATGGGTAACAAACCATGTCACCAGTCTCGACAACCTTCCTGTTTGACATGTGTACACATTTTTCTGGGTTGGGTGAAATCAATGCACAGATCAGGAAAAGTTTCTGCATGTGTGCAAATGTCCTGCGTGTATCAAATCAAGAGTATGTCACTTGTCTGTGCCAGTGTCCTGGAACTGAGAAGCATAGAACCTGCTTTTCATATACCCCATAATACAGTCTGAGTATGGAGCCCCCAGTCTTCCTCATCTTTAAATATTTTTAACAGGAAAATGAAGTTATTAAAGTAGACAACAACATTTAAATCTAAGTATTTATAATGTTCAATGAGTGCACTACTTGTTGGTGTTATTTCTCACTGGAGGAGTGGTAAATCATATCAAATCTGTCCCCCTTCTGTCTGTCTGTATCTTGTACATCTTCATTCCCATCACCTCTTTGTACTTGTTGCTCTTCTGAGCAGAGGAGAAATAGGGAGGGGATGGTTCTTGAGATGTTTCCTCTTCTTCAGGTCTCAATTCCTCAATTTTATTCATAAGTAAACAGCAGGACACAACCATGTTCCCTGCTATGACATTTCATTTCAGGACCTGCAGAAGTAAGGACTTCTGATTGCTGCTGTGTAGAGGAATTGAAAGAGGTCTGCTGGAGGACTGTGATAATGCTGAGACTTTTGTAACTACTCTGTTTCTGTAATTCTTGAAACTGGACCCTGTTCTGTTCTCAGAACAGAATTATTCTTGGAACCCTGAGTCCCAGGACTACAGAAGTTGGGTGATGGTGTAACTGCTACAGTGAACTAGGTTACTGGAAACTGAGCTGGAATAAAAGCCTTAATTTATTTTCAAGTCATTTTTCTTAATATAATTTTTCATATAGATTGGAAAAGTTGGAACCTTCAGGATTTATACAGAGCAAACAGTATTCAATCACTTCCAGTATAGGCAATTTAACTAATTGTATGGAGTGTAAGACTTCATGATTATGCCCAAGATCACTTCTGCAGAGGATTTGGGGTACTACATAGGCATCTCAGTCTTGTCAATCGGAGTCTCATAATCAGTGTTTGACCTAGACATGGATGTTTTCACCAAGGCAGTCAACCTGATGATGAAGTTCTCCTTAGCTGCTGTGCAGTCTGAAGGATGATTTGATTTGCTTAATGAAAGGGAGGTGCATGCCAGAGTAGTCAAAAGGCATACTTTACAAGACCAGCACATTTTACCACAGACTTTTTGAGTCAATCTGTATTCTTCTTAAAACCAGAATAATTGTACAACTTTTATATTACTAGCTTTGTAGCCTTTAATTTAAAACATAAGAAATCCACAATTTGCATTTAGTCATCTTCATAACTAATGCCAAGAACATTGCAGTTATAGTGATGAAGAGGTTAAATACCAAAAGATAATCTTTCATTCATTTTGGATTTTGTTTCTCTGGTTTAATCTATTTTAAACCAGTCACCTTTTATGTGAGGTATCAAGAAGCCGGAAGGAAAGTGTAAGCAGAAGTTTACTAGATATGAATTTGTCTGTCAGAGTGCAGAGCTCCAAACATACAGCGTATCTTGGTATAGGGCTACGGATATCGCAATACGTGAAAGCTGAATTATAGCTCAGGTCCTCACTTTGTGGCGATGACTCATGCAGATATTTATTTCAGTTTACAAGTATTAATCTTCCTCCTTATTTCCTTTACTTTCATGATTTAGCTTCCTTGTACCTGATCCTAGGCTACCATCATGTGGCCATTTTGAGAATCTTCCCAAGTAACAGAAACAAGGGCTGATTACTCACTCAGCCTAGAAAGCAGCAAGGCACTGCCTCCATACAAGATGAAGGCCACATGTACCTTTTGAGGGCTTAATTTTGTGTCTTGATACTTTGCTTCTCAGTCATTCCTTGTTAAGACACTGTTCTTCGGTTTGTGTCTGTTTTATTCTGCTTTAATTTTCCTCCCTTGCAAATACAGAAAAAACACACCCTAATTTCAGAAGGAAAATTTTTCTCTAAGTAGAAGCATCAGGTCACTCCATGCATTAAACTCTAAAATGCATTTCTACCCACTTATCCTATGTAAATCCCTTCTGTAAGTCCTTTGATATGGTCCCCCACAACAGTCTGCCCCTAGATTGGACAGACCTCACTTTGACAGATGGATGGTTAGATGGCTGGATGGGCTCATCCAAAGACTTACAGTCAGTGCCTCAATGCCCAAGTGGAAATCAGTAACAAGTGGTGACCCACAAGTGTCCATGATTGGATGAGCACTATTTTACCTCTTCAGCAGTGCCATGGGCAGTGGGATCAAGTGCACCCTTTAGTGACTTTGTGGATGATACCAGGCTGAGTGGTGCAGTTGATGCACTAGAGGGTGGGGATGTCATCCAGAGGGAGCTTGAGAGGTTTGAGGAATGAGCTCATGTAAACTTGATGGAAAAAACAAGGTCCTGCACCTGGGTTGGGGCAATCCCCAATCTCTGTGAACATGTTGCTCAGAGAAGCTGTGGATGCTCCTTCATTGGGAGTGTTCAAGACCAGGTTGGGGGCAGGGATGTTGGACTAGACAATGTTTAAATGTCCCTTCTAATCCAAACCATTCCGTGATTTTGGTATTCTATAAAATATGTTTGCAGTAAACACTCTCCAAAGCTCATGCTTCTGAGCTATTATTTCAGACTGTGACTCAAATACAGAAGCATGTGTGTCTATATATTTGTGGCTGTCAGGGTAGGAACAGAGATCTCCCGGTCACACAAGGCTATACTGCGAAGAAAAACTTTGCACCAACCAAAGGTACTTATACTGCACTGATTTTTATTCATTCAATTATAGAAATAGTACTTTAAAAGAAACTGTATGTTTAATATATTCATTGTAGAACCAACCTGGGTTCTTTTTTGGAACACTTCAGGAAATAATACATGTTGGAGTTGGAGTCTACCACAATTTGAAACCTTAATCCAGTCTCCAACCAAATGGGATATTTATCGTGGTGTTAACATTTCACCTTAGCCTTTTTCTCCATGTACAACAAATTGTTTAAAAAGTGGAAAATTGGAAATAGTTTTGATAAGGACAGTAGGGCAGAACAGCATTTTACTCACTTGATAAGGATAGCAGAACAGAACAACATCTTACTCTTATCCTTTTAATAAGGACAGTAGAACAGAACGACACAGCCTTGAAGAAACAGATAAAGGATATAACTTAGGCAAACAGAAATCATGCAAAATGTAAGCAGGATGCCAGCTCAGCTCTGCAAGGCTGACAAAGCAGAAGTTATGCAGAACAATGCTTACTCAAATGCAGGGATTGAGGAACAGCCCCCTAAAAAGGACACTGGACATTGAAGACAGACCCCAAAGAACCATATAGGACTTTGGGTAAGGGGTGCAACTATGTAAAATAAAACCAAGGAAGTGGGGATAGCTAATGAATACATAAACAGTGCGCATGATAAAAACTCTGTTCACCTGACATTCAGTGCACTTGATTAGGGGAAATAACCTCAGAGTGACCAGCGCACTGCAATGAAGAATGTCTGCTTTCTAATACTCGAAACTGTGCTAGAAACTTTCTATCTGGCTGATTTCGGTATCAGTTTAGATAAACGTTTTTAGCTACAGACATTGCTAGTTCCTAGCCCTAGTTTCTATTTTATTTTATTTTAATATTTAGTAATATTTTTAACAGAATTAAAGCTCCATACAGTGGATGTCAAACAAGGCCTCAAAGATGGGATTAATTTCTGAAGTGTAGAATAAAATGGCATATTGTATTCACCTATAATTTAGTTACGTGATTCTGTGCTCATTTTAGACTCTGTGAACAGAAACGGATTCTTCCTGGGTGCAAATGAACAGGATGGGAGGGGATTTTGTTTTGTCAGAGTGTATTTCTTTTCATTGAAAATAATGAGAGCTGAACTTGATTTGTATAGATAAAAATATCTCGACAGAAAAGACTGAAAATTCTTTATTACAGAATTCCTTTGCCTGTTAAGTTACAGTGACATTTACCTGATTACTCCTAGAAAGGTGACATGCATCAGTCTGAAATTGTGGTTCTACAGCAGTAACGTAAGTACTTTAATTTCTTTACCATGCACTCAGTATTGCACTCTCACTGATAAAGAATTGTGTTAAAGTTGCTTCCAGACTAGTCTACTCTGAGTTTTGTGTGAGAAAATATTAAGGAAGTAAATCATTTATGTGCTTCCTCTACCTTTCTGTATTTCATAGAAGGCTGGGGCTTATCATGTTCTAATAGTGAAGTTTTTCATTTGAGCTATTTGATTCTTAGATGTACCTCATTCATTGATTTGTTGTTCGAGTTGTGAGATGCACTATCCAAGCAAATTTTGCTTTTGTTTTTTTCTCCCAAGTCTTTTTAATAACTATTTGACCTGTATTTTTCAAGTTGGTGTAATTTTTCCTATTAGGTGTTTAGAAAAGACACAGCACTTTTAAAACACTAAATATTGAATAAATCTTAGTATGCTTTCCACCCATATTGAGGGCAGTCACTCTATTAAAGCAACTCTGTTTTTAGCTGCAAAGGAAGCTGAAAAGATCCCAAGTCTGACTGCAGTCCATCTTCATCATACTGACATGTCCTTTTCAGGTTTAGCAGCCTTCTCTACTGACCTGCTGACCACAAATTTTCCTGATTTGGCTAATCTTTTTGTTCAAATGACATGTCCAAAACTCAGCCATGTAACCATAGGTCTGATCCAATAAGAGATGATCAGTGTTAGCCTTTCACCCAGCAGAAAGGCTGGGTTTGGAAGAAAAATACCTCTTTAGCAAGTTCGCCTGCAGGTATTGGTAACTCTATGTGAGATAAGGCAATGGCTTTAAACCGAAAGATGGTAGATTTAGATTGGATATATTTGAAGAAATTCTTTCCTGAGAGGGTGGTGAACCACTGGAACAGGTTGCCCATAGAGGTTGTGGACTCACCACTCCTGGAAGTGTTCAAGGCCAGCTTGGACAGAGCTTGGAGCAACCTGGTCTAGGAGAAGGCATCCCTGCCCATGGCAGGGGGGTTAGAACAAAATGATCTTTGAGGTCCCTTCCAACCCAAACTATTCCACGATTCTATGGTTCTTCAGAAACAAAACCTTGTTAAACTAAGGAGCAATGGCTTAAAGGAAGAAAAACATTTAGCCACATAAAATTGTCAGATAAAAATGAAGTGGAAGTGGCTAAAGTAGTGTGACTCAGCGTAATGTAGGGAACAGTTTAAAAGAGTGATGACAACCCTGAATCAGCTGGGCAAACGTGTGAACTCTCACGTCAACAGAGCTGGTGGTACTACTTGCATGTTTAAGTGCACTGGTAAGGGTTGGAAAAAAAATGTCTGTGACTGAAAAGGCAGAGATCTGACTGATTTACTAATTAGCTGATCTGATTGCGCACAGGGAGGTGAGTAAGCTGGTCTATGGGAAAAGGGAAGTAACATTGGACAGAGTGCGGGAAATGATTTGAAGATGTTAAGGCAAGGTTGATCCAGAGTGGAAGCTAGAGTTTTGAGAAATCACCTCAGAATGAGGAGTATGTCTCACCGGGACTCCCCAGAACACTAAATGGGGAATTATATAAGCGTCACGGTTGAAATAACATCATAGAGGGCTGCATCCTCTCATCTTCTCCATCAGAAAAGCATGTGTCCTTCTTGTGGTGCTGAAGGAGTGACTCGTGGATGGACTGCAACTGCTGTGAACCTCTGCCAAAGGTAAGTCCTAACAACATTCCTTTTGAAACTGTCAGGAAAATTCACTCCCTTCTCCCAAGTTTCCAGAGGCAGGAACCCTCCCTCCCTCCTCTGTGCTGGAGCAACCTGCCTCTGTCTGACAGATTTAAACCCATCCTCTCCTACACCTTCATTGTTTTCTATCAATCCTTAAGCAAAAAATTATACTTTAGTCAGAAAAATCAAGTACCCTCCACTGGGATACTGAAAAATAACCCCCACTCTGCACTCAAATTATTTTCAAGCAAAGGTGCAGATTTCAGATAGCTGTTGTTACAAACCTTTCTAAAATTTAGAATAAAACAGATTTATTAACTATCTAACATTTTAGGATTTTGTCAAAAGATTCCCTGATTTATTTTTTTTTTTACTGATGACAATCAACAGTGTCTGTAGAAAGGCCAGCCTTTTGGGTGAGAATATAGTTGTTTCAAAGCTCATTTCTATTAAGTCCCACCACAGAAGGTGAGGGTAATCCAGGTTCTTGTTAATAGCTCTCTTGGGGCAGATTAGAGTGAAACAACACTGAATGATAGGTGTTTATATATATATATATATGTACGCAGGGTTTATTTTAGAACAATTTGGTTGCGATGGAAAGCATGCATGTACCTGTCTTGGTTATTATCCATAGTAATATAAAAGCATAAAAATATCAGTTAAGAAAATGTATAAGGCAAAAGAAAGAAAGGATAAGAGTAGAAAGATATCACCACCCGTGGGTCCTGAAACAAGACTTGATTGTTGTAATTTAGATATATTTGATGCCAGTTGGTCAAAGTGATGGTCACAGCCTTGATCCATTGGGGATGGGTGAAACCCACAAAACACAAATGGATTAATATACACTCAGGTTCGGTGGGAATGCCGACATATCTCCCATGGGGCAGGGAGTCTTAGACGGTCTGATGCAAGTCTCTGGATCATTGGGGCAGTGAGGGGTCTTTGACGGTTTATGACACATTCTAAGACATTGCAGCTTCATCTCACTCCACCATAGTTGAGCCAATTATGGCCCATCAGAATGTATGAATAACTTCAGGCCACATCTGAATGTCCCAGCTCTTCCCTGGAAGGGAGTTTTCACTTCTGAGTCATTTGTGTAAGGGAGGACACATGACATGTTAAAAGCACTATCCCACCTCACATCATCTGCTTCCTATAGATCTCTTCCCTTATCTGGCTCAAACCCCAACTTGTAGCCTCTTGTGGTGCATGTGCACCCCCTCTGCACCTGGCTGATTACTTTGAGCATGGTCAGTAAAGCACCTGCAGCTTTTGCAAATGGCCAATTATTTTGAGTCATTAACCATTATAAAATTCCAATCTCTCAAAACTGCCTTTCAGTGGGCTTTCTTAGGGTACTGACCCTGAAGAGAGGCTGACAGACCACAAGGCCTCAATGGAAGAATTTGTATTAATGAACTCCAGGCTAGTAATAAGAAGACAGAAGTTTGAACAAACACAATTATCAATGTTGAACAATAATCAAGATTGATGAGCAGAGTGCCTAGAAATATCTCTTTCTCTAATACAGAATGAATTTCTGAATATCTCTCTGGGTGAAGTGACCAAGAGGAATTATTTTCTTAGATGGCTCAGCTGTAAAGAAGCTGACGTGTTTTGAAACAGCGAGCAAAGCTGTTCCACAAACAAGTAGTTTATTTACTTTCACTTGGCAGATGGATGGACATTTTCCCTCTGCCTGTCTCTAACAAATTTTATATCACCAGACTGTTTGGCTGAGAGAAAGTTTTCTTTCAACTCAGTGTTAAATGCTGCTCTTCACTATTGTGCTCTTGGGCAGATAGAGTGTGGTAGGGAGGAGTGCCACAAGGGTAAGAAATTTTTTCCTAAAATGATGGCTATAGCAGGCAGATAGACTTTTTTTCTTCTCCGTATTCAGTTCCTAAATGAACACTGGCATACTAGTTTCCAATGAGAATGTCATCTGCACATACATGTTGTCACACTTGGTTAGGCCACGAGTACCCCAGAGTAGCACTAGAAGACTCCTTGTTTAATATCAGAAATCTAGATAGGAAGCAGATTTTTAATAAAACTAATTGTAAATCAAGAGATGCTTTGCCAGTGCCGGTCCTTCCTTGTTCTTCATGGTGGCACTATAAAAATTAGGACCTGAAGTTTAAAAATGCTTTAAGGATTGTTTTCGAGCACCTGAAATGTTTTCTGCACACCACAAGGGAAGGAAAATAGAATAAAGTATTCTGAAGCACATTCTTATATGAATTGTATAGAAGAAGCATGGAGGTAATTTAACAATGCTCCGTGATAGGAGTAGAGTGGAGAAAATGTTTTTTTTTATTTAGAATACCTTGTTTTTTCAAACCTGCTTGGTTTTAAAGGTTTTATCCTAACAGGGGGAGAGCAGACATTGCATTTCTAACTATTAGGGACCTGAAGTTCATTTTTGTGAGCAGAGATTTAATTAAAGCAGTTTACAGTGTGATTTATCAGATCTATTATATGGGTCTACCTGAAAGTAGGATGAGTCTCCCCTCTCCCCTTCTGCCTTCTCTCTCTTTTTAGTTGACTCATTACTTTAGCTGGATCTCCATTAGCTGTAACGGGAACCTGCACAAGTACGTCCTAGTAGATGTTGGTTTTCAGTCAGAATCCCAGTCCTAGACTGCAGGAATCCAGAGGGAGGATTAATTCCATTCCCAGACTTGTGACTGAGAAAAAAACCTGAGCTATGTGTCTTAAGTCTTTCCCAGCTGCCCAGTCCTCCCAGCAAGGTCTGTTTCTTGTTCATTCTCTGACCATACGCACTGCGCTCCAGGTAGCGAAAGTCCTGGGAGTACAGGTCTAGTGGGAAGATGCTCTACAGACTGATATGGTGGCTTAGTGGCTCAGTTTAACTATGGTAACTTGGAAAGCTGAGTCATAAATAGAATTAAAGAGGAGGCGTTGAGGTCTCCGCCTCCTTCAGATATGCAGCTTTTAGCAGTACTCATATAGAAACAGGGAACATCACACACATCTGACCCTGCAGAGTTGCTGTTTGCAGCACAACGGCCATCAAATGATTCAAATTGACTCCAAGAGCTAAGCATAAATAAAAGTGAGCAGAACCTGCTTCGCTAGTCTCCTATGTGGTTCCACAAGTCTGCAGCTGATAAAGTATATACATTAACTATACTGCTGTCAGCGCTTGAATATCTGATCAGGAATAATTGCATAAATTAATAATCAGCTGATGATATATATGCTCAGAAGTGACTAGGAATTTTCTCAGTATTAGGCTATGTTTCACCAGTTCCCTTGAAATAATACAGAAGGATCTCTTCCTAGAAATATTCAGGATGCACAGCTATTGTTTTAATGATAAAAGATAACTAATTCTTTCAAGCCCTAGTCTCTTAGACTGCTTGTAGTCACAACTATTGTGATGCATCAGTAGTCTGACCATCACCCCAGAGGGAATTTGTGTGCATAATGAGTCATCAGCTTCTGACCAGCGTTAGGAGGTTTTTTTTATGTAGTTCATTAAATTTAAAATGGAAATGACAGAATAGTAGCAATTAGCTATTTCAGATATATCTGGTGTGATTTGGAAAATTTGTATAAACTCTCTGTGCCTCAGTTCCTCACTCAGGAAAGATTAGGGATCTGGTTTTATGTATTCTTACCCTCCCCCATCTCTCCCGTTAAATGCAGTGCATATCCTAAGGCAGGTGTTAAATGGGTCTGATTTAGTCTAATGGTTTTGTAATCACAACACTAACAGAACTGTGTTTATAATTGAAATCTTTCACTGATTCCTCTTGATTAGCTGAGCCCAAGCATGCCTATATAGCGTTGCACTCCTTCATAGGACTCTTTCTCACCCCTGATGCAACGTCACCATACCCTACAGCGTACCCCAAACCTGCACATTGCTTTCTCATAAATCTCTGCTTGTAGGATTGGAGAGAAACTGGAACAGAGGCATTGTATCTGAAGTTGACTTTCATTGTCAACAGCTGGCTGTTTGTTGCAGCTGATAATTTTCAGAAAGCAAAGAGCTATCTCCCTCAGGAAATTACTTTCTCAAGCCTTGTGTTGGTGTATGTACATACACACAGTTTGAAAAGTGTTACAAAAGTAATCCATAACAAAAGAAATGTTACATTTTGATACTGCAGATGCAGCGTAGAAGGCTGCATGCACAACTGCTATCGTATTACATGGAACAGAAACATGAGATCAGCTTTAAAACAGAACCAAGAGGCCCAGATGGTGGCAACATAGTCACTGCAAGTAGAAAGCTGTGATGTCAAAACTCCTTTCTGGTAACAAGCACGTATCACTTTCAGGACACTCCCTTTATCTTACTGCTATCCTCCAAGTCTGCCTCACTACTCCTTTGCAGTGAAACATTTCAGTAACAGCCCAGGTTTCTGAAGCTTCATTTTCACTTCAGTACAAAGGAAAAGATGAGATTTTCCCTTCTTCCTCTCTTGGTGTAAACAGAGGTAGAACTAAAGAGCACCCCAAATATCCCCAGCACATGATTGCAAACACTAGATGTGTTGACACAACAAACTAGACTGCAGGGACTGTGAGAAGGGAAAGACCTTGTCCTTTAGCCACAGGCAAGGGACTTCACTGGAATTGGCTCCACACAGGGTTCAGAGGACTGAGAAAGAAATGGCTGTCGAGTACCAAACATTGCTCAGAGCACAGGCTTTATGGAGTGTGAGCAGTCATTCCTTTTCACAGGCACCTGAACCCTGGTGAAGTAACTGCAGAGTGCACTGGCTTTATGGATATTTTTAATTACATGAGTCGGTGTTCCGATCAGCCCAAATCCACATGAGGTTCCAATGCATCACTTTGATGGACTGACACTGTTATGTAACTCAGTGTGAGAGGAATGGATGGAAAAAAAATGTGTTGAATTCCTACCATTCTTGCTTTTCTGAACAAGTTAACGACATATGAAAATTAGAAAATTAAAATAAAAATCCTTAATTATTTAAAATTTTAAGAGAACTCCAGAAAATGTATGTAAAGTAAATTTCTTTTCTCTGAAATCAGCAGTGGCAGTGAGCTATGGTGTAAGAAAAGAGGAAGAAACATACTGCAATTGTTGAGGTGCTACCATCAATTCAATGTACAAACCACACTTAACCAGGCAAAATTTACATGTTTTTCTAATAAACAAAAGATACAATGGGAAATGAAGTTTTCTACATTTTGAAAATTAAATACTGGGCTTGTCAGTCAGGTTTGCCACTATTACCACTGGATTTGAGATTCCAAGTCACACTCTATCACTTAAAAATACAACATACTTCTAAATATAGTCAAAATTCTCCAGAAGCATTTACCTTCCTTTATCTTAGTTCATCATTAGAAAAGCGTGGGTTTTGGACATCCCCGCCAGATCACGTCTGATTAACACCAGAAAAAGGAAGCAATTGGATTCAAGCATTTGAGATAAATGCTGTTGGTTTAGCCTTACCTTGAATAATTGTATTTTCTAGCTTTTACAAAAAAAACCAACCAAACAAAAAACAACATGGTCCTAAATATATCCTTTTCTAATCTAAGATCAAGATTAGCTTATTAAATCTATGGATCAAGAAAATCTAGATATAAATCAGTCAGAGTAATCACTGTCAAAAATATTTTATTGAAAGAAAGAGGCACACAAAAGACAAAGCAGCAGAATAAATCTATTTCCATATATAACTGTAACAGCCTCTGCCTGGGATGAGAGGGAAGATCTTTAGGTTTCTACCACTTCACTGAATAAGCCATCAAAGCAAGGGGGTTTTATGGGATCCTTCCTTTTTCAGCATTTCTCTACAGTGTGTCCGGTATCCAAAGATGGGGGAAAGCAAAGCAGAAGACCCAGTTTCTTTGCTCTGGAAAGGATCATATCAGCTAGCAAATGACAAAACCTATATTCCTTGATCTCTTCAGCCCTTTATAGAAGGGATTGTGAAATATTTTGTCCAAGTTTGGCAATTTTTGAAAAGACAATATATAATGCATTCTTGACACCTTAAGTTCATTTTTGCACCAAAACCTGGTGTCAGATTCTTAGTGAATAAACTTTTTAATGTGAACGATGAGGCATATCTGTTCCAAGCCACGTTGCCAGGAAAAAAAAAAAGAATAACAGTTTTTATCCATTATTGCCCCTCCAAATCCAGTTGAAAGCTGGAATGCAAAATATCAGTGTGTATGAATAAAGTGGTTGGTTTCAAACCCACTTATTATCAAGTCATTCAACTCCCCCCAGAATGACATTCATAAGTTGTCAGTATGTCTTGCAGTTGCACTTGTGATAACTGCAAATAAATGTAATTTACAAAGGAAACAAGCCAAAAGGACAGTTTCAGAGACTTGGCTGGGCAAACCTTCAGATATGAAGAGTTAAACAGACCTACCTGTTCAAAATGCAAGATTTATTTCTTCTTTTTCCTTATTAGTTCTATGACTTTTTTTTTTTTTTTAAATTTGGTGCGCACTGAAAGATGCATATGAGCCACTAAAAACCAGGAGAGCAATGGCAAGTAGGGTAGGATCTTTCTGGGATTTTAATTTCATAGTCACACTTGAACTGTGTTATTTAATGTCTTCTTTAATCTGACTTCTTAAAAGATAAAAGCTTATTAAAATTTGTAAAGGGTTTTGAAATCTTTCTCTTCCATATACAAAAAGGAAAAATAGTAACAGCTTTGATTTCTGAGTTAGTCATGCAGAGGTGTGTCTCCTTAGAGGTATTTCAAAGACCTTGGGTAAGGTTCCAGTCAGTGTTTGCTTATTCAGAGGTGTGCTTCAGCCCCTCAGTGGGAAGTGGCCCTGGCAATGCACTTTTCTGAGGGAGTGCTTTGTGAAAAGGGAAGTCTTTTGAATCAATTTCTCATTGTGGTCCTAAATCAAGACATTCTCCAGTGCTGATCTGTCCTGCTTCTCAGCCCAAATGATGCATAGGTACCCAGGGTTTAACAAGCATTACAATTAAGGTAAGTTTTGAAAAAAAGAATGTAAATAGTACTCCTCTTTTGCTGGCTCTTCAGCTGCCAAGAGATTTAAAATTTATTTTACCTATATTGTTTATCTCATCATTCAGTGGTAAATTTCTACATTGTCTACTATCAGATAGGGGATGGGGGTTGAGGAGTGTTGAAAAGTATGACTCAACAACTTTAAGCGAAGTGTAAGTTTTAGGTAGTCTTAATCAGACAAACAGTCCCAGTGATTCCCTCTATCTAAGAGTGTGCATTGGAACAATGAATAAAAGATTCCATTGTTTAACAGTTGAATTTACTTTCCAAATTAGGCACAATATAATTTTCAAGACCACTTGGAATTTTCTTTTTTAACAATTTTGCTGGTTTTTTTTTCAAAGAAAATATATGCCTATAAAAACTATTTCTTAAAAAATTAACTTTTGCCTTTAGGAGGATATAATAATCACCCCCAGCCACTTTTCAAAAATATCTTTATTCTAACACATGTGTGGTGTGGATTTAAAATTAAACAGTTTATTTTCCTGCCACTTGCACTAACAGCTCTTAAGTTCTTTGAAACTTGTTTTAGCTATTTTCATTTTTTCTCTCTCTGACTGCCTACTTCCCAAATTTACCAGGTGGGCTTTCTACAAACAATGTCTGCAGCTGCAGTGGTGGACGGGCTGACAGCTCCCCTCAGTTCTCTTCCCTTTCCCTTACTCCAACAACCCACTGCTGTAAACCAGACATTACTGGGCACCAACTAACAGGTATTGGCTGTAGTTGAAGATCAGAAATGAAAGAAATGTGATTAAAAAAAAAAAGAAGTAGTAAAATATGTTGGGTTTTTTTTAATAATTTTTTAAGAAAACCCCATTTTTGACAGGACTCTACTTGGAAAGAACTTGGGTTTTTTGGGTTTTTTTTTTTTGCTTTATGGTTATTTTTCAGATGGTTTAGACGGTTGAGATCATTTCTATCCCACTAGATTAACTGGACTGTCTGCAAGTATATTTGGCTAGTGTGTGTTTTCTCAGAGACAGAAGAACCAGAGAGTCTTATCAGAAAAAAAATGTCAGGCAGTGAATTTTATTTTGCACATCATTGACTGAATTTCAGCACCACACTCAAAGCTCTTTGTAGCACAGAATGAGGAACGCAAAGTCCTGTCTGTACATGTCTGAGAAGAAATGTTCTGTCTTTCAGCTCATCTATGCTGGCATAAATGAAAATACCTGTTCTTTGACAAGTGTGAATCAAGAGCTTTTTATGTATGGACAGATTTTTGTCCCCTCCAGGTCACTTTGGGTGTAATTATGCTGCAGTGCTTTCACTTCACTGTTTTCTGTAGACTAATTAATTGTATATAAACATAAGAAATACCCCTTGGGGTCAGCCCAGCTGTCCTTCTGCTGTTCTGCCTGCAGCAGTGACACCAGGAGACGTTACTCAGAAATAATCCACGACTCTGGCCACCTCCTGCAGCCCATTCTCTAAGTATTCCCCCAGCACCTACAGCTGCTGAATTAGGGATGTGAGCTTGTGCACCCATCTCTAAGACTTTTTGGTAGCTTTTTTCCTTGCACCTGCTTTCAATGCACTTGCCTGGTCCTACTTGCAGCCTGCCCACAGTGGCCGCCATCACAGCATCAGTGGGAGAAGGTGCACGTGTTCATTGCACACTGAGTAGGGAAGCGCCTCTCAGTCCTGCACAAAAGGTACTCCTAGGAGCAGCTCATCTCGGGGAAACGGCACTGGTCTCACCTGACGTGTCTTCCTCTGACTCAGGTTGGTTGGCTCTTTTCTAAGTTTGTTCAGACTTACTTTAAAAATCTTCCTTGTCTGCCCATTTGTCCTCTCTCCAACTAAATGCATTTATATTGCTGCACAGATTATGTCCATTTTTGTTTCTAACATCAAAAGTTGTTGCTACTGTAAGATTTATTTCGTTCCTTTTCCTGTTCCACATCCCCTTTTGACTTGTGTTTTCAAAAAAAGGTCATGTTAATATTAGCCACAAATATTTTAACTGGCTTAGTGTTTTCCATCCTCATTTCTCCCTTTCTGCTAATTTAAATAAAGTACTTACATGTTTCTAGGACTGTTTTTGATTGCTCCATTCCACGGAGAGGGATGAGCCACTACATGTTGAATAGTAAACCAACAAAATCTCCTTGTTTTTATTTTATATTTTCCCTCACTTTTTCTCTTGCCACACACCACACTGTTTTAGGAGCACAGTTAATGGCACAGCTCACCCCTTCCCTCTCCAGAGAATTAGAATTGGCTTCTTACCTGGGCCCACCAAGCAGGAGAATTTACTCTTTTTTTCACTGGCCATGTGCATGGTGTGACTTGCATACTATAGCTGCTGCCGGTGCTACAACTGAGATCACTCCAGAATAACCCAGATGGGGGAAACCTCTGCCTTACATTTTTTGTTATGGTTTTTTCACAGCATTTCATAAGCAAGGGCAGCATTCATTAAGTGGTCTCTTTTTGACTGCATTGTGACAAAATAGCATTATAAAATCTGTATACGTATGTATTTTTAAGTGTGTTTCTTTTTTTCCAGGAAACCTCACTGCAGATTTTTTTTATGTGCTGAACATTCACACATTTTCCTCTACACGACCAGTGCCCCTTATTAGCCAAGGTATTGCGATATGGTTCCAGGTGCTGATCCCTGGAATCAATATGTCTGAGAATTTAAAAGTGAAGACAATCAGAGCCAAGATAAATCAGTTAGTGAGTGAAAGTCTCTGAACACAGGGGCATAAGAACACAGAAGGTCTCAAACGTAGTTTTACGTTAAAGCAACCTTTGGATGAATACTCACCCTTCAGAGAAACAGCAATGCTGTCTTGCTAAAACCAACTTTGATCAGTCTGAATCTGTCTGCTCACTGTATTCCAAATGTAGCAAACACCTGAAATACTCTTGCTGATACTTACTTTTCCAAATGGCAGGACTAATCTCTTCTTACGCTCCATATGCTCCTAAACCAGGTAACAGAAATCACAGTCTAGAAATGACAGCTCCCTACAGTCACAAGAGGCCAGATAACACACACAAGAAGAGCTACTGGGCTTGTACCTAGGCATGGTTATATCAGGTGGGCCCTACCTAAACTGCTTGCAGTGTCAGTAGCGTTGTATCTGTGGTCTTGGCTTGCAATCAAAGCTGTGCTGTCACTCAAGACCAGTGCGCTACGGCACACGTCCTCTCTGGCCCTGGCACCCAGTTAAAGAGTGGCCTTGACTACAAACATCCTGGGAACAGCAGGCACCAATCAACAAGACCTGTCAAACATATGTCATTTCATATTTACTTTTTGTACTTTAGACATTTTTAAGCATCTAGGTGACCCTTTCCTAATATTTCACAGATGCAAAATGAAAACGTCATGTTCTAAATGCTTTTTCAACCAAACTTGGAACTAAAGAGCCTCAGTTTCTTCAGACCTGTGGCCCAAAGCATTTGCTATGGCACGTGTTACAGTCATTCCTGTCCTGCTGGTATTAAGCGTTTTCCAGAGTAAGACATTGTTTTCCACTATCCTGGCAAGTGGACAGCAAGATGTAAAGGGTAAGTAAAGTATTATGTAACAGTTCATCCTATGCTAACCATCCCAGATGTCTAATCTGAACTTGTCAAGGCATTTTCTACAGCCCAGAGAGAAAAACAGAGACCTGCAGTAGGAGAGGTGTCCAAGACAGGCAAAAGTGAATCAATTACTTTTGAGAGCTGCAAAGAGCAGAGAGATTCTCACTGCTGAAAATCGTATTCCACAAAGCTCAGAAATTCCTGCTCCATGCAAGAACAGAGGTCCTGGTAGAGCTACTGGGTGTGCAAGTCTTGCTGATAGACAATTCCTTTGTGTACACAGCGGAGGATCCTCTCTTTCTCTATGTAATACCATTGTAATTTCAGATGCACTCGGGCTACATAATGTTCTGTGGATGACCAAGAATGATTCAAGAGTTATTTTGTTCTGGAACAATAACCTGACAAAAGAAGAAGCCAAGAAATACACTGTGAAGTATATTTTGATTTACAAGTTCTTCAATACCACTAAGGAAAGGAAAGTAAGTTCTTCAGAGGTGGTATATAGTTTAAAGTGAAATAATATATTGTATCATTCAGTAGATGAATTTGCGTAATTTCCCTCTCAATACTTAGAACTGCCTACCTTCATGGAATTTCTTCTTCCTCCTCTTAGGAAAGACTGCAGGAGAAGGAAAAGATAATACATCTTAAATTACACTCTGGTTTTAATGCTAAAGTTAAGACACAACTTTTGGCAAAAGAAACAGAAGACATAATTAAGGAGAGTGATTGGACAGAATTTACTTACAAGGCACCTCCAGGTCAGCTATTTCCTACTTGTTGTTAAGATGTCCAAGCATTTATGATAATGTCCTGCCTTACTTGGAGAATTTCTGAAATCTCATTATTATCTTCTGCTACTTTTTTTTTTTTTTTTTTTTTACAGATATGTTAAGAATACAGTTCAGAATACCTTGAGATATTGCAGAATTATTTCCTTTATTAGACGTGTTCAGGTTCAGAAAACTCCAGCTCTGCTGAGCAAGATGTCAGTATGACCCAAACACTCTTTCCATTTTCCCTAGCAACTCATGTCTCGTGAAGATTGCCTTCTGTATCACATGATTTCAGCAAATCTTAAAAGAGCAGAGCTTTTAATTTACTTTTAAGTGGGTTAGTAAGGCTTTGGTGGTAGTAGCAGATGTGCTTCCCAGTTTTCACCATCTAAAAAGCAAAAAGACCTATTTTTTCTTACGTAGGACTTTTTCATGCTTCTAGAAATCAGCCTATATAATGGGTTTGTAAAGGCAACCATCATGTTGTTATTAGGAAATCAATGTAAAATAAACATGACTCTTTTTACCATTTCTTTGTTGCAGTCTACATTCAGAATATTTCGTGCATCATATATAACATTTCTTTTTTCAATTGCACCTGGCACATCAAAGCAGAAGCTCCTGAAGATATCCAGATCTTTACCTCATACAGGTAAGGATGTCTAGCAAAATAAGTATGAAACCATGATTTTGGACCTAAGTCGTTGATTTAAAAACTTATATTTCCTTCTTACAGACATGCAGGAAAGGTTTTTGCATGCCAGCAATATATAAAAAATGCAAGGAAGAAAAATATTGGATGCTATATGAAAGAAATAAATTTCCAACCATCAAGGAAAATAAATTTAAATATAACTGTAAGAAATTTGAGAAAAAATTCAAGAGGACTGTCTTATTACAAAGCTTTCACACCTCAGACAATAGGTAAGTATTGTCTATTATTGTCTAAAATGAAAAGTTCATTAATTGCTTACTTCATGGAAAGCAAAAAAGGAAATAGGTGTGACAAAGTAACAATATGAATTCAACTATTTAGGCATTCATCTCAGTGTGAATGCTACACAAAGATTAAATAAAATGGATTATGGCTGAAGGTTTTAAAATTTTTTTCTCTGATTTAATAATGTTGTTTATCTATAATTTTAATTAAAGAAAAGATAGGCTAATGTGAGAAAACAATATTTAAAATCATTATACCCTTGTTTCTCCTTTTTTTTCCTTTTCTATCCTGTTTTTTTATAGTGCTGAGCAAGTGTGATTAAGAAAAAGAGCATAAATAGTCACAAGTCTCATTTATAACCTGAATTTAAGAATACGAATGTTCTCTAACATTAGTAGCATTTTTATTTGTTTTTAAGTTAAAAATATCTTGGCAGTTATTTTTAATTATCGACAGTTTTGAATGATCATATAAAATTACTTTTCCTAACTTCTCTGGGAAGTTTGAATTAATCTCATGGGTAAGAAACTCACCTGAATTTTAGCAAAGATTGCAGATTCAAATGCCTTTTAAGTCATTAACATGTTGATCATATTCCAGACCTGTAACCTGGGAATCAGTCATAGCTCAAGGGATAGCAAAAATATAATTCAAAACTCTAAAAATTTATTCTGAGTTAGATCTCATTTAATATTTTCTAAGACATTAGAATTGTTTGCTTTATCTAAAGCTTTATACTGCAATCAGAGCCAGCTATAAGCTGACATATGACAAAAGGATGAAAAGCTGCCTATTCCTGATATCCTTACAGAAGGGAGACATGGTCTAGGAACAGTGTTTCAGAGACTAAACAAAAAAAAACCTGGTTCTCACTCTTCTCATGGCTCATGGCTCCTCATGGCTCATGGTGTGCCCTCACCCTCAAAGGCCGCTAGAGCAAGCACAGTAGCTGCATGGACCAGTCGTGCTGCCACTCACCCTCTCTGACTCTCTCTGGTTTTTCTCACTGGCACCACACTGCAGCCGTGTCATCCCCAGACCTTGCTGGCCCTGTCTGCAGAAATTTGCCCTGAACTTCTGCCTCTGCTGGGAGGGCTTTTTCAGAAAACTCTTCCTTTCACAGCAATGCAGCAGCAGCTGGGAAGGACTGAGGATGCCTGAGTACCAAGCACACACTGAGGATCAGTGCCCTAACATGCTAAACAACAACTGTAGACTTGCTGATATAAATCCAAGCCTAAAATCCTGGGGACCTAAATGACCCTTGCTTCCAATCCTGTACTTCCTCCTTCCTTGCTTGTTCCTTTACAGGAGAGAGAAAGAGAGATATTTCTTTAGCATCTGCAGAAATCTTCATGTATTGAATCAGACAGGTTCTCTGGGCAACAGATTTTTCAGAGAAGTTGTGGATGCCCCACCCCTGGAAGTGTTCAAGGACAGGTTGGATGGAATTTTGAGCAACCTGGTCTAGTGGGAGGTGCCCCTGCCCATGGCAGGGGATTTGGAGCTAGATGCTCCTTAAGGTCCCTTCCAACCTATACCCTTCTAAGATTCTGTGAAGGCTTTCCAAGTGGCCCTTCTGTAACCCCTCTGTGAGAGATGAAATTCCACGTTTTTCAAAGTAATAATACCAGGCCTATGGGTAGACAAAACACATGTATCCTACATGAAATGGAGCCAGTAGCAGACTCGAGGTGTCCTCAACACCAATTCCAGAGAGAGCCTGCTTCTCCTGTCCACTTTTGCTGCCTTTCCTAGAAAGATATGTGAAAAACCTCAACTCTGTCCCTTTATTTTGAGACACTTAGTGAAAAGCAGCTTCAAAGAAAATGTGTCACTCACTGAATGTCTCCTTTCATTTGCATGTGGCCAACTCCAAAATACTCAGCTGTGTATTTTAAGTACTTATGTACTTTCATTAGTTTTACATCAGTTTAAATATGAGAAAGAGCATGAGGTACAGAAGGTGTCTCTGGGCTCTTTATTTTTCAGAGAAGCTGAACCCGCCAATCAATGTCTCAGTTTCCCTTGAAAACAGAAATATTAAAATTCACTGGAAACCTCCACCTACAATTGGTTCGTCAAGGAAAAAGTGTTTTTTGTATCAAGTGAAAATAGCAGATCATAAGGTAATCAGTCTTTTTTGGTAGTACACTTAGTCTCTATAATATAACTTCAATAAAAACAAGGCATCCCTTGAACTTAACAGAATTTAATCTCAAACAAACTTTAAAGAAATCCCATTGTCTTTAAAGAATAATCCAACTTGTCTTTCTGGTAAAAAAAATGAAAAAATCAATACATTTTATGAAATCTTTCAGAGTCAGGCTTGCATTGAAGCAAATTGGATTCTTTTTCTTCTATATTAAATTTGAATTGTACATTAGTATCACATAGACAGTATTGATTTTTTTATTATAGAAAAAGAAATATTGTCTGAAAGCTAGGAAAGGTTGCCAAGTACCATGGGAAACAAGATTAGAATTTGAAATGTTGGTTAAGTCTGAAATCAACAAGGCGAAATTCAGTAATAAGGAAAATCCTATGATTAGGAACTACAGCTCAAATATGTCAACACAAAATGAGGAATTAAAACATAGGCGTCAACACAGAAGAAAAAAGGTCTGTGAGTTACACTGAACCACAAACTGAGTCAGTCATTTTGTGTTCTTAAGCAAAGGTCAAATGTTATTCAAGTATATATGACCAGCACGTCACATGTAAGATGTAGGTTGTGACTAATTTGCCCATCTAGATGCTGAGTTTCACCTGAAGTTTCATATTGTGCTTTGGGCACCACAAAATAATAATAGACACCAGAACTGGAAAAGTCTTAAAGGGAAGAGAAAGAAGTACCATGGTACACAGGGTCAAATCCACACCACACCAGTCAATATGAGAAGACACCAAGGAAGCAGATTCCATGCTTCTCTGTCTATGAGATTCATACTTTCTACTTCTTTGCAACCTTCTAACATCACTTAATTTTTACAAGAAAGAGGTTTTTTTTTTTTTCTTTTTTTTTATTCCTTCTTAAATTCTTAACATTGTTTATTTACAGACGTTTGCTTCAGTTTTCAAAAGTGGTGGATGATTTAGAGATTCCTCTGCTTTAAACTCCACCACTCCATGTTTGGGCTTGATCTTTTGAAGTGATGTGGTTTTTTTCATAGGCACAATTAAAGATGTTTCAGGATAGTCACAAAAAGAGTGGACATCCTTCAGCTGAAAAATGCACGATTTTATTCTACCTGAGATGCAAGTATAGCACACTACCCACACCAAAATCTTGAAACTTGCAGTTCCACAGTTACTGTGTTCATCCTATATGTGGTGTGATAAAAAAATGAAAGGGGAATCAGTGTTTTCAAATTCTTAATGTCCTGCCATAAATGATACTCCTTCCACCTTATCAGTTCCAGTCTCTCTTCATGTTCAGTTCTGAGTTCTAACACACATCAGATAAAAATCAAATTGTGTTTGGACATAAGAACTTGTTCTGAAAATCTCTTCCTACTAGTTAAAGATGTAAATAGTAGTATTTGACATCCCTAGTTTATATCTGTTTGCAGTGCAATGCAAAATCATTTAAAATAATCCCCTAAACCTCTCTTGATAGATTGTAAATGTCACTGCAGAGAACTATAATTATCCATTTCATAAGCCAGCAAAAAAATGTGCAGCACAAGTGAGGGTAAAGAAAGAGATTTGCATAGCAAACAAGATCTGGAGTGAATGGAGTGAACCAGTATTTATTCACAATGGTAAGTTACCATGTACTTACTTTTCATAACTGCTATTATGAGTTATGTTATTACCATTCAATATATTTACTTCATTATTGCCTCTGTCCTTCTCCAGGCTGTTATTGGGTCATGACAGCAGCTAGGGGTCCATGGCACACACCAGGTTTACACAGCTCTGCTGTAGGGAAGGAGTGTCCTTAGTCTGAGTTCTACTTCCCTGGTCTTTACAGAGCTGTTCTCCTGAGTTGAATTACACCTGACTCTTGACAGCCTTTAGGAAACAACAATGGTCAGAGCTGACAAGGTCCCAACACCACAATCCCCCCACCCTGCTGCATTGCCCTGCAAAGGACAGCCCAAGCATCTCTAAAAATGCTTTCAACTGCAGTTAGGAAGCCAAGAAATCCATAAAAGTCATGATGTTCATCAAACCACATAGTCTTTAGGGACTAAGCCTAAGATTTCTTTTATTACATTGGTGGAATGATTTCTTATCTGACAGAGGTAGGAAATGGCTTAGCTCTCATTTAAAAATATGTGCTCTGGCCCCAACAGCTCACTTGAGCACAAAGTAAACAAGAGCCTTGCAATACTTTTCCTTCACCCCCTATGAAGACATTTTAACATTGGTGTGCTTACGAGGGAAACTTGTACTTTCCACGATGAGAAAAATTCCTCCACATGCAGAAGCTTCCTGACATCAGGTTAGGCAGAGGGGAAGTATTACAATGGTGTGACGCTGTATTTATAGAGAGAAACCTGTGTCTGTGTGTTGACATGCAAAAAAAAGTACAGTACTATTGGTAGTAAAACAAAACAAGATAAGTATTGTTATTTAATGCAACAGACTGTGTATTTTGGAATATGTCTTTTTGATCTTTGAGCTTCAAATCCATATTTATCTGAGGACAGAAAACTCCAGGCCAGACATTGTTATTTTTGAAATGGATTGAATGTAAATTCAGTTATAGAGTTTACTGGATATTGGCTGCCTACTCTATCAGATGCCTCACTATATCCCACCAGTCTGCTGAAACCTTTTTTGGCCCAAATTCATTCATTTAATTTCAAAAGCATTCCCCTTGTGAAATTGCTGGAGAGAGAAACCTAATTGTCCTTCATGCTCACTGTGGTGAAGGAGATAATTTTTTAGGCCATAAGAGTCTTGAATTCCTCTTTAGAGATTCTCCTTTCTTCTCACCAAAGACAAGGACAGTCTAGGACCACTGCATGGCCTAGGAGGGGTCTGCCTGGTCTATCTGCCTGGCATCAGGCCAGACACATCTGATGTGTAGATAGGGGAAATCAGAAGAGTTTATCTGGGTGGAGGCATGTAGATTTACTTGCTCCCTGCCAGCCTTTCACCAGAAGAAGGAAATGGAGTTGAGCAGTCGCCCATTCTGATTCCAGCCTACCAAACCTTGCTCTCAGCATCTGCCAGTCTCCTTTAGCTGTTTTCAACACTGCTGCTTTCCCAGCTTCCTCTACAGATGTTGCTGTCGTTCAGTGATCACAGCATGTTTCCTCCACTTCAGAAAAGTTTATGATGGACAAGACCACCATGGCACATAAGCTGTAAAATCTGCATGTGTTCAGTGCAGCATGATGATTTACCCCGGAGCGTACTGCACATGTGGTGCAGCAATTTCCCTCCTTCCTACTCAGGAAGGATCAGTGGCTCTTATAAAATGAATCTATGGAGATATTCCACTGGAGGGTCAGGTGCTCAGCCAAATCTCTTCAAATACCTCCTTTGATGCCCAGACAAATTTTTCTGTCCATTTTACTCTGTATTCTGTGGAAATTATTCCATCTGCTTCTAACTGGGAACATGTATAAATGGACATTATGCAAGTAACCTGAAAAGAAGAATGTCCATTCAGTACTTTTGTTTTGAAATGTAGCAATTTTTCTGGTGTTGCAGGATTTCTTTCTACTGAAAGTCTTGAAGAAGCATGGCATGACCTGCTTTTTTTTGCTTCTCCATGACATTACACTGTTTCATCTAGGAAATGTGCAACATTTCTTTAAGAATGCAATTTAAAAAGGCATTTTAGCATTCATTTAAAAAAAGCTGAAACATCAAAATGAAATAACATAATCCAAAACATAACTAAAATATTTGTTCTGAAATGTTCCTTTGACATGAAAAGAATTTGCTAATTTTCTCATGGGAAAAACATTAATTCTCCATTGGAATTATCATATGCCCTTGAAAAAAAACCTCACAATTTAACCTGAACTGAGTTGTTTACTATAGAAACTTTCTGCTAAAAAAAGAAATGTTTAATCAGCTTTGTTCATGTGTAGAAACTTTAAATAATTGGTCTAATTTTTAGAGCTGATGAGCATTCATAGATCACTTTGAAGTTAGTAGCAATTCAGAAGTGTGCTGCATTTTTGCAAACCAAGCCACTTGTTTTGGTTTCAAAGTTCTGTTATTTCTGTCAAACTTACAGCATTTGCATCTGAAAAAACCCACCATGAAATGGTCTACCCAAAAGAATATATGTGCTTCTTTTTCTTGCTGCTTTCCAAAATGCAAGAAGAAAGCAGGAGAAGCAAACCTCTTTGTGGTTCAGCTGATGATAAGAACAGAGCTTCCTCTTCTCCTGGGGGTGTGCATGATATAGGGTTAGCGCAATGATGCAGAGCAATTACCACAAACAAAAAAAAATCTACTACACAGTCCAGAGGTTGTTCAGAATAAGTTTTCTGAGCCCTCATCTCAGAAAGCAAGCAGAAAATAACTTCCTTTTCATCTTAGAGTGAATAAAGAGTAGTTTTGTACTTCACAGAAGATAAAGCATATTCTTATAAGTTCTGCCCACAAGTTTTTGAGTTTTTTCTTTGTTTCATATCAAATTTGTGGAAATAGATGGGTTCAAACTCAGAACATTTGTTCCATTCTTTTGTTCTTTGATTTTTATCTAGATTGATCCTAAAACCGCTGTTTAACTGGCCTCAGACTTATTACCATTTTAAGTGCTGTCCTTGCCTGTTTTTCTTCAAAGTACTTTGCTAAAACCAATGCAAGCTATTTGTGGTTCTAAAGCTAGATATTAGACAAAAAATAAAATTTGCCAGAAAAACATTCCTGAGTCAAACAAAGACGTTGATATTTTGGTATTTTGGGTATTTTGGAGGAAGAAATGCAAGGTAAAGAGCAGCCGTCTTTGTTGAACAGTGTAAATATGTATTGATGCCATTCCTTAGGACTATGCCAAGCAGGGTTAAAAAGGTAAGTATAACAGAAACCAAATGCTGCTTCTTGAATCAAAGAGAATATTTTGTTTGACAAAATGCTTTTATTTTAATTTTGTCTTAAATCAGTTACAGCTGTGAAGTGGTGAGGAGGCAGGAGCAGGGGACTCATGGTGTGTGGAGATGGGAGGTAGCAACAGTAGGAACTCAGGAGCAGCTGGAGCAGCAGCAAAAGTACCAATAGCAGATGGACAGAGGGTTTGATATTCAGAGGAATCAAGGATTTATGGAGGTATCCAGTGGCAGGACAGGCCATGCCCAGCATATGAGAGCAGAATTCCAGGAAAGGAGGGAATGGAGTCTCCTGGAGAGGAATGACGCAAGTCGAAGTGCTGGACAATGGCAGCAACAAGGCCAAGGGCTAAAAGGAGGAAGGAACAGTGCTGAAGTCAGAAGCCCTTTTCCCCCAAAAAAATCTCCAGGAAATGTTTCTTTAAATCTGTGACAGTTCAGGAAAAGTGCAATATTTATGTGTCCATACGTAATTCATCCATTTATGAACTACCCTAGCCTCCCCCATATAATTAACATTACTTTTCCCTCTTTTTTTTTTTTTTTT
>VZTI01000239.1:155064-258130 GCA_013397865.1 Struthidea cinerea
TTTTTTTTTAAGAAGAGACAGGGGATATCCTGCTGCTAAGCCTCGCATTGTTTTGTCCTCTGATTTTCCTTGGAGGTCTCCTGATATATGCATGTAGAAGGTAGTGTACATTTCTGGATGGCTGTATGAATTTCTGGTGGAAGAGGGGTCAGGACGAGGGTAAACCATACAATGGATAAAAGTCAAACACAGATCTTCTCAGATAAATTATGTTTACAAGAAGCAGTTAATTGTGCATTTCAGACTACTGTTCTAACAAAGTAGTGCTTGGCGTTATGACCTAGTGCAAGACACTGAGACTTATAACTCTTCTCTCGCAGCTCCTACCACAGTCCCCCACAGGTCCAGTCTCTCACCTTACTCTCAGATGCCTTTCTGCCACTATAAATGACATCTTTTAATCTTACTCTGACAGCTGCCCCTCTATCCTCAGTGTGGCTTTGCCCCACGCTTTCACAGGTTCTGCATTCAAGGCCACCAATATTAATCAGGCCAGAGATGAACTGCATGTCATGCTGTCCAATTTCATTTCATAATCCATGGGTGTTATGAAAAAAGTCTTTCACTCTAAGCTGGAGAGTTTACAAGAAAAAAATAAAAAAGGGAAGTCAGGCTGATGGAAGGAATTTCCTTTGCTGTGCTATTAATACTATTAGTAGAGCAAAGTAATAGTAATGGCCCTACACCCACCAACAGTTAATTCTGCCAGCTGTCTCCATGCCACTACTTTTCTGCCTGGCTATATAGATTTCCTATTGACATGGCAGCAAAGGCTTTCTTGAACTGAGAAATAAACTTGTGCAGGATAGGATGATAACTCAAGATACCTTTATATTTGGAAGGTGCAGTATGTAAATGAAACCTCTATTAAAAGTAAACTTACTATTTAATTAATGACTAATTATTACTCCTGATTTGTATAGAAAAAGTTATCAAATTTTAATTATGGAAAGAACACATAGGACTAATTTTTTAAGCTATAGACACAGTAGCATGCCACAAGTTCTCACTGCTTGGAAATAAATATTTAGTGTAGAAATAATAGGTTTTTGTATATCCATCCAGTCCTTTTAAAACTCTTGCAGATTAGAAATCAGTCAGGCTGAAGAAGAGCTAGGGAAAATGTTGAGAAAAGTGTCTACAGTGAAAAAGAAGAAATAAAAGTTTAAATGGATTTAGAAATAGTAGATGCCTGTCTTGGAATTGGAATATATATTACAAAGCATTAATGTCTGATCTGTTCCAGCAGACAAGCTAGTCATGTGCCTGTATCACTGTCTTGCAGGTATAGATGCCTGGAAGTTATAACCACGCCTGTTCCACATCCTTCAGATAATATCAAAACATGGTTAGCAGATGACACTCACCACGAGGTAGTGTGGCTGTCTTTTTTCTCTCACTACATTGACATGCATGGTATTACTTGCAATCAGAATGGTACAACATTGCATTTGGAGCAGCAAGTAATTAAAAAAAAAAAAAGGGGAAAAGGTATGTACAACATTTGTAGTGAAGCCAGAAGAGAGCAGAGAACTTGTGGAGGTTGCAGGACAATGATCTCAGTAGACAGGATTGAGAAAATACTCAGGGGAATAAAATGTCTAGTGTGCCTCAGGGTGTTTCAGCATATCCACACTCAGTGGGCCAACATTTTAAGGAGTGATCACCCTGAGTCCCTGAAGAATAGTCAGTTATGGGAAATTATACATGTAAGCATGTAGGCCAGTTATAAAAGGGAATTTTTTGTGGAGATCTGCGAGTCATTGCATATGCTGTAGTAAATGTGCACATTCTTATGGCAAGAAGGAGGAGGCTCCACAATGTGTGCAATATAACCTATCCCAGCTGTATCCCTGCTGCAGGACAAAGCCATAGGCAGAGGTGTTTACTTTCGAAGAGCTACTGTGCTATAAATTCAGATGCTGTCTTATCTCATGCCAGATTACAAGTCTTTGGTCAACTTGGCAAAACAAAGACTAAATATTTACAATATTTTTGTGACTGTCCTTAATGGAGCTCCTTGGCTTGCACATTGAATGTTTCTTACTGCTGTCTGTCATTGTGTGAGTTGCAGGAAAAAAAGTGCTAGTCAGGCAGTAGTTTAGATCTGTGTAACTCCAGAGAAGCTACACAGTGAACTGTGTGCTAGAAGGCATAGCAAGATTGCTTCTTACCAGGTTCTGCAACACATGAGAAGGCACGGGTGTGCCAAACTGTGGTTTTTTTGGTGGAAAATACCACTGAAAAAGAAAATCATAATGAGGATTTCCTCTGCTCTATGTGCTCAAAATATTTGTTCAGAGTCTCTGCAGGATTTCTGTTAATTTTACTCTATCCTACCATATTATTGTACTTACACTGCAATATCAAAATATCTTCTAGTAGAACATTGAGAAATTTAAGCAGCAATTCCCAGTGTGTTCCCTTATGCTGTTTTCTTTCCCAAGGGAAAGATGTATGCACTCCTTCCAATATTGTGTTTTGGGGGTTTTTTTAATAATATATCTATGTGATTGCAAACTCTGACAGAAACCACAGATCATCTCAATCCAGGAATCATAATTTGAATTGTGAGGCAAGAGGAATGGGTTGTTTTGCTTAATTTTATCTTCTCAAAACAAATTTATGGAGAAAATGATGTGCATATTCTATATAATCAAATGACAAATTACAAGATTGAAGTGTTTTGAACTTGCACCTGGAGTTCACTCCACAAGCCTTGGGCTGGCTCCCAGAGCAGACTGTGCTACTCTTCTTCACTACAGTCGTCTTCTCAGAAAAGCTCAAGACCTCCAGAACTGGCCTGAAGCCAAGTCTCTTATTCTCAAGCTTCAGAATAAATTCTATGACACTTCTGGTCAATATAATTGAGACCAAATTTCACCAAATTTTATGCTAAAGGTGCCATACTGACCCTGAGCTCAGCTGGTTAAAGAGTTATATTTATCACCTCTTCTGTGCAAAAGTCCTTCTCACCCATTTTCATCACTAATTGTGAGCAAATTAACTGATAATACCCATTGTGGCTATGAATATGGGCTGGCAGAATATAAAGAAAGGATCAGCACCATCAAGTTTATAATCTGTGTCTCCCTTCATGTTAGAACTGGGTAAACTGCTATGTAGGGGCCTTTGTATTCCATATAGAAACAAAATCCCACCATAATCAACAATCACCACAGAAACTATATTTAATGTTACTGACAGAGAAAGAAGCGATTTCTGTCCCCAAACTCTTACAAACATTAATAAACCTTTGACAGGAAGATTTCAGCAAGTCTGGGTAGTTACTGTCTGTGTGATAGCAACAAATGACTGAGACAACACTGTGGTCTTGTGATTCAAGTGACTGTTGATGGCACTTCTAGGAAAAATAAATTAAATAATGCATATGGAACATACCAGTATCTCATATATTGCTGGCACATGAAGTAGCAAAGACATTGGGTTTGGACACTCTGAAATATTCAAGACAACTGTGGAGAATGGTGCTGAGATAATCCGTTTTATACAACAAATAAATATAACACGTGAAAATGAGACTGTGACTTGAACATAAACCCTAGGTACAGAGTCATATCCTGGAGAGTGCCAAGCAATAAAATTAAGGCTCAGAAAAACTAAGCAAATTTGCCTGAGAACAATTTATAGATTGAGAGAGAAATTAATATAATCTTTGTATTCCAGTTGCAGCAGAGTAAGTAATCTGTACTAACACCAGATATATGCCAAATAAGTAGAGTGCTTGTAACAATATACAGAATTTGTAATACCACTGAATGCAGATGTTGTGGATAATGTATTTTTTATCCAACAGCAACATATGTCAATGCAAATGGACATGCACTCAGATGTTACTCTGGGAACGCCAGAAGAGAACAGAGATGAGAACATTCAACTACAGAAACGTTTGAAGGAATTCGTGTTAGAAGATCTATAGAGATGATATGACTTTCTTATCTGCATGCAAGAGTACCTGTCCATGAGGTGGACAATATTCTAACAGATCAAAGAACAGCTGATATGGGAGTTTGTCTGAGCCCAATAACTTGAAGTATTTTGTGCTCTGACAACACGCAACTCTTAAAATTAACTTTGGATCACAAACACAAAGCAGTACTTTGCAGTTTGTCTCCAAAAAACCTGATCTTCAGCCCAGCAAAATTACAGCCTCTCAGCTCAGCTCAATATGAGCTAATATTGAGGTCCACTTGGGTTAAAATGAAATTAGAGTTAGTGTTTCATAACGCTACAATAGCTTCCAAGTACTGTCTGATAGATCAAGACCTTTTGAAGACTGGCTGTTCATACAAATCTCATACTAGCTATTCAACATCTGATTGAAGTGGTCATGAGAAACAGTGGAAGCAGTGAATGTTTCTGGAAAGACCAAGAGGATCTCACAAGTGTTCTCTAAAACTCAAAAAAAGATCCCTGAGTCACTGCATTGTGTAAGCACATATCAACCACAAAGAAGAGATATGTGTGAACACATAACGTCTTTTAACGTCGTGGACTTTGCAGCTGGTAGAATAAGTAAAATGAGAAACCTTTAGACGAGGTAAAGAAAACAAAGTTTTCTGCTGTATTGTGATTGTTTAAATAAGTTTAACTCAGAGAAGTTAAAGTTCAGAATTGACCAATTTTTGCTATTTATTTTTCCCTGTCCTTTTAAAGAATCTTTCCTACTGATTCCATGAGGTGATGAGCCATGCTAGTCCATTTTCAGGGACACAATCAGGGCAGATTATTCTAACTCTTAGTTGGGACAGTGTTTATTTGACTAGAAGAGAAGGAATTGATTTTGCAAGGAAGACCTTTCTTTTTTGTAGGTGGGAATTACAAATCAATGATGGACATAATTTTCTGGAAGGTTTGGAAGATACCTAAAAATTACTTGATTTCATTGCTGGTAATACTTTTCTATGTCAGAACAATATTGATTGGAAGAAAAAACAATATAAAAATTTTGTTTGTGCTTTTGAAAAATAAAGTTTCTAAGATATACTTCAGTGCAGAGTCCTGATTCACCTGAATGTGCTTTTTGTTTTGGTAAAAGTCCATAATGGAGAAGATAGCACTATTTCTCCTTTATTATTAAGAATGACTGATGACAAATGGGAAGCTCAAGCTAGAAACGTCGAACAACAAAAGTACTATAAATTACTTTGCCGTAAGATCAGGTTAATGACATCAAAAGAACAGTCAGCTTTAGTAGGTAATGTTACATTTCCTCTTGCATTGTACTTTTTACAGAAGGTAAGGGTGGCCTTACCTTTGAAGATCAGTGCCCTTCCCTCCATACCTTTCAGTCTGATGCCCACACAAATCATCAGGCAGAAAGTAAATTGCAGATATCATGTACTGAGTCAAGTTTCAGTGAGACAACTCCTGTAATATCTCCTCTGTCTTCAGTGCTGAGGGGAAAACCCTCAGCCAATGTAATAATTTTTCTTTTGCATGATCAGACACCATCTCTGTAGGTACAGAGTACAATTTATCCATCGTCCAATGTTCAGACATGTTTTCTCAAGAAGAGGGGAAATAATTCCTACTTTCTGATAAAAGTCATTAGAGGATGAATTTAGAAAGCATCATGAACTTACAGATTCCTTTCTTGGTGAGGATATAGAATGGATAAAATTAAAAAATCACAATGTAAGTAAGGTAAGAGGGTTAGAGGAGAACTACACTGGCCACTCAACATCTGGAACACAGACATCATAGAGTGAAATCAGGCCACAGTGAATATTATATTGTTCCTTAAAATATATTTTTTATACATATATTTTATATAGTTTTGGCTTGGAGTGCTTGAAGCCCTGAAGCAGTGCCAGGATTTAAAATAAGACAGAGAACATACAGATTAAAGAAATTTTATTATTTTATCTGAAAATAGAAGAATTAAATAGGATTCTTTCAGATTAAAATTGCTTTTCTTACAAGAGGCCTTGGCCAATACACAGAGCTTGCCTGCATGAACATGACAGCCTCCAGAGACACATCACATGAAACATGATAATATCAGTTGTATTGAAAATTAATCCTAAAGAGCAAATTTTATAATACAAAATCCAGTATCTGGAACCTTCCAAGAAATATTTGACCAATGTATTCACAAAATGGTATAACTTTTCCTTAAAATAAGCCTATCCAAGACCTCTTCTCCAACAGTGGATTAATGTGCAATACATACATAAAGAAAGGTAATGATCCGAGAGCAAAATTATACCAAACTCAGCATGACATTAAACACCTCAGTATATAGAAAATACTCGGCAAGTTAACTGATGACACTAAGAGAAGGGGTATGGTTGACATGTCTGAGGGACAGGATGTCATCCAGAAGGACAAGCTGTAGCACCTGGCCCATGGAAACGTAAGCTCATGAAGCTTAAGAAAGCCAACTACAATGTATTACACCTGGGTTAGGGCAACCCCTGTGTCAACACAGGCTGGGGAATCAACAGCTGGAGAGCAGCCCTGCTGAAAAGGGCTTGGGGGTGCTGGTGGATGAGAGGCTGGACATGACCCATCAATGTGCACTTGCAGCCCAAAATGCCAGTGTGTCCTGGGCTGCATCAAAACTGCGGCCAGCAGTGCAAGGGATGTGATTTTCACCCTCTACTCCACTCCTGTGAGACCCTACCTGAATTCCTGTGTTCATGTCTGCAGCCCTCAGCACAGGAAATATATGGACCTGTTGGAGCAGGCCCAGAGGAGAGCCACAAAAATGATCAGGGAGCTGAAGCACCTCTCCAAAGAAGACAGGCTGAGAGAGTTTGAGTTGTTCAGCCTGCATTAGACATGGTTTCAGGGAGACCTTATAGCACCTTCCAATACCTAGAGGGGGCTGACCAGAGAGCTGAGGAGGGACTTTTTACAAGAGCATATAGTGCTCTTGTAAACAAGGGGGAATGGGGGTAGATTTAGATTAGTTACTAGGAAGAAATTCTTTACTGTGAGTGTGGTGGGGCAGTGGAACAGGTTGCCCACAGAGGCTGTGGATGCCCCATCCCGAGTGGTGTTCAGGTTGGATGGGGCTTTGAGCAACCTGATCTAGTGGAAAGTGTCCTCATCCATGGCAGGGAGGTTGGAAGTAGATGGCCTTTAAGGGTCTCTTCCAATCCAAATGACTCTACGATTCTCTGAAAATCCTACTCAGCTTGGCTTGCTTGCTCCTGTCAATGAACCTCTTGCCTTTACCTTACTGGTGAATGACTCTCCTGCGTCTAAGATTTCACCTTCTGGTACTGAAGTGGGACCTGATGAGACACTGGGCAGTGCACTGCACGTAGATTGCTCTTCCTCTCCACTTATGCACGCACAGAGTCAAAATCCCTTTGTCGGGGTCATAAAACCCAGTGATATGTCATGGTTATCTGGTTTTATGCTTTCAACTCCAAGTCCCCACTTCAGTCAAGCACATATAGCACACAGGAACTCAGGGCTAGGAGCATTATTTAGTGTTGTGTTTCTTCCTGAACATCAGTGACTATGTAGATATCAGACATACCTTACTGAAGCTTCTGAAGGAAAAACAGCCCCGTCTCCTTGCTTTTAAAGGAGAATAACTGCAAGAGGATGATGGGAGTCGGCAAAGGAACCTTCAGTCTCGGGACTCAGCACGAAGGCTGGTCTTGTTGCCCAATGCCGCCACCTACCGTACAAACAACTTTCTTCCAGCCAGAAATGTTCCTCAAGGTTTCAAACTGCTTTAATTTGGAGAAAGTCTGTTGCTTTAACCGCACTGGGAGAATTAAAGAAGTCCATGTCCTGGTCTAACTTGAAGACCTGGCCTTTATTAGGGACAAGATACACTACAAGACACAAGATTCTAATTTTTGCTTCCTCAGGTTTGGGTATCTAATGAAACAGAGCTGGCCATGGCCCTGGGATATTGAGAGACCATCTCCAGCAATCTCAGTCTAGAACCAGTGTCCAAGACAGGATGACCACCTCTTTCTTATTGGACACTAGGTAATCAGACTCAGAGTAGATGCCCACATTTTCTTGACCTAGTTATTCTGGCTTTCTCTAACCTGGGGAAAAGAGATATTTTGGCCGAAGAACAGCTTGGCAGTTACAGCCTGTGAATTTGGGAGTCTTCCCAGCACACTTAAAGATGTCATAGTTCATATCTCATAATGTTTCAGACCAACATTATTGAGCCAGCAATAGCAGTTTTGGTCAGAAACACCCTTGTTCAAAAGCAAGGGTGGAGAAACTTCGGCCACAGTGTTTAGGGTGAAGCCTGAGTTCACAATTTTATTCTCATCACTATCAAGTAGGGAAGCTGGAGGATGCAACACAAATGTATCAAACACACAAAGAGCACAGGAATGTGGTGGTGTATGCATGTGGATACACATGCGTGGCCAAGGAAATGCTGTTTGTACGGAAAATGGCCCCAATATTCCTTAGGGCGAAGTGTATGGTGCATGTTGTGTTCTTAGCATACTGCCCTGTATTTCTCCACTGCAGATGTGCAAGTTACCTGCTGGCATTTGATCAGCCAATGCCAGCTGACTGCTACAACCTGGCCTACTTATACCGAAAGGAACGAGATGGCTCCCACAAAGTAACTTTAAAGATAAAGGTGACATTGGGAGATAATGCTTTGGTGACTGATGCAGCACAAGGTTGTGCTTAGAGTTACATTACTGCATCTCATCAGAACATATACATCAGCCTATTTTTGGTAATCTCAGAAAAAATTTCAGGTCACAGCTTTGAATGCCAATATCATGTAAAGCCTGTCACTGTGCTCTGGTTCTCCTGAAACCTGGCAGGTGATCAAACTCCTACCCTTTGGATAAATAGAGAATATGATTTTGGTATTTAGTTCAGAAAGACACTTGGAGCGACAGAGAACCAGCAAAGCAATTGACATCTTTGAGCCAAAACTACCATAGCTTTACTCAGCTTTCCTCTTAATATTCTCTAGTTTTGTAAAACTTTCTTAAGAAACCACAATCATATGTATCTAGCCCCAGCAAAATCAAAACCTGCAAACAGTAAAAAATACAAAGTGTAATAGATAGGCAAAGCAAGACATTAACAAAGAAGGAAAGAATACATGACAGTGGAGTGGAAGAATAAAAAGAATTAGTATGCCAGACCATACAGCACTATTATAATGTTTTCATTAACTCACAAAATTAGTTTGAATTCAGCAAGATGTCACTTTACATTCATATAGATGAAAAATAATTGCATTTTAAAGCTTATTTTGGCTTCTGGCTGTCATTTGGTTTTTTAACCAATGACAAAAATGAGAAATAGGGCGATTATGTAAATATTCTAGACCACAACAGCTAACAGATACTCATTTCATCCTTGATTTTGTGCAAAAGGCTACTATGTGAGGAGACCTTTCTCCAGTTTTTAAACTATAGAACTGCTTGCTACAGGATGTAGAAAATGTACATGAGCTCAAAAGGAAACCTGACAAAACCATGAAAAAAAAAACCTATCAAAGATTTGTTAGATACAATGTCAACTCTTCTGATTTATGTGGTTATTTGTTCAAAAATTGCAAGACACAGGGAGAATACTGCTGTCCGCTTGTCGCTTTCTCCCCAGGCTCCTGCTACAGACAATACTTGAGAGAAAATGGACCACTGGTCAAGGTCAGACATATCTTTGGAGCAATTGGAGGGATGCCTGAGGCATTGGATGTGTTTCAGACTGAAGGATTAATGAGCTCACTCCTAATGTTGAAACCAAGTGTGCAACCTCTGTCTTCAGGAGAATAGCAAAAATTGCTGCTCAGCTAACACCTATACCCAAAAACCAGCAGAACTCTGTGGCTTCATAAAATCTCCCAGTTCATCTTCACTGATGAACTTCATCTTCCAGGCAAACTTTATTTGCTCAGACTTTCCGTGATAGTCTGGCAAGGGTCTTTATCCACTTGTATAATTTCAGTAGCATATTGATTTACAAGGTGTTTTTCATAGAAAAAAAGTTTTATTTAAAACACACAGGATGGAAAAGACTTATCCCTGAACCCTTTTGGACAGTTAATAAAAAGAAATAGTGATGTATATATCATGGCCTGGTTCAACATCTGGCAACAATAGAAAAAGATGGACACAAGCAAAATTGTGCCCACTTTCTGCAGGCTGGGGAGAATTTACAGTAACATACATTCATTATATTGTTAATATAGTCAGCTTTGATTCATTGTAAACCTGCCCTACTTGACTGAAGAGTCTGGAAAGTATGAGGTCTTCAGGGTTATATAAACTGTAAATTATTGGCATCCTTACATCTTTCAATTTATTTCTTTGTGAAAACCAATAAAAAATAAAATAACAGAATATGTATGTCATATGCAGCATATATTTTGGGTTCCTTGAGATTGAAGACAGTGTCTGTTATAGGGAAGGGCTGTGCTTGGTGAGAAGGCTAGTGCTCATAATTTGAAACTGAGAGGCTTCAAGATAACCTGTTTGGGGATTTTTTCTTGTTCATCTCCTGCCCTATTTATATCCCAGGGACTTGTAATAAAAGTGTTGACAAAACCACTTTCCCATAGTGAACAGGAGGACACTGCTGGGCTTTGTGGGAGCATGGAGTTGCCAGGGCCACTCGTGGTGAATGATAGGTTGCTTCCCTCACAGCTCTAGAGGAATGTGTTAGATGTACTGGCACAGGGAGATTCGGGGTAGAGACAGCACACTTCAGATGATTAAGTTAGTGGAAACATGATGATTATCAGACCATGGTGATTATTGACTTAGTGAGACAGTATGTCCTGTGATCTCTTCAAATGCTGCCTTTCCAGGACATCTCAGCCCTTGACTTGGAGCACTGCTGATGAGGTGGTAGTTTGAAACAACTGGGAGCTCTTCTTGCTAGAAATAACCCTTTCTGGTTGCTTTCTGTGTACCTTTCTTTTCTTTTTTTAATGTGACTGGATTTTAAACACTAGGTGTCAGTCAGTCACCTCTCAAAAGCACGATTTCAAGCACCAGCACATTTATCTTTGGCAGCAAAAACTTTTAAAGAGATGATGTACAATAATGTACACATTTAATAATTATTACGGTAGTGAAGCAATTATTCCACAGGTCTGTGTAGCAGCCAGACAGATCCCAGAGCCTGAATATGTCAAGAAAAACCTTTTGTAGAAAGACCTTTGCACACTCTGTGGTGAGTATTCACACTGTCACGATAAAATATTTGTTAATCTGTTGTCTAATGCTACAGGTGAGTGATAAATTCCTCTTTCTTTCACCCATTCTACTTCAGCTTCTGTACCATTCCTAAAAAACTTATGTTTCAAAAGAAAGGACACCCATCCTGACCTGTGGAGGTTGCTCCCCACAGGGCATCATTGGCATATAGAAACTTATGCCTGCAACCAAGCTGTTGTGACAGCCGAGGGCTGTTTAAGAAAAATGCTTGTGTTGACAGTAGTTTGAATATTGCTCTTTTTGCCAGTTCTCCAAACAGCACGTTTTTACAGAGCCAAGCTGCAGCAAGAGCCACTGGACTTAATAGGTCAGGCCTCTCAGGCAGCTCCACACTGAGGATCTCCAGTTTTGTGGATCTGGATTTTAGTGATTGGGTACCTCAAGAGATGCAGATACCAGAGCTGTCTCCATAGAATATTGATATTCAAGAGGAGCTGTTTGCTTAATCACTGCTCTGTGACTACAGACATACTGCCTCAGGACCCAAACTCATATATCCTCACTCAGCCCCCAGCACGGATATCTAGGATGTCTCTGCTGTGTGACTTGGGCAAAAGGCTTTCCCTTCGGAAAAGGACCCTTCCCAAATACTCACAGCTCCGCCAGATGTTAGGTGTCATATATCCTCTTGGTCATTTAAACAGTTTCTGTAATTTGGCTTTGTAGTCATTGAGGTTTTTTCATTAATCTCTTCAGTTACAATTTGATTCAGTAATCTCAATAGTCCTCCAAAAATCTATTACCCATTCTTGAAACACATTCAGACTGTCTTTCTTCCGTGGAATCATATATGTGTGTAATTTCAAATACTGAACTATTAAGACAATGGCACTGTGTAGCTTGAATGGAGACTTACTCTAGAGTGCATGAGAAATGTATTTTGCAATTATGATCTTTATTCTTTTACACATATATTTAAAATCACTGCATCTCTGCTGTGAGGTGCTGAGGAGAAATGTCTTTAATGACATGCTGACTCCATAATATACAATTTTTTTCACTCAACCTGTGATATCCCCAGTTGCTAGGCTTATACTGCTCTTGACTGTCTGATCCTAGAGTACTAGGTTGGATTAGTGTAGCTCTCTCCACGTGTCAGTCCACAGATTCAAGGACCACTGAGGACACGTCATTAGAGAAGGCAGGTAACAACTTTCAGGCTAAAAGAACAGAGCTGGATTTTTCAGTGCTCCATACTTTGTGAGAGATTCATGTGCAGGACTCCCCCATGAGAGCAGTTGCCTTTCAACCCTCTCTTCACTCATCCTGACTGAGCACAGGTCACTGCAGAAAGTGAGGGGACTGGAGAACCAGCCTCTTTGATGTCTAGATCATCACTATCTTTGGGTCTTTTTTATTTTATTTAGTTTGTTTGATCTCACATCAGGGCTTTAGTAATTTTTTTCCTGGTGGTGGACAGAAACAGCAATGAATGAGTTCCTCATCTATGTGCCTGTCTTCCTACTATGATCATTTTCTTGTTCCCTTTACTTCAGGGTAGTTTTGCAGCTGGACAGCATCATGATGGCCATGGCAACTCCTCAAATCAATGACAACTAGACATATTTGTGTGACAACTTTCTACCAAGATAACAGCTGCCCTGTGTGGAGTAACGTGCAAACACCTATACCCAGATTCATTCCGCTTAAGTAAGGTGCATCTGTTAGAAAACCAGAACCCCCCGTATCCCATGGAGAAATACAGATACCATGAAAGGATGATTCATGCCACATGAAAATGGCTGTTTTCTTCTACTTTTCTCCCTGGATTTGCAAGACCTCCCCCTTGCTCCCACTCTTACTACAAGAGCTCTAGTTCAGTACATAAACTTATTTGAAAATAAATAAGGGAAAAGCATTAGTTATTATATCAAACAACACAAATAGAAAACATAGTTAAAATGTAGAAGATACAAGGATGGAGAAAACATTATAGTAATGAATAAGAAAATGGGTCTCAGGTGCCGTCTGTCTTCAGACCTGTCTTCTTACTGTATATACCCCCTAGTTTTCAAGTTCTGTAATTTTTATAATTCTTTTGTACACTTGCGAGACTTATAACCATGACCAAAAATGACCTCCTGAGTGCTTGAAATAGCCATTTATGGCTCTGATGTCAGTACAGAAAAGTGCATGAATTTTAAACTCATTATCTGCTTGAAGCCTAGGACTGATCTGGTGTCACAAGTGTTGTCTTTCCCTCACTCGGAACCAGAGCATGTGCTGCTAAGCTGATTTGATCTATGAGATACATAAGCTAAAATTATGTCCTTCCAAATTATCGTGTGGATCTTTTGTTCCAAAATGGCTATACAAAGTTGAATTTGGTGTTTGACTGCTGAAGTAGAACAAAAGAACTCTACCGTAACCAAAGAACTCTACATTCTTTGTCTATGGGGATCTTTTCATGGCTATGGAGGGTGAATGAATTGGCCTCTCACAGAGTCTGCCCTATCCCTTGATGGCTACTTCTCTAATGTTTGTGAACACTGAATATTTATCAGTCTTTTACTTTCAGTCAAACTCTAGCTGAATCAGGTGAGTAGGATTAAGAAGAAAAAAGAGGTGACTAAGAGACATAGATCTATATACACACACAGCAGGATCAATCCAACTTCATTTACCTAATAAATCAGCCTCAAAGCTCTTGAAGACACACTACCATTCTGAAAAATGAAATTATCAAAATACTAAATACATGCATACAATCTGATCTGTAAATAGGTTGGTTATATTTATTTAACTCAAATAAATCAGTCTCATGCATACTAAGCAATCTTCAGATAATGAGCTGGTTGGTATGTTTCATACTTAATAGGTTTGAAGACTAAATTTTATTTTTGTAGTCAGTACAGAATAAAAGAATTCACTGATTTTTTTTCCTCTGTAAAAGGTCTTTCATTAAGTGACACTTAAAGGGCTCTCTGAAAAACAAAATCAATTGTTTTACAATGCATCTAAAATCAGGAAATCATCAAGGAAACCAAATGAGATAAAAACTGAGCTGCTTGGAAATAACATGGGTATATTAAACATCTGTTTAAAAAAGCATGTAACTCATTACTGTGGTTGCACACATCCTAAGGATGTGTTCAGCTCTCATTAAAATATAATTTTTGCACTTTTGCTGAATGCAAATCAAAAAATTATGAAATCTTTATGAGGGCACACCAACCTTGCTCTCAAAGAAATCAATAGCAAAGTTCTCACTGAGTACATGGAATTTCTCTATTCCATTGAAACACTGGGAAGTACATATAGTCCTTGCAGAAAGCGTGGTTGTTCAGCGCAGCAAGGTAGAAACTGATATCAGAGTCCAGTCTCATCCACAGAAGGAGGGAGAAGTAGGTGCCACCTGAGCATCACATCAAAATGAAGATATATTCTCCTTGGCTTAAAAAGCCAGTATAATTATGCAGGCAGGAACTACTTCAAAACAAATCTGAAGCTCTTGAAACAAATGATATTTAAAAATTGCAGAATCACATAGTAGAAAAGATTAAAGTATATTAGTTTTGGTTATCTTGCTGGGGTTGGTTATCTGGGGTTTTGTTTTCTTTCTGTTGTGTTTCTTTTCTTTTTTTCTTTTTTTTTCCAAAGCCAGATGATACCTGATATGAAGCAGCAATTTGATTTGTTGAATCATAACACAAACATCCTGTCAAGACAAACTAATGGTCTATCTGGTTTTTTCCAATGTAGTGCATGGGAATGTTTTATTTTCTAGTTTGAAGAATTTTTGGAATTACTGAGGTAAAAAAGAGCAAGCCAGAATATATTATAATGGCATTGTAAAATGTCAGGGTGTATCAGTGGCTCAAAAACTGCCTGCAGGTTTGTTTGTCCAACCTAGAAGCATAAAATACATCTAGAAAGTGAAAGGCAACATAGGAAAAAGGTGTGAAGCAGCTCGCACCTGAGAAAGAACTATGTGGCCTAGGATCCTTCAGCCTGGAACAGAGTAAGTGGAAGGATGGTTATACTGGTTGTAAACTGAAAAACTGTCTGTATACTAAGCAAATCAGATACCTCTCTTCCAACAACTTGCACCTTTAATCATTAAAAACCTTTTCCAAAGAGTGCTATGAATGTTGATGAACATGGGTTCAAAATGTGCTTCAGAAATCTCATACAGTAAGCCTTAATTTATCAAGAACTATCAAACGAACTTCTGTAACTCAACAAGCCACTGGGCTACTGTCCTGTTTTTGGCTGCGATAGATTTATTTTTCTTCTTAGCCAACCAGAGAGGAGGAGGTTGCACACTACGTTTCTTACATCTTTCCTTTGGCCTTTCGAGGTATGCCAGCTGGAGGATTGGTTGGTTGGCAGCGCCAGGTGTCCTCCTCACCTGTACTGGGACCTCATCCTTGGCATGGAGTTTTCCAGACTGGATATGGTGGGGCTAAGGGTCTGCCTGGGAAGGAGTGGGCTTTTGGGAGACTAAGACATGCTCTCCCTGGGAGGGAACCAAGAAGAGATTTGGAACAGAGCTCCTACCCCTTTTTGCTTGTGTACTTCTTGGCAAGGGGAAGAAAATATACACTCTTTGAAGTGCAGTAGATAAGTTTATCACCTTTGATAGGAGTATGAGTAAGTGTGGCCTGTATCTTCTTCCTGGAATCTGTTCACTGAAAGGCTGTAGAAAGTTCCTAAAAATGGTGATCATTAAAATATAACCTGGCACAGAAACAACGTCATACAGAACAGCCATCCATGATTTTGGACAGGGACAAATGACCTTCTGAGGCCCTTTTTAATGGTCACACAAGCAGGGCAATTACTGCTGGGTTGTGGGTGCAGGCACATCACTGGATGCAGCACCTTTCATCTCTGCATGTGAATTCAGAGGTGTGTCAGCCAGAACTGGTGGGCACATTTCATCTTTTGAACTCCCTCCTCTGCCTTCTTCCTTCCCCCTTGCAAAGAAAAGTGCTGCCTGAGCATGAATGTGGAACAGAGAGAATACACTGTGTTCAAAACAAAATTTTAAACTTGCTCCATGTGTTCTGCTTTCTCTGTTTTGCTGCTTGATAAAGGCGATAAAAAAATTGGAGATAAGAGAAAAAAGAAAAAAGTTCTATCTTGATCTGTTTGGTTTTTTCCCTGTAGTAGTTTGTACTACATGTCACTAAACTTTGCTTCTCTGCCTTAATGTGACATTGATTTCAGTAGAATTTATTAGTTGCTTTTCTCATTGTCCAGTTTATCATCCCTACTAATCCGAATGTATTAATCCCTAATTTATGCTTGTATTTCAACACAGAACTGAGATAGAGCATGAGTCTGATTGACACTGTGTTTACCATCCAAGGTGAGAGGAGTGGCAGAGATGGGCTGCAGCCACCCACAGCTCTCCTTGCAGCATAAGGCAGGCTTCTTTAATCAGCACAAGAGTGGTGAAAATATTGTCTTTTGTAGTTTCATGGTTGATAACTGAAGGATGGGGAGAAAAACAGAAAAATTCCACTTCGCAGGCTCACAACGAAGGCCATAACTTACACCAGGGGAAAGTACGATAAAACTGAAGCAATTCCATTATGGCATTGTTTTCCACTTGTGCAGAAGAGCATGGAATCAATGCCTGTGCTGAAACACACTGAACATTCCACCTGACCCTTCCTGAGCTGTGAGCTTTGGTCCTCTTGTCACATAAGTGAACCGAGAAAGCCTCTGCTCTCGAAGCCACTCAGTTAAAGCAGCTTTAATGGGTTTATATGGGAGAGGGGCAGAGGAGCAGCGGAGATGGGAAGCCTGTATTTATTGCTTCTAAACCTCTTAAAGATAGAATTAGCTAGCTTTAGAAGTGCTTTTCATTGGCAATGCAAACTGATAGACATATGCCAGTCCCACCTTTTGTGAGTGTGCAATCAGAGGAAGCCCTTTTTTGTTAGATTCTCCACAACTAATTTTTATGGATACTCCACATCCCTGAAGCATCTTCTACAGTAAGCATGTAACTGGGATTGGGCAAAAGGTTGGGCCAAACAGTATTTCCTTGCAGTTATCCATGGATACATGAAATGCTCTGTAGCTGAACGTATTTCAGAAAAGAAAAGCATGGAATATAGCTATCTAGTTATGAAATATCAATGTAGCATAGAAACTACTTTGCTTCCTTTCACGTGCACAGGGACTCTGTCATACCCAAAGTTAAAAGAGTCATACCAAGTCAAAAGAGAAAATTTTCAGGAAAGCAGATACAAATTTTCAGCTTGATTTTCCATACCAGTACCACATTTTAAACTGAAGTAAATAGAAAATATAATCTTGAAAAGATGTTCTTTAACAAAAGCAGAATCCTTCTTTCCAGCTCCAAAAAAAATGATCTTTCCATAAGCCCTCCCAGCCTCTACTTGCCCTTTCCAGATTTCCTTCTAAAAAATACTAAGGAAAAAAAAAGACCCTAAATACATGTTCTTCCTCTTAGACCTAATTTGATAAAGACTGCCACCCTCCATTCCCCATATGCCTGCTGGTCATGGCCATCATAAAGTTAATATTGTTACCAGAAATGAGCTTAACTTAACTCAAAACATGTGTTTGCCTCTACAACAGCATTTTAGAAAACTTTGCTTATATTTCCCCATCCTCAACTTTTCTATGGTTTGTTTGAAAACAACATTTGAAATTCAATTATATTTGCTAAAATTCTGAGAAGGGCCCCTGCTTCCTTTTTAAAACAACTCACGGAGAAAATAAAATGGGGACTGTTGAGAAAAAAACCCAAGCTGCTTCCAGTGCAAAAGACTGTTAAAGACTGGCTTTTCTCATCATCCTTTAAGCAGATTTACCCATTTAAGAATATTGTTTTGTGCTCACTTCCAGTTAGTTTTGTACTGAAGGATCTTCTTAGCAGTCAGTAGAACCTGCAGCTGAATCAGAGGATAAAAAAGCAGAAAATTTCCTGGCTGAAGAGTCCCTCTCCAGCCCAAAAATAACTGGCATTTGTGAAAAAATTAACGTACACTCTATCTAGACACAATGGCCTAAGATATCACCTTGCTTTGAGTATTTTTCTATCCTTGCTCTTCTAGATTCAGGCAATCTTCAGTGTAATCGGCCATTAAAATGCATGAGAACATTTTGTTGTTAATATCAGTTCAGACAACAAAAGATTAACACCATGGACCTCATTCCTGGATGCAAAATTGTCTTCCCTGAAGGCAGAGGATTGTTAGATCTCCTGAGAGATGGATGGCATCTCCATCCTCTTTACTGTAGGATCACCTATGGAGCATATAAATATTCACTTGACTCATGCCTCTACACCTGAGCAGCTCTTCCCTCCAGCCCTGCTTTAAATCTTCAGTACTACTTGGGGCACAAATAACCTAAGAGTAACTGAACAAGTACTTTCTGAAATTTGTGATTCTGATACAATTTTTCAGAAATACAGGCAAATTGGGATCTGAGGGAGTAGAAACATATTTAGCTAGTTGATGATGGGCATCCATTTGTTCAGCGCAAGGGAGTATCATTAAACATCCACTTATCTCCCTGCTTTCTTTGCCACTACCAAGACTTCCAGAGTAGCAAAGAATCCAAGCTCTCCCCAGGCCATTATATCCCATTCTGCTGTATTGGTCTAAGATAATGGTAGGCAGGATAGAAAGCTCTCACAAGGTGCCCAGCACCATCTGTTGAGTATTGAGACAGCATCATTTTTAGGGAGACCCCAAACTTTGGATGAATATGACATGGGACTTAGAAAGGCTTGGCAGGTAGATGTGAGGAGTTTCCTCTATACTAGAAATTCACCTCCAATCAACACGAGAAAGAAAACAATGAAATAAAATCTTATTAAATGAAACACACATAAAAAAAGAGACATAATTAAACCCATAGTCATAAAATACAAATATTTAATTCCAGTACAGAATTTTAAAAAATACATAGGATTACTATCACTCTTTATGACACTGGCAAGAAAAAATATATATTAAAAAAAAGTTTTGGTGTTGAATTTTCATCACAGTTTTAATCCTCTGAAGAAGTTGCATTTTGATACCATGGACTGAAACAAAAGGAAATAGTTCTGGTTACAGTTGGTTGGGATTTCTTAGTTCAAAAGACAAACCAGAGGTAAGATGGAATGCATGAAGTTAACTTTCCTTTCCAATATTATGTTCTTAAACTTTTACATATATGGGTTCACTTGAGAACAGATGAAAGAAGTGGTAAAACATCACAAGACTGACATGAATCAACATAATTTTGCATCAGCCAGTAGTATGCAAAACAGAAGTCTGGGGTTTTTGAAACCTCAAGCCACTCAGGCAGATTTCACTAGAAATTTCATTTGTTGCTACTCTATTACACTAAGTAGTAGTTTTTAGCAATATAGAACTAATTAAAATATATTACTGCAGATAAAAACACAACACTAGTCACAGCTCTTCAACAAGTGAGACACAGATGGTTACATGTTATTCTCTCATACTTTTATGAAGGCAGCACTGCTGGGTAAACATAGATGCCTGAACTTCTCCAGCCAAAACCCAGTCTGGAAAAGCTGCCAAATGACAAAACCAAACACTATATACTGCATATACTTACTTACCAGAGTGGCACTTTACAAGTGTTCAGAAAGTTTGCCTGAAATCAGAACTTTCTGATTTGAAACATTTCTGTCTTTGTGGAAACCACAAAAATGCAAAGGGCTTTCAAAAAAAAAAAAAATTCATAATTTTTCTACAAGAAAAGTAAGAAAATGGCAGTTACCCATAAAAAAAAGATTTCTGTCATATGCCCATTTTTAACAGGATGATTTTTATACCAAAAAATCTTTTTTACAGTCTGTGCAGGAATACGCAGTGACACAAATCTTGTCAGGAAAGGCAAACTCACAGACCTGGCAAAAATCACAGAGAAGCTTTTAAACACTGAAACCTTTTACAAACCTGAAGTGGACACAGGAACCCTGAGGCTGCACAGAGGTTGCAAACAATTGCTATGGGCTTAAAGTAAGTATGTTCTTTAGAAAGTTGTGGTGAACAGACAGGAGGAAGTGATAAAGTCTTAAATCTTGCCATGCTGAGAGGGAACTGATGTTAAATATGAACTTGAATGAATAAAATGGACTGACTCTTGGAGAAACTCAAAACTGATGATTAGCATTTTCTGAACCAGTTGTAAGACAGCGTGACTTCTTTGCATAGAGATGAAACTAGAAATTAGGCTGATCAGGCCCACCATGTTTTCCTTGGAGGACAGGGGAAGGGAGATAAAGGAAGGAAGAGGGGATGATAGGGTGTTTTAGGATTTTGTTTTGGTTTGCTTTGTTTTGTTTTTAAAGAGAGAACTAGATTGTTTCCACATCCCTGCAACCCCACCAGTATTAAAAATATAATTATGCAACATGAATCTCAGGTGCTGAAATGCTGGAGTTTATGGTGTCAACACCAGGGGCCAAAAGAAGGACAGCTTAGGTGATATACTTCAGATTTCTGCTGAGCTTCCCATGGGGGTTAAAGGGTTGGTCCCAAATCTATACACTTTGTTAGATATTCTGGGGACTTGGTTTTTGCCAGCATATTCTCTTGGTTTTGCAAACACGTAAAACATAAACTTCCAATAGCTGAAATAATTCAACCACAATCCGGACCTCCAGGCAATTTCCTAAATACATGATTTATCTTCATGACTGGCACACATAGTCTTACACATGCAAGCAGCTCAGTTGAAAGGAATGATATTTCCCCTTTTTAGAGGGGAAAAAACAAATTTGTCATATTGGGTTTCGAAGAGATATTTTGCCAGTTCTGTGACCTTCATTTGAGGGTTCTTTAAAGAGTACTAAATTATTGATTTTATCACTTGGAATAGATATAGATTCTTATAAAATGTCTTGTTTGTAATTTGAAAAAAATGCGAAATACCAATTTAAAAAAATGATCTAGAAATAGGTTATACAGTATAAAATATGTTTTTCTGAATTTTCTCTTTATATTGACATCTTTGTTTTAGAATAATCAACACCTGATTAGAATTGAGACTGTGGAAAAAACCACCACCGGGAACAATTAAACGCAAACTTTTGCTTTTCAGGTTGACAAATGCACATTATGGCTTCATTTGCAACAAATGCTAAAAGAGAATTGAATTTTTACATATGCGTGATATTTTGAGACTTAGAAATCACCGATGAATCTGTCTGGATCAGCCAATGGCCAAAGCATTCTGAAAGACTCTGGGTGATCCAGAAGTTATCACCACTCTCTGAGTGATGTTGTGGCACCGACAGCACATCTCAGTGCGGGCATAAAAATGGCAATTTAAGGATTCCAAACGTCCAAAGGTAAAAAGCATCAGGCATTGCTCCTGCTAAAAACCTGCTTGTCGTGTGTTGGCTCTTCACTCCCTCCTCTGCCGGGCAATATGTGGGACTCTTTAATCTGCCAGTGGTGCAACCAAAATTCAGCAGAAAATTAAAAGCTCTCCACAGATAAGTCTGCTTCCACAAGATTTGCACAAAAATTTGAGGAGTACCAAGGTAATCAAAATGACTGTTCATATGCTTAGCTAAGCATTGTGTCTAATTTTACTGAGCTTATTTATTTTCTAAATCACTTTGGGACGTAGGCTGGTATAAATGCAGGAAATTCATATAATGAAACTAAAATTTTATGCCTAGGAAAAATGCCAAGATTCATAACCATTCCCCCAGCTAAATTCTACTTTGCCTGATTTTCTGAATTAAGTGGTGGTAATTTTGTGCCTAATATGCATTCCTAGTTAACATGCTTGTCTCTATAAATTCTGTAATTGCTTATTCAAACAAGGCAACAGGCACATTACACATAATTGGCATGCACAATTACCTCATTTGCATCAGCAGTCACTGTAATTTCATGTCACACTGATTATGCATGAAATCATGTGCATATTTTGCAAGACATTTGAAACCCAAATGCGAAACAGAGGCACAACATAAGTTTCCAAATCAATAATCTTTTGCTTTCACCTTCAAAAATGTTTTCCTTCCATGGTACTGTTCTGCATTCTTGTGCATTTACTTCTGTTTGTCTATTTATTTTTGCTTTCATTAGCTCACTGTCCTGTAATCAGGTCTGTAGAAGACTTTTAATTATTCTCATGAATAATTCCCACAGTCCTCCTGTGTCAGCTAAATGGTGCTTGTGTACTTCCATGTGTGTTCAAAGAGGCCTAGCATTTCCAATAAGCTAAGGCTGAAGTGTTTTCATCCAGGCATGGCTATCTTCTGTAGAGGCAAGTTTTCTCTATACATAGTTGAGATTTTTAAGGACTATGTATTTGGCCTTCCAAACTATTTACATTCTTATTTCTATCTTTTTATTAAAACCCATTTAAATCTGTTATTGCAGTTATAATTTGATTTTTTCATTTAATGAAATAAGAACTTTGGAGAAATTAACATTTTAACTTTTGAAAGCTTTATAGTTGGTGATTTAAATGTTTTAAAATTTAATTAGCTATAACTTTAAATAATGTTTTTCATATGAATTTTGTTTGTCAATTGAATATATACAATAAAATTTAAAAAAAACAGACTGAACCCCTTATTGATTGGGATGAGTTAAAGGAAGTTGTGCTTCATTTCATTCTGAAATAAAATACGGGACAAAAACAGAGCACTAGAATAATTTAACAACGTGAAACACAGATAACGGTAGCTTTGCTGGTATTGCTAAAATGGGAGAGCTGGAGCTGGTTCTGCTTTTTCAATGCCTGTGCCCGGCTATATCACACTTTTCAGCACAGCTCTGCATGAAAACAAATGCTAATATTTAAAATTTATCCGGTTTTCAACTTCTCAGCACTCAGGCACTCAAAGCCATCTATTTTCCTGTATCCCCCAGAGCATCCACACTTGGGATCCATGAAGTTGCTACTCATTAGTCCAACATCTTAACTAGCGACAGCGGAGCATTAACTTAAGTAGATTCTATTTTCTCTTGAGGAGTTTGTGGAGGGCTTTATCCCCACAAACCCTGCTCATACACATTCTCACACTCAAAAATGTGTGTTCAAATGGCTGTGTTCTCCTGTGGAAGAGGCTGAGTTTGAAGCCTGAGTGCGGAGCTGGAGCTGTTTCCCTCTCAGAGCTGCTCCTGACCCCACACTGGATGGGGTCTCAGGGAGCACTGGATGGAGGCTGTGTCAGTGGACAGCGCTGCCTCCCTGAGACCTCGCCTGGCACACTTACAGTCAGTAAGTCAGGATTCTTGCCAGCTAGTGCTTCACATCTGGTCAAACCCAAGAAAAAAATACCCATTTTGGGTCCAGTCTGTGATGTTTACGGTATAAAGTCCATTATCTGAAGGCACTTGAGCAGAGACACAGACTCCACCTGCTATGAGAGTTCTTTCACTTGCTGTGTGCGTATAATTTACAAATGTGAACCAACTCTAACAAGTGGGGGTGAGTCAGGAAGGCAAATTAACTGCCATATTAGACTTCCAGGACAGCGGAGGGTATTAATTATGCAATCTTCTCAGGGGTACACTGAAATCACTTTAGAAATCTGATTTCATTGTATTCAGAAATATGAACTATAAGTGTCTGATTCTTCCCAGGGTAAAATAATAACATACATGAGTATGTTCCTATGTCTACATAGCAATAATCTATAATGGAAAATAGTTACATAAGTATTTATGCATCTATTTATATAGAAGCTACACATACAGATGTGTGTGTGCCTGCACACACACACACACACAATCAAGGCCATAAAAACACTAGGAAAGAACTCTGTCTTAAACAGTGAGATCTAAGGATAACCAGCCTCTGAGCTGAAAGACAGAAACAGGGAGCACAATGAAGCCCCATAACCCAGCAGGAAACGCTCACTAGGAATACAGCCCAAAGCCAGGTGACACAGTTGGTTTGTCTTGCCTCTTCTGCTGTCTGCAAGACACAAATAACTTTATTATGTGTGTTTGCAAATGAAAAACTGCCTTGACCTTGATACAATGTGGAAAGGCAGGTGTGTAGTTCAGGATCTCTTAAAGGATCCTATTTTTAACATATAGGGGACAATTTCTTGGGTAAGTTATAAAAAGAGGTCATTTCATGTTTCTTTTGTGAATATTAGAAAACTTTACTTTTGATATTTTAGTCCAGTTATATCAAACCTGGCAAATTTTCAGTAGTTCTCATTTATTAAAATCCTGTTGAGACCCATCAGAGTCCAAACCTGCTTGCATTTAGCTTGCCAGATGCTGGAGGCTTTCCCAGCTATTGCTCATCATTGGAAGACATGATTTCCCTTGATTCCCCATCAATGACAGCTCTCACGCCAGCCTGCTGCTATAAAAGAAGCTCTGCTCCTTCCTGGACAGCCTCAAGCAATGCTTCAGAGAGCTGGGGACTTGCTAGGGTGCCTCGACTGCTTGTTTTAAGAATCACAGCAGGCTTTTGTGAAAAGTGCTTGCTGTTAGTCAGATCGAAAGCATCCTTCATAAAACACAGGTTAAGTTAAAGTGGAAATATGCCTGTTCTGGAGGGCACGTTCAAAATAGTTGATGCTAAAAGAACTGGGTGAAGAAGAGAAGAAAATAAACAATACGATCTTCCTAGAGCAAGAACAAAACTTAAAGGCCTTGTTTCTCTTTTCAGATGACATGTTGTAGGTGACTCCTTGGTCTGCGAGGTCAGGGACCTCTGCTCCCTGCTTGCTGCTCAGTGCAGATAACAATCTTCAGAGCAAGCCCTTTCTAGATAAACTTCAACAACTAATCTGTAGCTTTCTCAGGGTCCTCCAAAGTTTTAGTAGGATTCAAAAGCCCTTCCCAGGCCTTACACTCTAGCAAAACCCATTAGTCTTCAACACCCTGGAAAAGTAAGGATTTTTGCCATCTGTAGCAAATGTTTCTTGTGCAGTGCACTGTGCTATTTGCACAAAAGGATCTGTTTGTATTTCCTTGATTCAGGTAGGGGTACAAATCCACCACTGTGACTGAGGTGTGTTTTTCTCCTGAGAGCAACATCAGCATAAGGAGATTCTGTTCCCTGCATATTTCTCCTTCACGGTTCCCTGCTCTTATATTCTGATTCCTGTACTGCCCTGTGACTGGCCTAAAATATTTACTGATTTTAATCTTAATTAAATTAATGCAATACCTGATTTCAAGGTCAAGGGAACACTGTTCAAAATATCTTTGATTTTATGAGATTTTGTGCAAGAATTAAGACTAAAATATAAACATAAACTAAAATATATTTAAACAGTGATTGCAGTCTGGAATATTTTTAGGACAGTGCCAACAACAGTGGTGGAATGTGGGAGTTTTCAGGAGTAGAAAGTTCATGATAGATTTAATCTGTTACAAAAATTAGAATGAACTATTCGGTGTATAACAGGTTCACAGGGCTCAGTTCCAAGTACCAGCTTTGCAGGTCTTTCTGTGATTGAATTCAGGCATGTTAGAGGTGAAAAGTGATGATTCTCATTCAAAGTCCATGTGGGATAAGAATTGCAATGATACGAGTAAGCAAATAAAAATTCTCAGTTAGAAAATACCAACAGAGATCAGTTGCAGTTCAAAAAATAAAATTCTATGTTTCCAAAATTCCTCTCTCAGTAGTTTCTAAAGAATGGAATTTTTAGTATGCTGTAATTTTTGGGCAGCTTTTTCTTACCTAAAAAAATATAGAAGTCAATAGAATAAACTGTCTGAGGAATGAAATGAGTGTGGTACCTGTGTCGTGAAACAAATACCTGAGACAAGGTTTAAAATGCTTTTCATAGATAAGAATCTGCAGTCATCTCAGTACATCCTGAGATTACTGACTACTCAATCTAGCATTATTTCACACTGTTATGTTCTTTTCTCAAAAAAAAAGTTTTCTTCCAGATGCCACAAGCTTTTGCTGTTAAGTTGAGCACAGATGGTAAGTGTGAAAAGCATTTAGTCCATTTCAACACACCCTCCACTTGGCAAGCTTCTGAAATACCATCTTATAAGCAAGGGGTAAAATCTGGTGATGTTTGGCTTTTTCAAGGCTATGTCAGTGCATGTTGAAACTGGATTCCAATTTCTAGAAATTAACTCATCGCTGGAAGGCTATGAGCATTGGTTTGCTGGTGCTGTAGCTTGCACGACTGCAGTCATACAAGAGGCTGAAGGAACAGCCTGTCACTTGTCCTTTTCCAATGAAAGTCTCAGACAGTTGTAAACAACAAAATAGATCTACTTCAATAATCTAATTTGACTCACAATGTCAAATTTGGCACACAACAGCAGAAAAATCCAACAACTGCATTTAGTCATAATATATGAAAGTAATTACATTCATAAGAAGCTAAAAGTAGTATGGAAAAAATCATTCTTAATGTTCTTATCTTGCTTTCAGTATCTCCTATATAACTGCATGTGCAGATGCTTTTCCGGAAGACCTCTTCAACTGAATCCTTATCTCCTCCCCATCACTGTCTGCAGCAGTTGGGGGAGGAGGGGGAGGGAGGCCAGCTGGAAATCCCAGGGTGCATTTCATGGAGTTTCCTGACCATTTGGGACTCAGTTGTATGTGCAAGAGCCTTTAATACCTTACTCTTAACATCAGCATGAAATCAGTGCCTGCATGGTATTCCATCTTCTTTGTGCCCTAGAGATGGTGCACATGTTGCAGGCAAACCCCTTCTGGCTGTCACCTGCTTTCCTTGCAGACTTATCCCTCACATGTCACCCTTGGGCTCAGTCTCTATGCTCTATAAACACAGAAGCAAATCAAGACCAAATCCTATTCTTTCCTCCCATACCCTTTCTAACATCTTAGCTTTCACTGAAGTCAAGTTTCACATGAGCTGGCTAAATGAGAACAGAATGCCACTATGGACTCCAGGAGCTGAAAACAGCTTTATGGTGGGAGAAGGAAAAATTAATGGTTTTAGATTGGCTCCCTTACTCGTCCTTTCTTTTTACCAATGGAAACACCAGTGACTAGTTCAAAGTTTCTTGCTGTCTCCTGTTTTACTTTTTTATTTAAGTGTGGGAAAGGTACTTAGATAGAAAGATGCACTTATTTTAGCAAAATATGTTTTCTTCCAGAATTGTATTCCAAAATGAATATTTAGGTTTTCTCTTCTCCCATGTAATCCACCACAGTTTCCTACCTATTACGGCTTATATATTCTTTAATAAGTCAGACCTTTTTCCTAGATATATGTTCACTATCAGTTTCTGTTACATCCCTCTCAGCTTCTTCACCACTTTAGGGAACATGAATAAAGCCCTTCACCTGCAACACAATTTTTCTGGGATGACAAGATCCCCACCTTTTACCAGGAAAGACCAAGGGAAGATGTGTTCGGTGTTTTGAAAAGGAATGTGCCAGAGGATTGGAAATCTCAAAAATAGGTCAAAATACTCCATAATGGGAGATGGAAGCAGCAGACATCTTCAAAGGACAGTAACTGAAACTCACAGAAATTATATTTAGCCCCTAAACTGTCCTAGCATTACAGGACTGTAATACTGCTATAATGTAATTACATAGTCTTATTTTTTATTGATGTATATTAAGGTATATTAAATCATGAGAATCCTAATCTTACATAATATTAAGGATTATGCAATCAAAAAGTCTTCATAAATTTACTTGTACACAACTACTCTGTCTTCCACAGATTGCTTTATAGACCGGATGGTAAAATTTACTTTGGTCATTTTGACTTGTAATTGAAAAACCCAATATGTGACATTGACATAAGTAGATGGGAAAAGAGAAAGAGAATAGAAGTGTAAATGACTGTCAGGTTTCCATTTGATGCAAAATACTCCCAAAATTGAGGATGCATCCCTGAATTTATAATTTAATTATTCTGTTTCCCAAAAGAGAATAGCACAACTTAAAGAACAAAAATGTATTACTTATTACAAATGTTTTTAAGGATACACATAGCAAGGATAAAATTTAACAAAGCAATGTAGTAAAAAATGGAACATGCACTATTAACTGGAATAATGAAAATATTTTTTTCTAAATGAAACAGGTAATCCCATCCAATAAACAAATTGTTGTATACTACACATTGAGTTTTTTCAATTATAATATTTCAGTGCTATATAACTTGAAATATTCATTATTAGTTTAGTATAGATCCTTGCTTGTTTCTGACTTTTTTTAAAAGATGTTTAACTTCAGGCAACAGATTTCTTTTTTTTTTTTTAAGTTCAGAGCAGACATTCAGAAATATTTCCTTACTGAGAGGGAGCACTTGAACAGACTCTTCTTACAGAGAGATGGTCAATGCCCCAAGCCTGTCAGTGTTTAAGAGGCATTTGTACAATGCCCTTAATCACAGGCTTTAACTTCTGATCGGCCCTGAAGTGGTCAGGCAGGTGAACTAGATGGTCATTCCAACTAGGGAGGTCCCTTCCAACTGAAATATTCTATTCTGTTCTGTTCTATTCTATTCTGTTCTATTTTAATGCAGTCTATTTTATAAAGACTACATTTTTTTTAGTTGTTGATGGAACATTTATGTTGATACTTTTTTCTTTTTGTAATGACCAAACATTCTTATTGTTTTAGGTAAGGATTTGAAATTTATATGGGATCAGTTAATGTCAGTACCAGACAGTAACAAAGAGAACTTCCATTGCATAGACAAAGGCCCTGCACAGCATGAGACTCACTCAGCAGCAGGTCTGTGTCTTCCTTAGTCTTCCTCTTACTGTTTATGTACTTGTGGATCCTTTCTTGTTGCCTTTCACATCCCTTAATGGAATCAATTCCATGCTGGCCTTGACTTCTCTAACCCTGTCCCTGCAAGATCAACCAGATTCCACCTCTTGTGTGTGGAATCCATTTCATGTCTGATTTTACATAGGAGCTCCTTGCTCATCCATGCAGTCCGCCTGCCATCTTCGCTTGGTTTTTTCCCTTCACTTCTTTCCTGTCATTCATAAAAAAGGCTAGGAAAGGTCAAGCCATGATGATACAAGGTCAGACCACCAAGTGACACTTTTTGAAGTGATTGTACAAGAATGTGAATTTTAAAAATGCCAGGAACACTTGAAGATTGCTCCCCTAAGCTTTTCCCATGAGTAGAAGATGGGTCCAAAGTGTACAGTAGAGGTGTTTACACATGCACTTTGCAGCATATTAAAACAGGGAACCAGGTTCTCCTGTCACAACAGTGGGCTGAACTGTCTCAAGTTGACTAAACTGATTTGTCATGGAGTGATGGGACCCACTATTTTATATAAATGTGTCACTGTTCCCTTTATCCCACTCACTCAAAGCACACTGAAATCACATTCTTTTAATGCTAAAAATGAAAAGGAGTAATTCCTGCAAAAAGAGATAATCTTGCTATTTTTCAGGCCTTTATGTGGAGTCTGTTAGCAAGGCCATGAACAAGTAAATAACAATAAATGAAAATTAATCACAGGCTATTGATTGTTTTCGTTCTAAGTGAAGAAAAAACTAAACGGGTACAATTTCCTTTGCTGAACTATGTGGTGATCCAAGACCCATTTAACACCACCAATGAAATAATAGAAAGGGGAATAAAAAGAGAGGAAGGAAACTGATGAAAGTTAGCAAGGGTGCTGGAGGTTGCAGCTGTCAAGTGCAGCCGCCCAAGAGCTGCTGCTCTGGGTGAAGGAGCTGGCAGAGGGCCAAGACCTGTTTGTGCGGTTTGATCCAAAATGAAAAATCAAGTCAAAAGGGCTTCTTTTAATTCACTTGCATTACTTGCATTGTTCTCATCATCTGTGTGTCTTCCTAAGGCTTTTCTCTTCCAGCAGTCAGCATCAGAAGCCCTGGCTACTACTTTTCAGCTCGCCCTCACCGTTTGCTTTCCCTATGCCTCCATGAAGTTGCAGGATGGATCTTGTTTTCTCAGGCCAAGCAATCCAACACTGCCCCAAAGAGGGGCCACATTGTGACAATGCTTTGTCCTTGTCCTCTTGGGAGCGATGACCCAGAGGACATGGAAAAGTTAACCAACCACACTCCTGCAGGCAGGCAGAAAAAATCCTCTGGGAGAACAGATCTCATGGTATCACTTGCAGCTTTTCAGTTCATGGACTATGATCATGAAAAAAATCAAATCAGGTAATCAGAGCTGGCTTCCAGTAAGCAGAACCTAAGGCAGGTGGTTGGGCCAGTGGCTGCCTGCATGGGGGGGAGGTGGGAGGTGCCAAAGCCCTACATTCCTCTAGTGCCAAATCTGATATTTCTCTCAGCAGTAGCAAAAATAGCTCCACAGTGCATCAGCTTAATACGAGCAGTTTGTTTGATCTAGATGTTGTCATTTTTATTACCCAATACCTCAGCCCTAGGTTTGGGTTCCAAAGTAGTAAAAAGAGAAATTTTGTTTGACTAATTTTTGTTTGACTTCAGTATATGAAAAAGAAGACTAGACTGGTGGGAAGGATAATTACTTGTTGTACCAACATACCTGGTAGAAGGAAACGGTGAGTGAAAATGTTGTGTTGTCGCTTGAGAATTAGAACTTGTTTTAGATGTAGTGTCTCAAAATCAAAATAATTATAATCCAGAAGGTATTTTAGATAGCTTTCCTTTGTCTGTTGTCTTCCTCTATCCCTTCCTCCAAACAATGAACTGCCTTAGGAGGTCTGCAATCCACTGTTTTACCTGTGTGAAAAGCAGAAAGGGACAAATTTGTCTCCGTCACACTCACATGTTCTCTAAGGAAAGATAACACTTGTTTTTTGGAAGAAAAATGTGTTTTTAACCCAAAGGGGGACATGTGGGAGTTGCCATGTCCTGGGGAACCAGATGATTTTGGACCTTTGTCTTAGCATTGCAAAAGTCAGTGAGATAAACAAACAGACTCTGGAAACCATGAGTAATATTAGCTTTCCATTAACTATCACCTATGACCTAGTTTAGTATTTCACTTTTGTGTTGCTTGTTACTTTAGTTCCAGGAATTAATGACTCCCTGGAGGAACCTGATCAAAGCAGGGACAAGACAGTTAACAGAATGCTGTATGTATGTCAGACAGTTGTGCTGAGGTTTCCAAGAATTACTGAGATTTGAATGGGTCTTCCTGGGACATGCAAACTTTGATGATGTGACCAAGCTGAAAGAGGTCTCATTGGACAAACAGCGCTGTTGGGTTAAAAAGGACAGTGAATGTTTTAGGGAGGGATCTAAGAGGAATGAAAAGAAGCGTAAACAAAAATCACAGTGGCACTTCTGGGTGTATTCCCAGCCATCCATACCTAGTACCACGCATGGCAGACAAGCTTTTACTCTTGAGAAATTTGAAGCAAAATGTAGTCTAGGGGTCTCTGGCAGGCAGCACGCTGTGTGTGCCCAGGGCACTTCACATGCACCATGAGTGACTTGATCACCTGCCCAAGAAGGCGCGTGAGAAGAAGGTTACTGTAGATTTTCTGATGCAAGCACAGAAAAGGCTTAAGACCAGCTAGTAAAAATTATCTAATTGAGAACTGTCTGAATGGCAGATCCCAGAGGGTCATAATCAATGGCACAGGGTCTAGTTGGAGGCCTATCACTAGTGGTGTCTCCCAAGGTTCAATACTAGGCCAAATATTTAATTTATTTATCAATGACTTGGATGAAGGGGTAGATGCCTCCTCAGCAAGTTCACTGACAACACAAAGCCATGAGGAGTGACTGATGCCCCAGAGGGCTGTGCAGCCCTTCAGAAGGACCTCAATAGGTTGGACAGATGGGCAGGGAACAACAGTCTTAAATTCAACAAAGGCAAATGCAGAGTCCTGCACCTGGGGAGGAATGACCCTGGGCACCAGCACAGGCTGGGGGCTGACCTACCTGTTACCAGCTCTACGGAGAAGGACCAGGGGGTCCTTGGACAACAAGCTGTCCATGAGCCAGCAGGGTGTCCTTGGGACCAAGAAGGCCAGTGGTGTCCTGGGATGCATTAGGAAGAGCAGCAGCAGGTCGAGGGAGGCGATCCTGCCCCTCTACTCTGCCCTGGTGAGGTCACATCTGGAGTGTCCAGTTCTGGGCTGGTCAGTGCAAGAGATGTGAAGCTCCTGGAGAGGGTCCAGCAGAGGGTGACAAAGAGGATAAGGTGACTGGAGCATCTCTCTTAGGAGGACGGGCTGAGGGAACTGGGACTGTTCAGCCTTGAGAAGAGATGGCTGAGAGGGGGCCTCATCAATGTCTGTCAGTATCTGAAGGGATGGTGCCAAGAAGATGAAGCCAGGTTCTTCTTGGTGGTGCCGAGCAACAGGACAAGAGGCAAGTGGCAGAAACTGATGCACAGAAAATTCCACCTGAATATGAGGAAGAACTTTACTCTGTGTGTGACTACACACTGGAACAGATGGTCCAGAGAGGGTGTAGAGTCTCCCTCATTGGAGATATTCAAGAACCATCTGGACACAATCCTGTGCCACGTGCTCTGGGATGATCCTGCTTGAGCAGGGAGGTTGGAGTAGATGACCCACTGTGGTCCCTTCCAGCCTTGCCTGTTCTGTCACTCTGTGATTGATGCTGTGATTCTATGTGGTCACACCTCTGCACAGCTACCTTGTCCCGGTTTTTATCAGGGCTATGGTCTCCTCTGATTGATACAGCTGTGAGAAGATAAAGCTGGCAAAAGAGATACTCATATTCTGAGGTTTTGGTAGTTTTTTACATTGTATGGAGAAGGTCCTGCACTTCTGATTTGTTTGTAGCTATAGATAAGCCATTTTTTATTTCCTGTAGTCATTTCCTCCAGCTCCCTCCAGCATCTGGTATAAATTGATCAAATAGTGAGTCCAGAGATTATGATTACTCATCTCTTCACAGTCTGTTGTGTCATTACAACCATGAGACCCATCTTTCAAGCATATTCGATGATCTTCATACTGGGCAACCTTGTGGCTTCTCAGTCTTCTGGTAAGTTCAAATCCACAGATATTTAATTAAGAAATTGATTTATCAGCTGGCAATATTTCTGTGTATATTTTACCTCATGTGTTACAATATTCAGTGCTTTTCTTGATGAAAAGAATGAACCAAACAAAAATTAATATCTAGCAGAAATTAAAGTGGTCTCTTAAAAAAAAAGATAATAGATTTCTACGAAAGTTTTCTAACAGAGTAGATTGTAGCCAAAAAAGTCTAGCCTTCACTGAACAAAGAAAGATGAAACACATTCAAGGCAAGACTTCTGCACTTAGTACTCTGAAAGAATGAACACTATGGGAAAAGATCAGCAATATCTTGCTCCTGAGAAAGCATCACGGTAAAAATACTACTATGGAGCAAAATTATTAAAGAGAAGTTTTTTGGCTGCCTAACAACATGTCTGTTTTAGGTGTTTGTCTGCAATGCCATTACTTACACCTTGTCAAAGATAAATGCATTATTCCAGAAATCAAACATAAAGCACAACACCTACACCAAAAATCTAATCCTCACTCTAGCTAATTTCCCACAAGTTCCCTGTCATTCATTTTATAAGGAAAAAGAAATTCTTTAAAGTTATGATCTCATCCTATCGACCTATAAATCAGCTCTCTGTTCTGCCATACATATGGTAAATACCATTTTTGACAATGCTGCATCACCTGATTCTCCAGGGTTCACTGTCCCTGTGAGTCACTGGCTGTCCTGTGAGGGAAGATGACTTCCCTGCCCACAGATGGCAATAACCTATAGCCATGCTGTGCTTATGGCATGCCTTTTGGGAACAAAATTTGAAAATTAGAGTAGTGATGCATATTTAAAGCAGTGCTGTGATGCCTAGCAATGGTCAGTGATGTTCTGAAGAAAAACACAAAGCACTCCTTTTGGTGGATTCTAAGAATTATGCTATACGAATTATACCTTGTCTCAAAACGTCTGTAAAAAACTTTCACTTGCTGTCTTTTTCCTCTTCTTGAAAAGATGTTTTCTATTCCTTCTCTGCCCTATGCATTCAATTCAGCAGTCTTGTGCATGAATGGCAATTTCACCCACATTTGTTCCTATTAAAAAAATGAAACTGCCCTTCATCAACCAGCTGTATTAAGGGTAACTAAAGACTATAGGTTTAGATCTTCATCTTGTTCTCCAGTAGTTTCTGTACAGTGTACTGCAATATGTGGAAGCTCAGCATGTGGTTAGTTATCAGGTTTTGTCAGTGTAAGGAAATCAAAAGTGGTTTTTCTTCTTTGTTATGCATCAATGAGGTTGCAACTGTTCCAGTACATGCATGTTCCATTCTGTTATCTTTGAAGATTGATATTTTGCCTCTCCCTTTCTTTTTTTTAATTTGTTCCATGACATTTAGACTTTTTACATGTTCCCTTTCAGTAGTATTTTTTCTCAGTAATAAACTTTGAAAAATAGAAAGGAGGTGGAATGTACTTGCTCATATTCTTGATCATGGTTTTATCTGCATAATTTTTTGCTCAAGGAAATTTCTTTTTTTTTTCCCCTGTAGAAGTACTTTCTCCACACACCATAGTGGCATTTTCCATGCGACTCTGTCCTAAGAAGAATTAGGTGTCCAGCAGGGCCTGTGAGGTTAAAGTCTTGTGTGAAGCTGATGCCTTAACTGTCCTCCTAGAAACAGAGACTAGACAGAATAAAGAAATAAAGGTAGGTATTTATTTGGAAGGCCTTCAAAGGCACACCCTGGGAGCCAGAGGCTACTGCCAAGATGGACCCCAAGATGGACGACAGGTCACGAGTTCTTCACACTTTTATAGGTTTGGTTCATTTACATATCAGGGTTAATTTTCTAATTAAAGCCTCAGTTCAATGATGCAATTTCTCCAAGCTTGCCCCCCCTTTAGAGTCTTTGGTTTACACAGTTTGGGCCTAGGACAGTCCGAGTGTCCTTGAGAAGCAGGCCTGGAGAGGCTTTGTTGTGTCTACCTAGCATGAGAGAGCAGAAATTAACAGGCTACAAGAAACTTCAGAGTTACACACTAAATAGTACAGAACCTGAAAAAATACAAGAGTTAAAACCTAAGGCATCAAAGCCTTACCAGTCCCTGTCTGGTTTAATGGACGGTGTAGACTTGGATAATTCTCTCTGAAGCTCTTTCTCCAGGGCACTGGTATGTGTCCTGCAGCACTGCAGCATGCTGCATACCCAGCTAGACCAGCAGATCATCCTCAGAAAGAAAGTTGTGCCACCTTTTTTAGCCCAGGGACTGCCTATTCATAATATTTTTGACCTTCTCATCTGTCCATCATTATAATAGAAAGAACAATGTGTTGCTTTGGTGTATTGCATGCCTCCCGGATCATAATTAGAAGGTGGCTTTAAATAATTGCAATTACTGTGGGAGAGCTGACATATCAGCTGAGAAGGATCCATGATGTCACCTCTGAATTAAAAAAAAATTCCATCATAAATAAAGGGAGATGAATGGTCTCCTCTATTCTTCTTCTCTTTCCTCTAACAGAAGATACAAATGATTGTGCCTGCAGAAGTATAGGTGTACAGTTGCTTAAAACCAAACACCTTTTCAGTTAATGGCAAGGAAAACACCATCAAAAAGAAAAAATACATTTCAGGTAAACTACATATCCTCAGAGGATTTTACGTCAATTTAATCTAAGCTTTAAAGAAACTCACTTAGGTTATACATCTCTTCATGTTGAAATGTAAATTATGCAACATATACATGTTATAATTTGAAAAGATACATGCAAATACTTACTGTACATTTACAAAAATACAACTTATACTACATTCAAAAAGGCTTCAAAACTCATGAAATTAGGAAGCACAGAAGAAAATTTCTCTGACTAGAGCTCTGAAAACAAAGTCTTTAATGATAAAAGATTGGCAAGATTCTGTCCTACATAACTTCTTAATTATGTTGAAACTGATTTCTTATTAAATTCTTCGAAATTAGAGCACAGGAAAGATTATGTACATATCACCAGATGGTTTTATTACAATTTTTATTCCATGTCAATGAACTTTATATTTATTGTTAAAGAATTTAATAATGCATTGTCTTCCATTTTAGTACATAAATAACTGCAGCTGTTGGAGTTTACATTTTTATGTTAAAATCCCAGCATTTTAATTCATAATATGTAGGGATGTTTTGCAGAAAAAGGTTCTGATCTTAGAAAGATTTATTTATGTTGTTAAGTTGATACAGTCTGACCAATCCTGCTGAAGTCAACTACTCAGAGTGTGTGCAATTAGGCCCAGGAATAAATCACTGCAGGGCCGGAGCCAATCTGATATTCTTTGCTATACAAAAACTGTTCATCACCAAACCCAAGATTTAGTCTCCATCTCTGAATTTCAGCCTCTAATAAGTAGCCCAGAGTTATAATACTTCTGAAAAAATAGAGAATAATGAGTGTTGTTTAGGTTCAGAATTAATTGGTGTCTTTTGTTACCTTCCAACAGGCTAGTCAGAACAGACCCTTAGTTTTTACTTAGCGTCCACTTGGTATTGTGTGGAAATTCCACGTGATTCCTCTGGTTTCCTCACTATTATCCATCTCTAAAGCCAGTCATACCTCAACTAACCCAATGAGAGTTTGAAGAGATCAAACTTCCTATTGAAAGAATGCTATGGGATTCAGATCTTTAATGCTGACGTCCTTTCCACACTGGTATTGAGAGAAAATGTGGCACCCTGAAAAAGGATTTCAAGAATTGACCTGCAGGGAGATGGAAGGGTGGCTTACAACTTTACCAAAATCTTTATTTCTCTGCTGGCAGATTGTAGGATATATAGTTACAGGTTCAAGGAGATTTCCAAGCATACATCACCTATTTGAGAAGCAAATTCAGTCTAAATATCGTCATCAGAGTTATTGTCAGAAGTGTAAAAAAATTTTGGATAAGCAATTTGTGTGCTCTCTCTCACAATTAATGAACCAGTGATATGCCTCTTAATTCTAACAATTTTCCCATAAATATAATTTGCAAAAAATTTTAAAAAGTTATTTATGCTGCCCAGTAAGATAAAATTAATTCAGAAAGAATAAGCATTCTAATATTGTTTTAGCACTCTGAACTTGGAGGGATAAAAATCATAGCATTGCAGTTTTTTCCTCTTTGAGATATTTAAACCAAGCTTTTCCTCTCCTTGCTTCTGTTACAGTGTTCTGTATTTAGGTTATAAATGCTTTTTTCCCTCTTCCTTCCTTTTTTCTGTACCTGTACAGCCCTTGTGACTAAATTGACTGAGCACCTCAGATCGATTGTGATGGGAAGAGACTTTCTGAAAGGGGCATGTAGTGACAGGACAAGGGGCAACGGCTTTAAAATGAAAGAGACCAAATTCAGATTAGATATTAGGAAAACATTCTTTACTGTGAGGGTTGTGCAGCACTGGGGCAGGTTGCACAGAGAAGCTGTGGGTGCCCCATCCCTGGAATTGTTCAAGGCCAGGTTGGATGGAGCTCTGAGCAGCCTGGTCTAGTGGAAGGTTCAAAAACATGCCCTACAAACAGCATTTTGTTTTCTGTCATTGTGCCCAACTATTGTACACATAGAAACAGCATCAGAAATTAATTTTGAAATTGTTTACCCTTGAAAATATGTAATTAAGAAAGCAAGTACTCTTCCTGTTCTTATTTTCATAACTGAAGGATGATCATTAACAGTTCTTTCTCAAAGTGAAAATACAGGCAATTAGACTAATTAGCCAAAAGTAGAAAGTATGTATTTTGTTGCTTCTAAAGAGAATTGAAAGGATTCATTCTATAGTCATAAAAATTATCTCAGGGCAGTACAATAGTCTCCATTCACTAACCTTATATTTTTTTTATAATACCAATTTTATTTAAAGATGGAGAACATGTAATTATACACTTAATACACATTAAATATACATTTAACTACCTTTATAGAAAATCTAAGTCCAAGAAGTAAAGGATTTCCGTTACACTATATACTGCACAGCAGAACTACACTAAAGTAGTCCATAAAAATTAAAATATGTTAGTGCAATCGCAGACCAAGAGTCCACTGTTAGGCACTTTGCCATCATATTTCTTAGTGGCTTTAGTAAAAGACAAGATCATCTCTTAGACCTGCAGAAGGGAATTATGAAGATCTTAAAGTCTTAGGAAAAATGTGCTACATAGATAATTTGCTGCAACAGAGGCAGAACTGGCTGGATGAACTCCATTTTATTACACCTTTTAAGGTTTTTAACTTCTGTTTCTGCCTCAGCATGTAAACATGATTTTTCTGTTTGAGAAAACAATACAGAACAAGCTTGCAGGCAATAGGTAAGAGATGGAGGAGTCAGTTTCAAGTCCATTTTCCTGAATAAGAGCAGAATCTTTTTTCCACAGCTCCATGAATCACATAGCAGAAACCTGTACATCTACCCAGTATGTCCTGGATTTTTGTCATAACTGTCTTGAATGGTTTTGACAAAACTATGTGTTACAACACAAATACACCTCTATAAAAATGTTCTGACTAACTCTCATTAGAGTAGTCATAAAGAACTTAGACACAGAGATATAGGCATGAAAATAGGCAAAATCCTTACTTGAACCCATGTCTCTCTCACATTCTTTGTGTTCATTACAGAGCAAAAGATAGCAACTGTGAGAATAGTTATTCCTGATACCCATGAAATAATCACGATGACTGGATGTGATGAAAAGCTCATAAGAAATATTTTAAAATTTTAAACTCCTTCAAAATTCCAGAGGGGCATAAAATGTACACAGCAATCAAAGCTAAAATCCTCTATTCTCCTTCTAGACAGGAATATTCCAGCAAAGATTTTTAGTGGTAGACACTTCACTTAGCTGGAGACGGCAGTCCGCAAATTTTACAGATACATTTTCTTCTTTATTCACTCAAGTAAGCACTATTTCACATCTTATAGAATGCAAAATAAATAATTCTTGATATAGAATGGTTTTCTAATCCTTTTGCCTTCTTAATGTCTCCATTTCTTCAACGTCAGGTTTATCTTCCATGTCTGATTGTGGAATGCTGTGTCCCTAGCAAGAACACTAACAAGGAGATGATCAGAGAGGAAATAATATCTGCCTGTAGTCGGACATTAAATGATTGTGCTTGCATTTAAGGTGGAGCGGGCCAGAGCGACATATATCAAATATGCACCTACTTGTGCTGATCTGCTCTGTGTTCCTGTGGGTCTTGACTGGTCAGTACTTCTGGTGTTAGTTCTTGTTTCTTACCGTAAACATTTGAGAGTTTACACAGACATTCCCTGTAGCGTTAGTTCCCAAATAGTTTTCCTCAGCTCGTATTGTGGGGAAAGTTGTCCTCATGCTATAGGCCTTACGAAGTTCACATACATGCCCAGTCTACACCTTTTGGTCCCAGGACCATGTGGCCAAGTCTCTCTCTCGTGTCATGTGCATGCCTTCATTTCACTATTTAGAAATGCTGATATCAACCTCTCTAGGTTATTTTACTCTATTTCCCTGTATTTTGGATGTCTTATTTTATGATCATCGGAACCTATTGCATACATATCTTTGAAATACTGATTGCCTACTAACGTCAAGGGATGTTTTTCATACTCACTCCTGTAATCATATTCTCTGTATATGTTCTGAGCAGGTTGGAAATATGCCATCAACATCACAATAATCAACTTCAATAACAAGAAGATGCAGATCACATGGGCAACAAGAGAGCTTTTCCCCAATGAAAATGTGTCATTTTTTTACACGTGAGTATTGTCAGTGCCTATTCCTCTCTTGTTAAAGGATTTATTTCGGGACAATGAAATATCCAAGTACACTCCAGTCTTCTGTGAACTAGAAATGCTTTTAACATTTGTTAATACCCAGCATGAAACCTGCTTATATTCACAACCTACAGAAGTGTACAAATCAATAAATCTGGTGAGTAATCAGTCACAACAGAGATGATACGAAAGATTTGTCCCTCTTCCGTCATTGTGCTAAGTGCTAATGTTAATAACAATATTGAAAGTGTTTTTTCCACATATGTGTATATATTTTCCTTATTAACTGACACCATTACTGACTAACAGAAGTCTAATATTTTGGTTAAAGACAGTCATAGTGCTTATCTTTTCTTTCTGGGTTGTATATGTGAAAGAACTTTTCACACTACAGTCCTGGAAACAGGATCATGAGAGCATCTGTTTGAGCAAGTCATTCTCTTATTAGAAAACAACAGCATGAAGGAAACTTGATAATTTCAGACTGCATCGAAACCCAGAGCTGGAAATTCAGTGAAGTTTGGGTGATGAATTCCCTCACACCACTGTGAAATTTGTCACTTCCAGAAATACCATGCTCATGCTTTCCTTGGTAAAGAATCTGGAAAAAAAAAAAAAAAAAGAAAGAGCAGTAACAAAAGTTAATTACCTCGTGTTATTTGTTAAGTTTTCCATTTACCAGTATTATTTCATTTACAGATTTGATGAAGGCAAGCATAAAGTTTGGAAGTCATGTACCACCTATTTATTGGATCAAGATTATAATTCTGGATGCCTTTTTAAGACAGAAGGACCCACCCTTGCCATCTCTATCAGGAACAGCAACGGAAGTGAAGAGCTTTTTTCTAAAAAATTAAAATCTGATTTTTACAGTAAGTATGAAAAATCACAACTACTTTGGCAGTTTTAGAAACCTCACTGATTCTACAGTTCTCTAAGTCTGAGAAGAAATCAGTTATATAGCATATCAAATGTTATTAGTGTGCATGTCAAAACAAAACTACAGTTATTTCATGATGATTCACCAGTAGTTACATAGGCTTCTGTGCAGCTGAGATAACACAGGACAGTCAGATTAGTCCCAAAATACAGTTTCAAAATATGAATGAAAATACTAAAAATATATATATGGGTGTGCTTTGTCTTGTGCAGGCCTGCTCATCAAGAAAACGAATAATATTTCATCAAGAAAATGAATAATATTTTTTTGTCTTAGTGTTGGCTGTGTGATCTTTCTCATACTGTCCACCTTCATTCTTTTGCCATCTTTCATGCTATGCCAGGCAGAAAACTGCATCTTGTCAAAGATACTGTCACAAACCCATCACTGAATGCCAACAGAAATTAGCTGTGTGGCTCTGGTGCAGTCCAGCAGAGTAAAAGGGACATCCTACTACTAGCAGAGAGATGATCTTCCTGTTTTTATTAAATCCTTCCTGTCCCCAAATACGTATTTCTCATTAGTGTGAGATTAGTTTATGAAAAACTTCTGAAATTTCACACAGCTACATTGTTCAATGTGTAGGAATTTTTTTCTAATAGAAATCACACACAAGATATAGAATGGAGAATTATCTGAAAAAAATATATTCCAAATTTATTAATAACATTTTAGCAAAAGGGATTAAACACAAACCTGCCAAGACATCAAACTTTGAGAATACTTTTATATCTCATAATTTTACCAGTATCTGTTAAATTATGGAAAAATGCAGCCTGAGCCTCAAATTTTCGCTATTAAATACCTACTGATATTAAAGTTAATTTCAAAAGGGTTAGGTAACAAAAGACAAATATCAAGGATCAGACTGAAGACTTTAAATTAGGAAGGCAGAATTTTCACAATGCAAAAAGACAACTAAAGGATTGAGAAAGCAGGTAGCATGCTTTTCACCCCTTTACTTCCCACTGCTGAAGACTTACCAGCTGCATGGGTCAAACCATGGAGTTGTCTTCAGACACTCTGAAAACAGTGAGGAGCAGATTCAGTTGTGTGTAGGCAAGAACCCAGTGCTTTTGCAGATGCCCCACCACACCCTGCATAGCCTCCCAGCAGCTGCACAAGTCTGTCTTGGAGGTTTTATGGTACCAAATTTGTCACTACGTTTCCAATGAGAAAGCTTTTTTCTTTGTCTGGATTGCAGGGAGTATGAGGAGACTGAAGTCCTTCCTTACGTAGTTACAAAAGGTTCCTGACATGAGACAGTTACTGCCTTTGAATGTGGCACCTCAAATGGTGACCAGTGTCGTGGTGTCAAGCTCCATTTTGATGTTTAATAGGGAGGTCATCTGCAAAAGCAAAACCTCCAAGAAGAAAGTCCACCTTCTTCACTTACTACTCAGTGAAATATTGAGTCAAGGAAGGAACAAAAAATATTTAACTGTAAAGTGCTTTTTAAGAAGCTATAGCAAAATTTGTTTCTCTCCTTCTTAGTAAAGCCCAATCGACCAGAAAATGTGACCTTCTTCTGGAAAGAGGACACTGTTACTGTAAGCTGTAACAAACCAGAGAGAGCTGCGAGCTGCTTGAGACTCGAGCTTCAATACAAAAGCAAGTTTGACGAAGAGTGGCAAGTGAGTTCTATGTCACATTTTTAATCAATACTGAAAGGACTCGGATGTCACATTTTTAGTCAACACTAGAAGGAGATGGAAGTAGCATATCCATAGAATATAAAATACAGTTGTTTCCAAATTTTCTCCCATCCTATATTTTCAAATAAAGCTGGTAGCAGAAAACATCCACATTTTTAGGACCCTGGATTTCTCCATGCCAGAAATAATCTACTTTAGAAGTTATAGGCAGTTGCCATGCAAAGAGCTGAGGGCAATCTAAGGCAAAAGTCATATATTCAGAACAGATAAATTTGGAAAGATAGGAGCAGAAAGCAGATTAAGGAAAAGAAGAGAGAAAAAGAAGAAAAACTAATGAGATATTATGAAAAAAGAAGAAATTACACAGGATTTTTATTTCTTCTAAAATTAGCTGTTAAGTATTTCCAAATGTTATTTAACTAACTTAAACCTTTCCATTCTCAAATATAATTTGTAAATATTTTGTGGATTGGAGTGTCTTTGTATATTGTAAATATGCAATTGTAACATAGTGCACTATGCAATGATGGCTATGACCTTCAACTCAATACCATACAATGAGGAATGGATACAAATAGTCAAAAGTTAATCAAGAAACAGAATTCCTCAAAACTCAGAGAAGTTAACATTCAGTTCTGAGGTTTGGCATTGGCCTATCCCTTGTCCTAGTTGTGATCATGACTGAGTGCAGCGTTTTGAAGCACTGTCTTGAAAACCAGAATTAACAATACACCTTCTTTCTCAGTCCAGAACTTCTAAGTGCTGCAGTGTTGGTGAGCAAGGCTTTGATCCAAGGAAGTGCTATTCTTTCCGGGTCAGACTGAGGAGGCTAGTGCCATACTGCAACGTAGTTAATTACAGCAGTGACTGGGAAGCAGAAACATTTTGGATGAATGGCGTGCAATTAGGTAACAGCTAATACACATATATATATATATGCATAAATACTGTCTAAGTGCAAAAGAAGAAGGGGTGACTGCAAAAGAAGCTGGAGACATGCAGAAAATGAATGTTGCACTATTGTGCTCCATCTTGTGTTATCAAAGAAAGTTTGTGCATATGTTTAATTGCACGTGTTTAACTCAGTCCCCTTTGTTTCTGATGGCCCCTAAAGCTATCAATTTATGTCATAACCAGCAAAGTTAAGAGTTCGTATTATCCGTTACAATAGTATCGAGGATTCCCCAGTGACAGTGATGAGATGCATGAGGGCTCTGTGGGTGTGGGTATTGAAGGAGGATGCCCACATATGATATTTGGGTATCAAATACGAACTCTAAGAAAATCCCTGATGTCCAATTTTTGAAGGCAGTTGGTTTTGCAAGTACATCCAGTTGAACTACAGGACCACAGGTCACAGAAGTCTGATGCTCAAGGGTGCTGGAATGATTGAAACAAGGAGGATGGAAACAATAAAAGAAATTGAAGGGAAGCAAAGCCAGTATCAGCACCGTTTTCCTACCAGACAGTTGCACTTAACTGAGTGTGACTGACTTTAATTAGATTGCCAATGGAAACAGTATTTCTACTGCTTATCAAAACCAAAACCCAGATTTGCTGCAGTAAAAGAAAAAAGACTGTGCAACATACCAACACATTTACTTTACCTAAGCACAAAATGCCACGCACTAGGCTTTATCAGAATTATGAAGCCCTCATTTGCCCAGTGTAGCAAGATCTAAGTTCTCTAAAATGCAATGGGGTATTAGGTTACTTGAAGACAATCTATGTACACAAAGCTGGGATGAAATCCTGGAGCATAGGTAGCCTGTGCACTCACAGCCACAGTGCTGACCTACAGAGAAGACTCTTCCAGTACACAAACTGGGAGCCTGAAAGCAGGTCCTCAGGTGTGGCTGGCAAATGCCCTTAAGAAATAAGGGCAATGTCTTCCTCTACACCTCTGAGAGCAGACAACTTATCAGCCTTACCCGAACCATTTGACAAGAGGCTGTCAGCAGATACCTGTGAGGAAGGACAGCACAGAGGAGACTAAGTGGTTAAGACATTCTGTGTGCGCCCCTGGATCAGAAGTGACATTGACACAGCCCCTTCATTGGGGCAAGCAGTTTTCTTCAGCACTTTAATGAGTTATTGACTCCAAATCTATAATCAGATAAAGCCATGAAGCTTCAAGAAATTTCATAGACTCTGAAGACCTCACTTAGGGCGGGTGGGGGGTCACAATTTTACTTGTGGCTTCCTGGCAGCTAAATAGAGCAGGAGATGGAACAGGCTCAACAGTTGGTCCTGTATGAATAATCATCCAGGGTTTTGGCATTTTTGTGGAGACCAGAAGGTCAGTAGCAGGAGGCAGAGTTTTGAAGTTGCATTACGAAAGCTGCAGGAAAAACACTGAGAATGCAGAAAAATGCACAAATTCATTAGTTTTATATACCTGCGTGTTAGGTGTTAGCCTGCCACTAGTTACTATCTGGGTATCGGCTCTTGTGGTTTGTTGGCTCTTTGTTTGCTGGGCTTGTTTATTTGGTTTCTGTTGGGAGAAAAGACATTTGGGCTACATGTAAACTTGCATTTACAGCTTTAGTGATTGTAAGTAGGCATATGAAATACAGATCTTAGCACAAAGTTACTTTATCACTGTCAAGGCAATGTGATGACGAGTAAAAATACTTTATTCATTCATAATGCATCTACACTGCCTATAAGCCCCCTCCACTGTCCTATACTAGGTCAATTTAGATAAATAAAAGCACAATTTTATTTTGCTGCAAGGTTTGAGGAAGTAGAGTTTTCTTTTCAGTCTCAAGTGAACAATTAAACTTGTCTTATTTGTCCTTAAAAACTTTTCTGGTTTTTTGTCCTTTTTTTAAAACAGTCAACATTTTAGCATGATTAGGAACATTTACAGTTAAAGAAAAAAAAAAATGTTTTGACATACTCTTTTTGTGATTATTCTTAGATTCATGTGATGATGATACAACTTCTCAGTCAAACACAGTAATTGTTTTAAGTTGTTTGCTGGCAGTACTTTTAATGATGTTTATCCTCCTGATTCTTCTGTGTAAATGGCAGAGGTAAATATAGTTTTATTGGCTACTACTAAATAGCAATGTCATGAAAATAGAGCTATCATTCAGGATGAAGCCTCTTAGTGATCAAAATTCTTATCAGATAAATGAAGTCATGGTGAAGATGTAGAAGTCAGTAGCTTAATTGCTATTTGAGGAACAATACATCCTGGCCTTCCAAACACCAAGGCCTTTAATTTGCACAACTGAAACAATTTTGGTAAAAGAAAATGTTTCAGGATAAAATTCTGTCTCTTCCAATTAATTTCTTCTCTTTTTTAGAAATCTAGTTAAATCCTGAGAAGCCAATTATTCTAGCTACTTCTCCTGAAAGGACATTCTTTTGTGTAACCTCCATAAATCTCAATGTCTATTTTCACTAGGATAAAGTCAGCTTGAGCTTATTCAACTTTCATAAGACTATATCAATATTTAGATTGGCAGTTGAATAATGCTTTTCTTGTTTAGAGTTTAAAATTAAAAAACACCCAAACAACTACCAAACAAGCAAACCCTCAAAGGCCCCAGATTTTGGCTTTTTTGGTGGGAAAAAAGCACCAAAAATTATGTATTTTCAAAGATGAAAGTATTTTTCACTCTAATCCCTCTTTTAGTTCATAAATTGATTTTTTTCCCTGCACTTCTATGTCACACATTTATGTTTGTGTTCACTAAGTCAGCCAATACAGCTGGTTGCTGCACCATCTTCCCTGTCTAGGGGAAGGTGACCAGAAAATGCAAGCTCTGACTACTGCATCAAGCAGAATGGCACATGCTGACTAGTTGGAAGTTTGTGTAAAGTCTGGATTTTGATAGATAGGGGTTGGGTTGAAAATTCATCAAAAAAATACTCTTAGCCTGATGGTGTTATCAGACTGTTATAACTGCTTTTTGACTTTAGAACATATTTAAAAGAAACCAAGAACAGAGTACTGTCATGTAAAATGTATTTGTGGGTACAGAACTGTGCTGAAGTAGATTTTTGTATGAACAACTGTGCTATAACAAAACACCAATTTGTATTTTTTATCTTTTTGCAGGGTTCAGATTACAGTCCTGCCTGCTATACCAGATCCAAAATACCTATTTGCTGATCTCTTCAATGATCATAATGGAAACTTACAGGTAAACATCACATTCTCAGCAGGGCTGTGAACTCCACAGTGTTGAGAATAATTTGAAAGTAGCTACTGGTTCTTGCTCTGCACAGACAAGCACTCTCTGACCCAAGATAAAAGCCTCAAAGCCCTTCCCCTCGTGCAGCATCACCAAGAGGATCGACAGAGCAAATAGCAGAGCTCATACAATCAGTGCAGTGCTGCTTTGGGGCTGTGAAAAGGCACTTGCTCTAGAGACAGAGAAACTGCTGGAGAAGAATTTAACGGTGTTCAGAGGCACAATATCCACTGAAATGACATTGTGATGCTTGAATCCTTTCCTGTGCATGAAAGGTTAGGGAGCTTGCTTCAACCTGATCTTGTCCTTTATATTTGTGAAGTGCTGAGTGTGTGAGTGCTGAGACACTTTGGAGGTGTCAGTCACAGTAGGAAACATCCTCTCTTAGCCATAGAGGTGCATGATCACTAAACCTTTAGATATGGAATGTCTATCAAATGAATAGATTACAGGTTTTGCTTTTGTTTTCTTTATGCTTCTTATGAGTCTCTGACATCACATATGTGGTGTAGTTTTCTGTATTAGCTGTATTAGTGTTTACCTTAATTGCTAGTAAGTTTTCTCTAAAGGGGAAACAGGTTAAATATTTACATATTCAAACCAAATGAAATATCAAAAATCAGTAATAATTTTTCAGTGACAAGCTGAAAACATTTTATATAAAAGACAGCTTTAAATTCAAAGTGAAGAAGAAAGATACAAATTCAAATTAGTACTGAAGCATTAATACAGATATGCTATGTAGCCTTAATATTCATCTAAACTTAATTTACTTTAAATCAGGGTTTGGGTCAAAGAAAGCATGTGTCTATCAAAGAGGATACACCAGACATTTTACACATCCGAGGTTTTTAGGCCCCTACTTAAATACAAAGATGTATTTAATGTGGTCTCAAGAATAAGTAGGACTTTGTATGCAGTTCTGGAATCCTGTCTGCTTTCCTGCCATTCTGTCTTTCTTCTGTTCTGCTATCTTATGTCCTGCTTCTCTACATTGCTTCCTTTTCATCTTCTCCATTGTGGCTTATCCTGGAAAGATGCCAACCTGAAAGAAAAATTAGTGTCTGTACAACCAGGTTTCTTTTGATAGATAACTCATCTCTGCCAACATTAACATTTTAATTTTTCTAGGAATGGCTAGACAAAAATGACCATGTGGTGTCGCAAACCAAGCTATATTATGAAGAGCCAGAGTCCATCACTGAAGCAGAAAGCCAGCAAGAAGATGGGAAGAACAGTGACAAACAGAGGCCTCTGGAAAAAATCTTCACTTTTTCAGGAGCAGCTGAAAATAATGACAGCAAAGCAGCTGAGATTGCCTGCCTGAAACCAACATCCAACACTATGGCTTCTTTTGCTGGCTTCCATATTTCAAGGAATGATGACACGTATGTGATGTTATAAAAGCTGCATAATGCAGAAGGTGCTAGGAAATTCCATAAAAGATCCTGATGAGTTTGGGAGAGTGGCTGAATAGAAAAGGTCATCATGATAAGATTCACATCAATAAAGACACTGGGCTGTGTTATCTGGTTTTAGATCCGTACTTTACCAACAGTTAGGATCTCTTGGGCAGACTCAGTGTTTGAAACAAACTCCGGATAATTTACAGAGTTAGGATTTGTTCTTCTAATCTTCTAATGGGGTTTATCCCTAAGCCCCATTTTCCCGCTGTGGACAGGTGAGGACAGAGCTCCTCCATAGTATATGTCAGCAGAGCTAAGACTTAGTCCTTCCACTTATGGAGTGTGTAGAGCAGAGCAAACTATGCTGTTGTTCTTCCCAAATGAAGAGAGAAAATGAAGAGATTTTGCTGTCTCGCGTAAAGAGATTTTTGTTGCGTAATTTTGCACTTCATGGCACGCCTTAAAGGTTTTATAGAGAAGGAATAAGCCCCATATCTAAGAACAGAAGAGTGAGGATGTACGGTATTGAATCACATTTTAGCCTGCAGATACTGCTGTGTAGGCAGCTTCCTTCAGAACAGCAGGGCTTCACGTGTTTCCTCTGAAGGTCATGTCCTCTGTATCTTACAGCCTTTGAATAGTCAGATATTACAGCCTTTATTTCAGAAAGCTGAGGTTCATTTTGAACAGTATTTGTGTTTAACTGAGTTGCATTTATTTCAAACTGGGGTTTGGTGCAATCAGCAGCTGTAGACCCAAATTACAACTTCTTATTCAGACTGGATATACTAACCCCTTGTTTTTCTTTAGAAAATAGGGATTTTGGTTTTTTTTAGCAAGTTTTAAAAAATAAGTTTAGAACAATGTTCTAAAGTTTTCTAAACAGACTCTTTCAAAGTACATTTAATTTCAAATTTAAAATGCATTATACTAAGCGATCAGACTTCACAGAAAAAAATCTTGACTATTCTGAGTTTCTCAATATCACTTATGTTACATGCTGTTTGAAAGCAAATTTTGTAAAAAAAAAATTAAGTGTTAAAAGTATCTATGACCTGGGTAAGCAGACACAGTGTGATTGTATGTTGAATTAGCTCCAGTTATTTACCTGCATATCTATTACCGTAATTTTAGCCTGGCTCTGGGGGGTCCCGCCAGCCCCCAGAACCTGGGGCATATTCGGTAATACAGTCAGGTAGCAAAGAGGCAGGAAGGAGATTCGCTTCTCATCCTGCTGGATGGTTTAATCCATGTTTACAGCCGAACTCCCAAAGCAAATCTGAAACCCGATCCCGAGGGCCCCCGTTTTACCCGGGGCCAGGGGGAAAGGTGGGATTAGGGAATGGGGACCAATGGGAGAATGCCAGGGGAGTGACGAGGCTTACAGCCAACCGGGAGATTCAAACCGGGACAGACCATACCAAGGAACAAAGCATCCCAGGGGATGCTTCTGTTCGCCCCTACACAAAGGCATCACCGACCCCCACACATATCAGTCAGTCATTAAATGACTTTATCAGTTGAGTAACCTTTGCCAATCCCATGCTTTCATTATGCAAACACCCTAATTTATTGCGCAGATTGGAAATTGCATGATCAGAAATTTAGTGACAACTAAAATATCTTAATTTAGTTCTATAAAAACTTCAATTCCAGATCTTTTCAAGAATAGTAAATAATAATATGGATCATTAAGTGCCAAAATCTTTGTCTAGGTGTTCCAGTTTGTTTTAGAAAGAAAAATACAGAAATTTTCTGGACAATAACTAAGAAACTTAATTGGAAGGACAGTTCAGCCACATTCCCCAAGTATTTTTTTTTTTGACATTGCCTCAGATTTGACTGTTCACTAACAAGATTAACATGCTAGTAAAGAATTTCCCATAAAATTTCCTGAAAACAATTTTGCCTTGTCCTATCTAAAACAGGTGTGTGCAAGTTTGGGGGGGTGGAGTGGGTTTTGTACACTGCACACTTGTGAAAACTTTTCTGAAAGCTAACCATGCAAAGTTTCAGTAGCACTGTAAGAATGTATTGAATTTTAAGCTAATTCGAGCCCTGTAAAATTTGATGAGCAGAAACTATCTCAGCTCTTCTTATATGATATAAATTGACATTATTGCATAAGAACCAAAGAAGTTAAAGTGAATTACAACAGACAAGAAGCTGCTCCACTAATGATTCTATGAATAAAGAAGGAAGTAAAGCTCAGAATATATTGTTTAGTTGCTTCCTCTTCAACCCACATCATATGGTTGCCTGCAAAGCTAGCTAGATAATTTAATTAAACCACTTTCTGTTGGGTAAATACTTGTCTGTCTGTATTCAAAATGTTTTAGTATATTTTCCTGAAATTTTACTATGAAAACAAGAGGAGAAAATCATGTTGAATTTTTCTGTTTAAGCAGCTTTCCTGAAATGTTATAATCATGTAAGATTTTAGTACAAACTATATCTTGTATTACGTTTTATAGACAGAAAGGGTTTTTTTGTGCATGTATTCAACCATGCTTACATTGTATATAACATATCAGAAATAAACAAATAAAACACCCACACATCTCAAATATTTATTTTAAAATGTCCCCCAAGAATAAAATAAAACTTTATTGGCATTCAAAACAAAACTCTCCCCCCACCTTAAAAAAAGAAAAAAAGCCTTCCACTCCTCAGAAACTCCACAAGAATGTCTACAGAGTGATGAAGCACACAATTAAGGGGAACAGGAAAGGTCTTCCCCCAAGTACTGATGCTGATTCTGTCAAACATGGTAGAAGAAGACACATACCATATTAACCACACTCATTGTTTGGGGGTATTGGAGGCTCCCCTAATCACCCCTTTCCATCTGCCATTTTCTACCATTTTGTCATCACTTTTTTCCCTTCCCCTCCCCTCCCCTCCTGTCTCCTCCCCTTCCCCATATAGTCCCACAAATATGCATCCCATCTCTCAGAGCAGACTTCTACGAAGTAGCAAATTAACATCCAGACAGGAAAAGGCCTGCTCAGTTCTGCACAGTGAGAAGAAGGGCACACAGTAACTTTCACATTGTCATTCTTATTTATTCAAAACTTGTCAAGTTCTTCAAAGGCAAGAGTCTCTCAGATGCCACATCTTGTTCCCTCATTATGTCCCAAAGAAAGGGAAAGGCTTCATGTGGTAGTCCAGACTAATTGAACTGTATTTTCTCAACAGCAGAACAAACATACTGTGTATTCCTTCTTTGTGCAATTTATGTGCTAGCTATACCAGTACCAGGCCAATTTGCATTGATAGATTGAACATCTCTATTGTTTGCTTTGCTTTTCATGTCTGATTTTCAATGAGAGGAAGAATAGGAGGAAATAATGTTTTTGTTAAAACAAGTAACAGAACTTTCTGGACCCACTCTTGTAACTTCTACTTTCCTTTTTTGTTGTTGTTGTTTGCCTTTTTTTTTTAACAATAGTGCTCTTAAATTTATTTGGATATATGCTTTGCTCAACTATCAAATGCCTAATTTTGACCAGAAAATGGTTGCTTCTTTTGTAATAAACCTAGAATCTTCTTAGTGTATATTTAAAAAAGCTTTCAAAACCATTCTTCCTTTTCTATTTTTTGGTAGCTTACATTTTTACGGTCACTAAACTCAGCCATGCAAAACACAGTTTATTTTGCTTTTCCCTTTTTCTGCAAACAGTGCAAACTGCAAAGATGAAACTAGAGAGTCATGCTCATTAAATGCTTGAAAGACTGGACTATAGAAATTTGGTTTTTTGGGGTTTTTTTTGGAAAAGCCACTCGGGCCTAAACTTGCCAAAATACCAAGGGCGAGAAGTCAGCATTTTCCGTGGGAAAAGAAGATGTGACCTAACTGATCTTTTGTCACCGAGCATCTAAGTACAGATCTGTCACTGACTAACCTAGTGGCCGAAACAGCAGTATTGTGCAATAAGAGAAAAAATGCAGTAATAAATCCTCTTCTCCTGGAAATTTCTTGTAACACTTATGATTCAAGAGCTGGGTTAGTGCCACCTGCACAGCTGGCTCCTGCCTGGCTTCTTGCTGGAAACTGCTGGCACAAGATTTTGTGAGTGAGAAATAGCAGCTGCACACTCACCTTTGTTGAGCTTTTGACGGGATACCCTTCCTTCTCAGATCATGGTAGAAGAGAGCAGAGGAGGCTGCTGTTCTGCAAAGTTCTTTATTTCGTAGTCTCATAGTTTCTTGAAGGCAGAGTTCAAAGGGGGTTACATGATAAGGCCAAGGAATAACAGCAGTAGCAGCAAAACAGCAAGCAGCATACAACATCTTCTTCTAATTTCTTCTAATTCCCATTCTTTTTTCGCAGAGGTGTGGATTATATTTGTTAATTAACCAATTAAATTAATACACGATTCTAGTTTTTCTTTTCTTAACATATCTTGGTCTAATTCTAACAGACGTAAGCATTACACAGGTATTACACAGATTTGCGTATACAGTTTCTATCAGCTCTTATTGTTTATGTGAACATTCTATCTAAAAAATGTGAACAATATCATTCTATCTATATTTTGTCTAAAATAAAGAATTTTGTGAAAGGCAACACTGCTGCAGAAAGAACTGTGTTTTAGGTCTCTGCTGCAGCTTTTTAATGTTTAAAGCACTTAGCATGTATTTCTACTAAAAGTTAAAAATCTATTTTACTTTGGTATGACTTCATGTATCTCAGCTTGTCCAAAGGTTTTAATTCAACTCTTGTGCTTTGGCTTTCATCTGGGCCTGAGTCCAGAGAAGCTTTCACTCCAACAACCTTGAGCAACAACTGGTCCCTGCATGCATCCACACTTGCCATATTGCAAGTTTGGAGAGGAGCCCTAAACGGGTAACATGAGAAGTTACATCTGTTTGGGGTTCCTCTCTCCTCCCTACCTGGGTGCATTAGGGCCAGGGGAAGAGGCAGAGGCAGAACCTATCTTCCCTTCATGCCCTGCAGCTCTGAAGGAAATGCTCTATCATGGGTTGTAGACAAAGGAGCTCTGTGTCCCCTCCCTAGTGAAATTACACAACTTCTTTTTCAAATAAAAATCCCCTGGTTTCGTGATAAGTTTCATGTTTACCTGACATTTGTCTGGGGCTTCTGATTTCCTAGTCTTAGAAGATAAATGTGAAAAAGAAACAATATGCACCATATTAAAAAAAATCTCCCTTATATATCTAGGCAGGCTGAAAATGTTGTCGGAAGATGGGCCAAATAATATCTTTACATTTCTGAAGCACTTCATATTATAATTATATTGAATAAAAGAGGAAAAAATATTGTCTCATGACTATTTTATTACTTTTTCTTTCTCTCTGTTTTCTTTGTATCAGCATGCTCCGGTATCACTCTTTTGTTGATAAATGTTTTCCTATTCTATGTTGGTCTGCAAAAGTCTTCTGTTAAAAAGTAGCATTTATCACTGTGTTCCTGGAAGGTTATTAAAGGCAAGAGCATATTCAGTTTCAGATTTTTGATAAGAAAGCTAGATGGGTTGATAAATTGTAGGCAATAGGTCATGCAGGGTCTACAGACAGAATGAGCTCTCTGCATTAACTCTCTGCACTGCTAGGAAATTTTATACATAAGAGGAAGCATTTCAGCACAACCACCTTAAAGGATAAGATATTCCTAAAAGAGTGAGGAAGTGCTGTTAGTATATCTCTTAACTAAGGATGAGGCTAAAGTCACTAACAGGAAGATGGAGAGGGACATGTATTGCCTGTGCTGCTGTGTCTTGGCACAAACAGCTCTCCTTTGTCCAGTGATTCTTTTGGTGTGATGAGATTTATGGAAAAAGCATCAATCCCCTTTTTGGTAGGTGTCTGCATCCGTGGGCTGTGGAGTCATATATCCTCTTCCCCCTCTGAGCCAGCCAGTCTGGACTGGGCTTCTTTTTTCTGTGAAAGAGCTGAGCTTCCAAAGAAGGGTGGGAACAGCACACACAAATGCACCATAGTTTTTAATGAGTACACATTATATATTCATTTAGTACATAATAAATATATATATAGTAAGAATATAATATATTCTTACTAAAAAGAGCAGTGAGAGCCTGACTTCTACACACCCTGTGAATCCTTTAAATGTTCAGCTATAAGGTTAAGCAGGGAGAGGAAGAGGGAGAGGGAGAGGGAGAGGGGAGGCCCTGGTAAGATGAAGGGAAAGTTTCTATTCTGCATGCACAAGGAGGCCTGTTTAAAGCTGTGATTGGCCAACGACATCAGTAAACAATGCTTTCTACCTGAAATTCTTAAAGGATGGATTTTCAAGTATAATACCTCAATTTAAATGCATTCATAGAGGCAGTGGGACACCACAGCCACTTATGCAGGTTATACAGGCATTGCCCAGAATCAATCAGATATCCAAGAGAAATACAGACCAGCACAGGAGAACCAGGCATGCTGGTCTGCAAGGCAAACAACCACATTTCCAATGCATTAAATTATCACAGACCAGATGAAACTAATCAATACAGACAAAAGTTCACCTCTACTTTATAGTAAATCTTGCCATGAGCAATGATGTTACCTTTAGAAAATTGATGTGTTTTGGGATTTCCCTCTCTTTAGGTAGCTCAGTTTCCATTTCCATATGAAAGATTCTTCATCCAGAAGTTATGAAGTTGATTCAAGCTTACTGTGGGCCTGCTAATACCTGCTCCACTTTTGAGTATGTTACCTTTGTGTATTGAGTTTGCCTGGGGTTTTTACATTATAAACAAGGAGAGAACGCCCCAAACAGCCTGGCTTCAGGTTTGCGTATGAATCAATAGAAAAGCAGAATACAGCAAAGCCAGTGGAAACAGATGTTTTTGTTTCCTATCATATTCTGCACATGTTGTTCATAAAGGAACTAAAGCTGAGTTGGGGAGCTTCTTGTGCAATTTTCCCCCCATTCATTCCAAAATATTTGAACTTCAGTACAAAGAACAGCAGTAAACAAAGGGTCTAGCAGATGGTTGATAGCAGAGTTATCGCTCATGGTATCTCAGTGCGTGCAAATGTCTCCTGTCTCTTGCATGCTATTTTGCAGAAATAGCAGGTGTTAGATCACAATCAACAGCACAAAGGATTTAAACACCCAGGTCCTGGAGAAGATCTCCACATCAGAACAGACTCAGTGGTTACCACCCCCCAGACTGAAACAGGTAGCACAAGTAATATGCTATAGATTAAAAACAAGAGGTAAAAGAGGCTGTCAGAAAAGAGTCTGTATTTCCTCTCAGTTTTGATACATAAGAACTGTGAAGTTATTCTACATCTTGGGTTGAAATTAATTAAGCCAGAATTGTTTTCAACATTAGCACCCTGGCTGAGGTGCTCCTTCTGCTGCCATGGCACTCAGTGGGAGGACTGTATTCAGCAGTGAACGCAAGGGAATGGGGACAAAGTGGGAGCATTTAAGTGCCATAGCATTGACAAAGCATGGACAATTGAATGTGTTTCAATAGTACAATTGTACCTCAAATGTTATCTAACAGCCTTTTATGGCACCTTTTGGTTTGATGTGACTATGTGTTTAAAGAGACCATGCCAAACATTTTGCAACACACCCATAAATCTACTTCAGTATTAATGGACTCAGTTATATGTCAAGGATTAATTTAGCATCATTTCCCCGTATTCTGCTTGGCACTTGGCAGAATCTGATATCTGTTGAATGCAGAAAGAAAATCCAGTTGATGTTTATTCTGTGGTAAGATATTTTGATGTGGTTCTTTGAAGCTGAGGAACCAAATGAGTTGAAAGGCAGAGAGCACAAATAACCTTTTGTTCCTATCCTGCTTATTGCAACAGAGAAATTCATAGAAAAATTAAATTACTCCTTTAACAAAAGGAAGAGCAATTTTACTGGAAGGACACTTTTGAAACTGACGACTAGATGTCCTGATTGTATAAGGTTTTTTGTAATTTTGTACTTCAAGTACATTAACTGCACCACAGAGTCAGAAAATTGATAACCAGTGCACTATAGACATCCTCCATTAGCTGTTAATATCCAAATTTTATTCCAGATATTGCTTAAGAATGTTGTGGTTTAACCCCAGACAGCAACTAAGTATCATGCAGCCACTCACTCACACCCTCCATCCCATGGTGGAGTGGGGAGGAGAATGCAAAACAAAGGGGTAAAATCCGTAGTTTGAGATAAGAAAAAATTAGTAGTTAATTTAAAATATGATGATGATAATGTGATTCTGTGATTCTGTGTAATAATAATAGCAATAATCATAATAATAAATGAGTACAACAAAAAGAGAGCTAGGAATAAAACCCAAAAAAGACAAGTGATGCACAATAGGGTTGCTCAGCACCCACTGACTGATGCCCAGCTGAGCCCAGAAGAGTGATCGGTCCCTATCAGCCAATTCCCCCCCAGTTAATATACTGAGCGTGGCATTCTAGGGTATGGAATATCCCTTTGGCCAGCTCTGGTCAGCTGTTCTGGCCATGCTTCTCCCCAACTTCCTGTGCACCCACTCACTGGCAGAATATGGGAAATTTAAAAGTCCTTGACTTAGGGTAAACACTACATGGAACAGCTAAAACACTGGTATATTGTCAACATTTTTCTCATGCTAAATCAAAACCACAGCACTGTACAAGCTACTAGGGAGAAAATGAACCCTATTGCATCTGAAACCATGATAAAAAAATGACATTTAGTCATTCCTAGAGTTGAGCAGAGAGGAAGGATCACCTACTTCTATGTGGTGGCAGAGCTCTGTCTAATGCAGCCCAGGATGTCACCGGCCTTCTTTCCTGCAAGGCTGCATTGCTGGCTCATGATCAGCTTGTTTTCTACTACCTTTGCCTTCCCTGCAAAGTTGCTTTCCCGTGGTCATCCCCAAGCCTATGCTGCTCCCCAGGAACAGGACTTTGCATGTCTTTTTGCTCAACTTCAAGTTCCCATCACCCTGTTTCTCTAGACTTTTAAGATCCCTGTCTAAAGGTATGCCTTTGATTTTGCACAGGTGACACTTCTATGTCAATGCCAAAGGCATGGTTCACCCACTCTTAGATCTGCACTGGCATCAGAAATAGTACATTGTGGAGGGTGGTGGTTGATAACACCCACTGTTATAACAACAGCATAACAAATTGTTGTTTATCATGTTTAGTGAGGTAGTATTTAAGAGAAAACTGTTGTAATAGAAACCATGCAAAGAATGCACAGAGTTATAGATGACATTGACAGAGAGGAAAAAGCTGAACTAAAAAAGAAGCAGGGACTTAGACAGGTGAGGAAAGGATAGCACACGTTGTAGTAAATTTAGCTCTCAAACAGTAGATGACAAATCTTTTTGATGTCTTGATGTGATTTTACTCTTATGGCTTTAAAAGAAACATGAGCTGAAGATGAAATACAAATGCTCTGACATCATTCACACATTCTGTCAGCATTTACATTGGTGTTTGCAGCTCAGTCTTTGAAGACCCGAAAGAAATTTTGCAAACAAAGTCAGCCTGAGAGGCAAAATGATTTAGCAAATCTAATAAAAATAAGTCCTCTAGGACACAGATAAGCTATTGGACCACACACCAGTATAGAATGCATCTTAGGAAGATCAGATGTGTTTCTGTTCTTGTAGTACTCTGACAATACAGCCAGCTGCCTCCGGGTATTTTGGAAAAATATCATGATCACAATGTCCTATGTTATTTTGAATAGAAGTTCAGTTTAATCCTTCAGCATATTGACTTTTAAGTGCAAGAAGCCTTAAGGGTTGTTATAGACTAGATAAGCTGTAAGACTACATACTGAGGAGGCCTATAAAAAGTGATAGAGAGCTGAAGACAACCTTGCTGGTCAGAAAAACTGACACAGCAAGTTACTATGTTGGGTGAAGATAAAGGGGTAATTTGATTTCTGTAGGTTTTTTGCTTAAAAATCAATTCAATAACCAATGTGCCCATCAAATATTCTCAAAATAGGATATTATTTTTTCTCTGGTTACATAGTGAGAATATTTTGATGCAGTCAGTATTTCTTCCACCCAACCCTGTAAAATCACTCAAGACACTTCTGTTCAGAAGGGGTGATTCTCCATGGTGGAACAATCCCACCAAGTACAATGAAATCTTCAGGGATAAAAACTTTCATGCTGCTTATGTTTACAGTCCAGCGGGACATGTACACCAGAATATTATCTTTAAATTTCTTCCTGGCAAAATACTATATACAAGCCATATAACATGTGAAAGGATGTTGAAAGTCATCACAATGTTTTCTCCAGACAAATACTGAAAAAATAAGGCCAAAATAATCTTTTGGGTGTTTACAAATAAGAGAAAATGTGCTCTCCATTTTGTACAGCCTTGCTTCTAACGTTCTAAAAGGAGATTACCATGTTTGCATTGTTATTCTATATACAATATAGCACACTCCAGGAGAGTATTTTTATTTCTGGATCTCCAGTACTTATTTTGTTTTCCAAAGTTCCCAGTAAAGAGGTCTCACTGATATCATCATAGTATCTGAAAACAGAATGATTAATTTAAGAAATTGAAAACACATAAACTAAATTTCTACTGCCTATTCTAAGTTCAGATTAAAGCCTGAGTGCTACCATAACAGTACTCCCTTATTCTACTTGGAAGACTTTTTTCACTTTTTATTAATAAGTATATACTGGTCATGGTAGAACAGGACAGCAACATTTTTTGATTCAGCATGATAATTCCTATATTCTTGTTTGCCTTTAACACTGAAGTTTGGAGAGGTTCAAATACCCCTATGGACATGCATCAGTCTTACAGGACCTCATACCATGAGCTACGAGCCTTCTTGTTCATTAGAAACTGCCATCATCTGAACACAAGACAAAGAAATCTGATTGAGGAAAACTACAGAAAGATTCATTGGGATTCTCCTACTGGTGAGCCCATACACAATCAAGGATGAGAAGGAATAAGTAGTAACAACAGTTAAAAATTGTTGCTGGAATTAGAACCTACTGCTTCCTCCCTGAAGAGATTTAGGGCTGGGCAAATACAGCAAGCCCAGCGTTTTTGCTAAACCAATATTGTAACTTTAGGCTGCAGAGGGAGGGCAGCTGTCACAGCCTCTCTTCACCACTTTCAGGATTAGTGATGCCCCTGTAGAGCAGGCTTTGTTTCAGAACCCCTTTGCAGAGGGCTGCTGGCTGGGTGGTGGTCACTGTCAGTGTGGTTCATACCACCAGAGGCAGCCAGCTCTAGTGCAGACATTGCCTCAGAGCTAGTCACCCTCCACTCTCTTCAGAGAAAGTACAGAAAACCCACCACTTTCAGGGGACTATTAATTTCATCCTAAAGAACATATAAGTAGTGGTACAGGTGAATTATACCCCATAGTTCTCCCTCTCTCTGATGATGTTAGTGTAGGCTCAGGACAATTAACTCAGATGTGAGCGTGTATTTAAACTGAGTTGGGATGAGTTCCACCTGAGGTTCCTTTTAGTGTAGTACCCTTTTTCAGTGATGGCTGGGTGTTTCAGTGGGTACACACCCCACAGAATCAACAATTAAATGGCAAAGGAAGTTTCTTCCTTTAAGCTAAGTGAGCAGTGCAGGTCAGATGGAGCATCGAGATGCAAGTAGTTAAATTTAAGTATCTGAATGCAGAGATTGGATTTAATTGTACACACATAGGTATCTGGCATCACCTAAGATGCTCATGGTGTTGTTCCTGGTCTCCAAATGTCACACCAGTCCTCACAGTTTTTCAGCAAGGAGGAAATATTCTGCCTAATATCTAACGAAAAATGGCAGTAACTGCCCGTGATCTGGGTAAGATGGGTCTTTGGTAGTACTTTCACCTTGATGTCCAGGAGTAATGCTCTAGACAAACAGAGTGACATCCTTAGCATTCTGTCCAAAAGCAAATTGGTATGAAAGCATGACATCTATCTTCCTGAGTTGACCAAGTGTTGGTTGTCTCATATCCAGTAGAGGAGATTACCTAGTGATATCCCCAAGGAAAGCAACAGATATCTGTGGGGAACAGTCCACATCATCTGAGACATCAATCAGTTTGAATAACCTCTGGGGCTTCCTGTTTTCTCTCCACTGACTGGAGTGCAGCTAAAGCAGCCAACTCCTGCTTGAATGTCCAAAAATGCAGCTGTCATTGGTTATTGTGTTTTGCTTTTTATACAGGAGGGACTGAGACCTTACATAATCAGGTTAAATACATCTTGAAAATGGACCCTTATAAACTAAGAGGTTATCAGAGGCTTCTAATGAATATGTACACTGAATGTCTACAGCCATTGCACAAAAGTTTCAAAGAAGACATCCCCATATACAACAGTTACTCATTAAAGAGCATTTGTCTACACTCATAGGCAAAATAGCAAAGAAAGCATATGGAGATGTCAAATTGCCCCAGCTCTGTCATCAGGTTTGTCCATTAGAAACAAAACTTCTTTCCAGCAGTCACATGAAAGAAGTTCCTAAGTAATCACTCACACATAGGGTAGGTTTTGCCTCCATCCCATCTTCAAAGCATCCCTTGGTGGTCCATTCATAGGTATGAGATAGTCTTTGTCTTCTATTCCCACTTAAAAGTCAGTCCTCCATCTCAACCAATAGTTTCCATGTGAATATGGGATTTGCCCAGGGGAGTATTAGCAGAAAAATAAAACAAGTTTTGATTTTCCAATAAGATAACAAAAGACCACACAACTGTCCCTATGAAATATTAAATGCAGATTCTTTTGATCTCAAGAAATAAGATACTATAATAATTTATTACAATTCTCTGAAAAAAGAAAACAAATAATAGTAAATGAAAACATTGCAAATATGAATATTTTTAATATGGGTAGAGACATTCCACACTATTTTTACTTGTGGTTTTTTTGAGACAGAACTTTTCTGGTCTGGGTCATTAAAAATATTTTTATCTGAATATTTTATCCTTTCAAAGCCTTTATAACCATTCACAAAATTTTAAAAGCTGAATATCTTCTTTTATGAGTCTATCTCCACATATGGCCATCTAAAACTAGGTCCATGACACCAGAGCTGGAATGTCATTCAAGTTTCTTAAGAGCGTTGCTGGCCAAAAGTAAGATCATTAAGTCTATAAAATCTCAGTTGTGTGACAGGTCTCTCTCTCACAGAAGCAGAGCATGGTTATAAGTGACATATTCCTATGTCAGTTATATGATTTCACTTACTCTATCATGTTTCTGTGACAAAGGAACGAACATAGTTTGTTATGATGAGGACATGGAGCATTTTGCCAAACACAGTTTTAAACACAGGAATCGAGAACATGCCATCAGTGGATAGGTCTTCACTGAGCAGTTATCTAAGCAAATATCTGCCACTGATATTAATTCATGATTTGTGGTAACTATGCAAAATACAATCGAAAACGCTTTTTTAGTTTCTAATGGGGGTGTGGTAATGTTCAGAGTGGGTTTATAGTGCAGGAAGTTTGCAACAGAAATTGTATTAGTTAAAATTCATATCACTACACAGTTAGAAACTCAAGAGATGTTTAAAGCTTTGCAAACTTCAACTATAGAGCCGAAAAATCCCATGTCGCAGAACTGCTGCAGGAAGGTTTTGCTTCTGTTATGCTTTTTGGTTTTAGGATTTTAGGAACAGCATTTACTTTCTTGTTCAGTATAAATGGTGTAGCTACTTCTGAGAATGATGCTGCATAAAATATACTTTAGATAACATTAAAAAAAAAAAAGGAAAAGAGAAAATTGTGTCTTGGATGTGTTCTGGCTCCTACGAAATCTGGTATAAATTCATATAAGGACTGTGCCTTGTACTTCACAAATTTGCCTAAATCTGGCCAATTATAAACTTGTGAAAAATCATAAACTTCCTACCTCTCTGAAACCTCATACACTGAGAAGTCCTGCCAGTCTCACAACTGAATGGGATGCTGCTTGATCACAGAGTCATAGAGTCACTTAGTTGGAAAAGACCTCTAAAATCAGCAAGTCTAGCACTAACCCAGTACTACCAAGTCCTCCATTAAACCATGTTCCCAAGTGACACACCTACACATTTTCTGAACTCTTTCAGGGATGGTGATTCCACCACTTCCCTGGTCAGCCTATTCCCATGTCTGACCACCCCTATGGCAAAGAAATTTTTCTTAATGTCCAATATAAAACTTCTCTGGTCCAACTTGAGGCCATTTCCTCTTGTCCTTGAAGGATAGGGAAGAACACTACTTGTGCTCTGTATCCTTTAGCCAGCCATACAGAACATGCGTATAGGAAAAGTGCCACAGATTTCCTACTGCTCTCCAATATATCTACACCCCTTAACAAATCTGCCAATATAAGAGCAACAGCTTTTGAATCTCACATTTTTCTGCCGTGCTGCGAGGCTCCAAAGTCACTGGTCAAATGTGCTCCTCCACCCCCCTCTAGTGGGAGGTCCACAGCAAGTGTTTCCTCACTTTCCCGGTTTCCACCATATTTTGAAGAATAAAAGGCTGCTCAGCACACCTGACAACCCCAGCCCTGCTTCAATGGTTTTGCTTGTGTGGGGACACACGCATACATGGGTTCTGTTCAATTTACCACATTTTTTACCACATTCTCTATGTTCAAATTAATTAGTTCTAAGCCACAAGGCCACATTGAAAGAATCTTTAAACTGGAAAATTGCCCAGCAGTCCAACATTACGAAGTGTTCACATAAAGTTAAGTTTAATTCATCCCTATATGAATATGTGTTTTGCCTCAGGATTGAAATTAAAGATCATAAGACTCCCACTTCATTAAAAGTGGACATTTTAAAAATAGGACGAACGGCACTTGGACATTAATCAGTTTTGTGTCATGACTGAAGATCACTTGATGCTTTGGAGATGGGCACTGCATGAGGCAGATGAACAAAAGACACTGTGATAAAAGTCACTAAATGTTTCTAGAAAACCAGTTGCATCCTTTGTTGGAGATTTTCTTATAAAATAATATAAATTCTATATTCTCATATTTTGGACTTACAACTTGTGAGTCTGAAATCCTTTTTTGTTTGAAGAATTGCTGATCTTTTGCAGCAGTCACTAAGACAAATAGGAGCGCTACTCTGAGCATACATGCTGCTACATACTCTGAGAAATCAGACCTCAGGCAGCTTGAATTATCACCCCAAATTAGCTGGCACTTTTGACAATTCCCTATCTGTAAAATGAGGAGAAAAATACCACAGGGACATTATGAAGATAAATTAATTAATTTCTGTTAATAAGTAGGATACTATGAAAAAAAAAGCACCAGGGGAAAGCCCATTAGGAAATGAATAATTATGTATTCAGTGCAAGGTTTGGACGGTGCACAGAAAATTAGGCATGGGGACATATATTAAGTGATGAGAACAAAAAGGAATACTGCATGGCTGATCATTCTGGGAACATAGTCTGCCTTGTGCACTGAGTGAAGCAGGACCCCTGTGAGTGGACATAACTGTGCAATTAATGACTGCATTAACACAGGCCACTGTCATTATCTTCCTTCTCTCTTTGTGGCTTTGTAACTGTAACATTTCTTTACTAAGTACATGATGGGATGATATATATATTTACAATATGAAATAAATTGTTTAATGTTACAGATGGGATATTGGTATCTCCCATCTTGAGAAATTCTAGGATTTCTCTTATTTCTTTTTCCAGTAAAACCTGGTAAAACTGTGGGAAAACCAGAAGGAATACCATTTTGGATACCACTGAAAATGCAAGGACGATCTTGCATGAACATTAATCCTTTTCTTGCAGCAGTATTGTTTGGTTTGTGAGTGAAATAAAGCTCATGTCGTCCTGTATATGACAGGAGTCCAAAAAATCTCCGTATTCCTCAGAAGCTGAGCAAGGTCAGAAGAGCTAGCATGCAGAAAGTGCTGCTGCAGGCATTGAGAATACTCTGTGGAAAACAAAGGTGAAGAAATCTTTGAAGATGGAGTTTGTATGAGCCTTATTTTCAGAAGAATATGAACATGGTTACTCAGAGATTAGAGGAGCCAACCTCCTAAAAAGTTCTGAAGAAGTGATTTCCAGAGTTTTATAGCCTAAGTATATATGAATTAATTTTCTTCTTTCGCCAAGGAAAATAATAATTATTTCTTAGGTATAATTACATTTTATTTAGAATTTCAAGCTATTTTCACAGGCTAGAAGTGGAATAGCTCTATTTTCCTTTCAAATATTTGAAAAAAAAATTTACATCACATCTAATATTGAACTATCTCCCCAAGTTTCTGACAGAAGTGGGGGTGAAAGCCCGGGCAGCAAACAGAGAGGAAAAAAGTTAATAAAGTTCAAAGTGGCTGTAAGCACCTTTCCAGGGAAAGGTAGTACAAGTCTGAAATCGTGTTACTGCCAGAGCCACCCATGATAAAATGGTTGTGAAACATCACAGAAGCTTTCAGACAAGCATAATGAACATCAAACAGCTCTGAGGTCTTCCCAATAAGTATGACTATTCTGTCAGCATCTCAGTAGCTGATTACTTTGCCAAGCAACCTTCTGATTACGTCTCTCTGCTAGGTTAACTGATTTTAAACATCTGCCTTCAAGCTGCCGGACAGGTTGGTTCAAAGCTCACCTTAGTAAGTAAAAAGAAATTGAAATTGGTTTCACTGCAGAGAGTATCTGTTGGCACTGATCTCCTCAGCCACAGGGGCTGAAGGAGTTCATCAGCTGTTCCTGCATCAGCTGCAGTGATTGGGTGCTGGCTGGCTCTCAGTAGCTGGAAGAGACAAGACTAAGATCACATCATCCTTCCTTCTTTTGAATAAGGTTTAGATCAGGTTTTGAGACAAATTTTAATATTACTCAGCTGAATAAAATTTTAGGTAGAAGAGAGTGTACAAGAGGTCATTATGCAAGTGGGCTCAGAGTAGATTTTCACCCCTAAATTCTGTGAGCAAATTATTTGAGTGTTTCGGGTTTTTTTATTTTAACTTCTGAAGTACTGCCCACTGATAATCCTCATAATACTCTCTCCAAAATGCAGTGGGGACAAATTTGCTAATCTTAGCAAGTATTTGAACATGAGGAAATTACCTCCTGGGAGTAACAGAAGCCCTTTAAGTGAGTAGAGCTAGTAAAGCACTTCTGAGAGCCCTCCTTGAGGAGAGGGCTCACATGCTTAGGTGCCTAAAGCAAACAGAAAATCCATTTGTTAAAATGTTCCGTGTGTATATGCTCTTCTGGAATTGTTCATACCTGAATTTCTAATAGTGCTGGAAATGCAACCAATTTCTCTGCTAACCTAATATACTTCCTTCTAGAAAAATTATTTGGCAAGAGTTTTATTTTTTTCTTGAGAGGAAACAAATATGCTTTTATCTACAAATTAATGTGTGTATGAATGTATGTTTGAATATGTGTGTGTGTGTGTGTATATACACAGTATATATAAAAAGCCTAATTTCATCTAGTAACTTACTGATTATTCATCAAGCTTTATAAAGATAATGCAGTCCATACCAAAGACTGGCCTTTATTAATGTAATAGTATCCAACTGCCTCTGGAAATTTGGACAGCATTAGACTTCATCAAAATAAATACAAGACTATATAAGCCTGACAAGGGCCAGTTTTAGCTAAAATGTGGAAAGGTTTCAACATGGAATTATAGACATGCTGATGTTCCAACATAAGATGAACATTTCTGCATTGAGCTTCCAGATTAAGCAAGGTAGCACCAAAGCAAACTGCCAAGCAATATGCAGGCGAAGATATTGTTTTGTTTTTAAGTTCATTTCTGTTATTGCTTTATATTTGCTAAAATAGAAACTTCTGCTTTATGTGAGGTTTCACCCTATAAACAAGTCCACGTAGCAATTCTCAGCTGAGCAGCTTATTTCCCATGAATGATCTACATTCCTAATGTGACCATGGTGTGATTATTTTCCTCTTGGTCAGGAGGGTTAATAGCGATGGTCATTGGTGCTTGGTCCTAAAATGCTAATTCAGCAGAAAGAAATAAGACAAAACTTTTGCTCTGTGTACAAGGCCACATAATTAGCTGAACTGCTGCATTAAGTGTAACCAAGTCACAGGAACAAGCTAAAACCAATGGCTGTGATGAATGTTGTGACAAAAGAATCCAACTAAATAAGGGGTTTGTTCAGGAAAAATTAGGCTCCAGCACTATTAATGTTTATTAGGCTCAGTTTGGTGTCTCCAATCTCAGTAACAATCCCTATTGTGAAGGAAGGAAGGAAGGAAGGAGGATGAAATTGGGTTCTGTTACTTTCAGATGAGAGAATTAAGTTAGCAATCCCAATGGATACAGTTGCAAGAACGAGAACCCCAATTGATGGGGAAAGAGCAAGAAGATGCTTGACACCGACGTACCTACAAAAATGGTGAGTTATGCTGCCTCGGAGAGACCAGGGGCTGCTTGGCATTGCCAAACATGAAGAATCAATCAAGCGTTCCTAAAGCACCTTGGCACATGTTGAATCAGAATAGGGGTTGCAAGGGATGAGAAATGGAACCCAAAATGCATGTGTGAAGCAGAGGCGGCCTTTCAGCCCTCCCTGCTCATGGCTGGCACAGGGAGGGATCACTGGAAGTGAGGTGTGCCGCTGAGGAGAGAAGTACTGGTACCCACCGCAGAGGAAAAATGGGGCATTGAAGTTCTAACAGTCAACCAGGACCCCACGTGTGATTGATGTGAATTTTCCCATCAATCCCTCTAACTGTTCAGATTGGCCCTTTTGGATCTCTCTTTCAGTGTTATCATTTTCTGTTCAATTGATAGCTGAATTGACCAAAGAGCAACCAGCCTGAAGCTTGCTCAGCTACTCTTTTTGTTCTAGAATTGGTTTCTAGGTGCTCTGAACATTGTTGTTGCTTGGAGATAATTTTTTATTCCCTACAAGAACTGTCTCATGATTTTATTACAACTCTGAATACCGATAGTCATCAAGCACTGCATTTATACGTTAAAAAATGCAGTAGAGGTGATTTTAATGACTTCTATATATTTCTGAAGAGGGAAGAAAGAAATAAGTAGTTCCTTGATAGGGCATTTATGAAGTTAAAATTTCAATGGTTGTATTCTAATATTGAAATCTTCATAGTGAATTAATAGTGTTATTCTCAAAAGTATAAAATGAGCAAAAAAGAGAACACCATATAACAGGCATTGATTCTCAAACTAAAACAGAAGATATATAAATTCAGAAAATACCTATTTTCTCAAAATTAATATTAGTCCCAAAATCACCCTTTGTTGTCCTGCATATCATTTGGTCTTTCACATTTCTCTTCCAGATTTTGGAAATAAAAATTACTTGTTGATCTTCATTGGAGATATTTAGCAACATGAGACATTTGAAGAAGTTTCTCCTCTGAGTGGGTGATTGGTCACTGGAAGTGGTCATAGAGCCAAGCCTGCCAGAGTTCATGGAGGGCATGGACTGTGCTCTCACGTTATATGGTTTAGTTTTAGTTAGCTCAGTGAGGAGCAGGGAGTTGGACTTGATGATTCTTATGGGTCGCTTCCAACTTCAGATATTCTATGACCCCATGATTCTGTGGCAGCCAGCGAGCCTACAGTCCAAAGAACAAAGAGAGTTCATTGGTAGGACAGTCCCTAAGAGCAGAGATTCCTCCCTAGGTTTGGGTGAAAAGAAAAGGCTTCTCCCAGGATGCTCTGTTCTGTTATGTAAATGCACCCCAGTTCTGCTTTCCTATTGGCCCATCAGCCTCCCTGCCCCTTTGTTGCCTTATACGTCCCATGCCCTAGAAGGTTCTCCACTCCAAGTCCCCCCCATTGGCCCTTGCCCCTCGCCACTCCCCTGGAGCTTCCCCATTGGCTCCCATTCCCTAGTCCTGCCTTTGTACCGCCCTCATGCCCTCAGATCATTGGTCGCTGATGCTTGATCAGCTCCCTTACTTAAACCTGGACCCTCCGTTGTTCTCTGTCCTTGTCCCTGGATCCCTTCATGGCTTGGCTGCAATAAACCTCCGTCCGTGGAACTCTGTACGGAGACCCTTCCTACCTCTTTGCCATCGACCCATTCACTGGAGCTATCCGTGTGTGTGTGCGTGCACGCGTGTGTGAGTGTGCGGTGGTCCTGCCGAGCGGCTTTGGAGACGCTTTTGGGAAGATCGCAGCTCCTCAGTACCCGGCACACACAGCAACCAAGAGCGCGATAGATTCTTATAAACATCCATGAATTCCACAAGGATATAATGAGTATATAGTCTATTTCCAGCACAGACAAGGAGGAAAAGTGCTTGATATCCTCAGGTCAATTCCTATTTGGGACTGCCTTATGGCAGAATGAGAGAGTAACTACACAGTGAAGTTGAAGACACACAGTCACAGGTGTGATAAGGAAGGCAATCAGGAATAGTGAGTGCATCTCTTGGAAAGAGCTCAATGATATTTTTATCCAGACAACTCAAGAAACAGCAGCAAGCAGTCTTACAAACACACCAGACAACTAGACAAATGCCTAAGGCTGAAGTTATAATTTTATAGAAGAAATCATTGGTGACAAGTTTTCTGAAGGTTGAATCATCTCCACTATCTAGGGAAACTTTATATCATTCGATATTACTATTAGTATTCAAACTATCTGATTTGGGATTTAGGTTCACTGAATGACTAGTATGTCTTGTGCATCTTCAAAAAACCTTTCATAGTTCTAAATATCTGCCTATTCTGTACAATCTGCCTTGACAGAATCATTTTTTTAATATCAATACATCCCATAATTTATTTTCATGACTAACGGGAGAGAGAGGCATGAAAATTTCCTTAAACATTTGAGGAGAATTTTTACTAGAAGTTGTTCACTGGAATGATAGCTGATTCTGTTTGTTTTCTTTTCTATTCTGCAAAAAATGAATTTTCTTACAGGAGTGCTCAGGAGACATTGGTATCAACTATAATGGTAATTTCTCTCCAGCACCCTTGGACTTCTGAGCATAACCTCCAGAAACAGAAAAAGGAGATTCTTCCTCTACAGCAATTCCAGAAAATTGCATTGCTGATAGGCAATACATTGATACTGACTTGAAATGGCTTTTATTGGCTTATTTCATGCTATTTTCTCTGTCTAAAAGGGGTGGAAAATATATAGTGTTACTCCAGTTCCATCTCAACATCTTCCCTAAAGTATTTTTCCAGTCATATTCTGCTTAAATCTACCTATTCCATCCTTTTTCTTTCTTTATTTTTTTAAAGAATAATGCTTTTCTTCTTGATTCATTGGTGTAGTTCAATAGGAGCACTTCAGTAAGCATAATATGTTTATTTTGGTTTTTGAAATTCTTATTTGAAAATAATTGAAATGAAGTTGGGGTTTTTTTTTCCCTTCAAGGAGGTCATCAGAAGTTTCTTGCTAAGAATTCATTATTTTTAATGAAGTTAGCTAGTATGCATAAGCAATTTCTTGTAGTTATTCAATGCTTTTCAAATAACTTGGCTAAATTAGTAGCTTTTACTTTTTACTAATCTTTTTTTTCTCTTGGCAAATATTTTTCTCTTTTTGAAGTAAAGTGCCTCACATTATTCTGCTCCGGTCCATGCCTATGAATACTATGAATACAGTTTGTCAATCAGTACATGGAGTTATGCCATTCTCAACTTTGTATGAAATAATGGCTCACTAGGCTGAGAGAGCTGTGAAAATTATCTTTGAACATCAGTACAATGCAATCTTTACATGCTCGGTCTTATTTGATAACTCTTCCAGGTGACATACATACCTACCCTTTAAAGGTGCACCTGTCTATTAAACTTAAAGGTCAACGTTGAAATGCAAAAAGAAACTTAAGAAATACATTTCCGCTGGAAAAGATCTTTCTTTCTTCCCATTACCTAATGCCTTTCATTATTTTACACCTGCATCAGGTACTGGGAGAATTGTTTTGTGAAAGTATCTCATTTATGATGTTACTATTGCATCATGATTACTCTTTATTTGTGACTGAGAACAAAAAGGTTGTGATCCTTATGAATGATTTAGTTTTTTATAATACAGCAAATAAGTGTTAACCAGTGTCTCTTCAGAAGGTTGCAGCAGATAGATGAGAAAATTTACATGCTGCCATGTTTTCCTGTAAGTTTTCTGTCTGGGCATCTTACTGCATTTTTAACTCAATTGTGTTTGTAGTTTTCCTTACTTTTTTTTCCATTCTAGTTAAATTTCCTTAAAAATGCAGCCATCTAACTTCTCTGGTTTGTCGCTGTTTATTTTAGATTGAGAAGTGCAGCTTTCTTTACATGTTTGCAATTTTAAAGAAGAAGCTGACCTTGTACAGATCACATGATCCATTCATGTTCATCTGTTGCTTTCATGCAAAAATTGCTAAAGCTCAGATTTCCATAGGTGGCACAAACAACAATGGTGAAAATGTGCATTACTCTTATTAAATCTGAGAAGATTTCAATTCCCAACCACAAAAAATCTGAGATGTCTAAAAAATCAGAAAAAAAAAAAAAGTAGCTCCTCATTTTATCTGCAAAATATTTTATAAATTAATATTTTTTTTTACCTCAAATGATTTTTCTTCATAAATAGAATGTCCCTGAAAGATACACTTTCAACTTTTCCAACGTAGCTCATTCATTATGCAGCTATGGATTCTGACTGATACACATCTTCCTTGGAAAGGAAAGAATTTGTTTCTTAGATCATCAACTTTCTCACCAGTTTGTAAACTTTTGTTATCATGTTTCTCTCCGGGTTCCTAATAAGGATGTCCAGTGTAATGCACTTCTGTAGAAAGTCTCTGTTTTTATTTTTGTACCTGCTGAAGCAGGTATAAAACAAGATAACCTCTTCCCCCAACCTCTAGCTTTGAAAATTTGATATCCACAGAGTTGCTCAAAAAAACCACTGTCTCTTTTGAACTGTATGCTAATGTCTTACTGTCTCTAATTAAAATGATTGCCAAATTAGGCATTTTCTCTGAAGCCCTCTTGTTACAGATCTGCCTGTCCTTTGTCACATTTTTTGTTTTTACTGTATCTTAAAGTTTGTTCCATTTTACTAATTTGCAGGATGTCCAATTTCTTCTCGCTTCCATTAATTCTGTATAGTTGTTGAACTCTCTAAATTTATTCTAACTCCAGGATTCTGACAGATATTGTTTCTTCTTAGTTCTTGTTCTCTCTTTTAAAGATGGAAAACTTCAGTAACAAAGATATCTCTCATTACTGCTTGCCAGAAATACACAACATTTTTAAATGTATTTCATCTTTAGTATTTTCTTTTGGAAATTTCAAGAAGCACCTGTATAATTCTTGTACTTTTATGAGGTCACAGGATATAATTCTGCTCAGACTTTTTTGTAGTGTTTGCTTTTTGATTACCACCATATTAACTCCAATTGTAAGTGATGATGACAGCTGATTGTTGAGAAGAATTTGGGAGGGAGGATATCTATATATTCTGTATTGTGGCAGTGAATGGTATGTGTGAGGTCTAATATCAAAGTTAATAATTTTCCAAATACTGTTCAGATCTCATGTTTCTAACACTTTACTAGCTCTTTGTGTCACTTCCTTGGTCCAGTTTTCTACTCCGTTGACTGACAGGGGCAGTTTATGGCATTTCAGCAGTCCCTTGCTCTCTGAATTTATTAAGATACCTTAAAAACAATAAAAAGAAAATAATTGATTCTGCCTATAGGCTCATAGGAAAATTATTACTTTTCATTCCTCTTTTAATCTGCTTCTTTGTTCTTTGGAGTATCTCCTAAAACCAAAGTGACTTCTAGCTAATAAAGTGACTTTAATTTTCTCAGTTAGATCTTGTAGAGAGCAATGTGCTGTGTGTGTATGTTGTTCCTAGCTATTTTTTTGTATCCCCAGCTTACAAATGGGTTTGTTTTACAGTCTATTACCCAGTATATCTACCTGTATTGCCTGTAAAACCTTCGTTTTCTTGACAGGGCTATTTGGACCTTTAACTTTTATAGATGTAATTTTTATTGACTCAAAAATCCACAGTTTATCAGCCCATATTCTCTTAAACTTTTTGTTTTGACAGTGTAATTCCAATCCTGTCAGAATAAGACCTGCCAATATAGTATTAAGGTGTAATACTGAGTATATAGTTTAAAACCGACTTTCACTTTTTTACAATAAAGATATAATACATTTCGTGGTCATTTCTCAGTCTCCTAGTATATATGGATTTCTATTTTTATCTTCTTTCATCATTGTACAAAAACTACCTCTAAAAATTAAGTTTTTAACCTTGGTCCCAAACAGATAAATATGTCTTCTCAGACCATTCCTCGGCCCCTGCTGCTTCCTTATGCCCATCTATGTGGATCCCCAAATAATCCTTTCCATGAGCCTATTTTATTTAACCTCTAACCATGGAAACTCACCCCCACCCTGGAATGGTGAAAAACAACCATCCTCTCTTCATCTTCTAGATGAAGTGCCACCTGGAGTGTTTCAGTCTGTCACCTGGGTGAAGAAGCAGTATTGTATAAAGACACCGGTGTTTGGGCAGAACTGGGAGGGTATTTCTCCTTGTTGCAAGTCATCCTCCTTCTCCTTTCCTGTGTTTATCTATTCTTATCTCTCTATTCTTTCTTCTTGGGTTTAGAATGGTGCTTTACAATACCCGTGTTTCTTCATATGTCCGTGTTGTGGTTTAGGAATCCTTTTCTCCAATTTCTGTTCCCACTGAAACCACTGCGCTACTCACTCACTTCCCCCTCCCATCCCCTCTGGCGAGAGCTGGAGAGGAGAATTGGAGGCACAAAAGGTGAAGATCACGGGCTGAGATAAGAACAATTTACTGGAAACAGCAATGAGATGACAAAATGAACAGCACCAGCAACAATATTAATGACAAAAGCGTACAAGAGAGAGGTGAGTGATTCACGTGCATTCAAAGGATTTCCATCCCTGGGAAATCACAAGAGGTGGTATAGAATAACCTCTGGGTCCCAACTATGCCTCCTCCTGGGTACTGCAAATATTAACCCTGTCCTGGCAGGAACCAAGACAGTCCGTTACCAACAGCAATACTTTTACTGTTTCACATATTATTGCTCAGTTATACCTAAATTCCCTCAACCAACCATAACTTCAGTCCTTTTATTTGCCCCTTTTCCTTTCTGTGCTATGGATTCTTTGTTTTGGATTAAAAAAAAAATCTACTTCTTTAAAATGGTGAAGCCTTTCATTTTCTGACAAATTTGGCTCATAATTTTTCTGAACTAAATTCAGTTTCTGTAGAATTGCATTCCTTTCTTTTGTCTCCTTTTTGATGTGCTACTGTTCTTGAAATGTAAAATACATTACAATGCAAACTGCATTGAAATGAAAGTGGCCTCTGTTTTTTCCTTACTATTTTAATAGGGGCAGTAGTCTCATTCAGGTCCTTTATTTTCCTCATGGTAGCCCTTGTGCCTTGTTGAAAACAGCTAATTTTTGGGTTATTTCTTAATGTTCTAAATTTAGAAGAGATTAGAACAGAAGATTTCATCTTCTAGATCCATACATAATTATAGTTTTGCAGTTTTCTTCAGTATTTATAAACTTCCAATCCTATTTCCAGTTCCTTCTAATTGATTTTAAACCTATCACATCTTGATTGCACTGGCAATTTAGGTATCAGATTACTGAAGTTAAGACAGAGAGGAAAGGATAGTGCATTTTTCCTGGGATATCCATTTTAAGGGGTTTCAAGTTGTTCATATTTCTTCAGGTTTCAGTCACAATATATTTGCTTAAGTTGTATGAAGTCAAAGATGTTCATTTTCATATAGTTCTGACAGTATTTTTCATTTTGTGTAAATCAGAAAGTAGAGACTGTCAAAACAGACTGTTTTATTCATTACACTCCCCACGATTTTGTTTACAACTCAGCAACAAATCAGAGAGAAGGAATGGAAGGAGAGCACAAGAGAGAGAACACAGATTGTTTTATAAATTGCAAGACATACAAATAGATATCTTGGTAACTGCATTTCTAGTTTGACCAAATAGAAAAAGTGTTTTGCACAAATTACCAGGAAATGGGTATGTACCTAAAATATTTCAAAATTGCTTGATATCATCTGAGAAATACCTGCAACTGTCTCAACCAGACTCCATATTTTCCAGGCTGGGTGTTTAAAGTTTCAGTCAATACAGTATCTTCTGCCTCTTTTATTTGTTTTGCACAAATGGAGAATATTTCTCTTTTCCTGAGCCCCACAGTCCGAAGTAGAACTCATCTGAATGAGTTGTTTGACTATAATAAAAAACCTCTTGACACAGGTAAACAAGGATTTCTAGGACATGATTCTTCTTTTCTTAATGAATATAGCCATAGTGAGTCAGGTGAATGATGCTTGAAGCAGCCCATATATCTCTATTAATTTTAAGGAAAGTGTAGGATACAAGAAGAATCCCCCATATGTCTCAGCTATACTTATTTACACAATAAATACTATTAACTACTGGCCAATGTGCATGTTCTTGAAATTGAAAAGGATCACTGCAGTCACATAATCTGACTTCCTGAATAACCCAGACCTGGTAATTTACATGATAATCTTTTCACTGAGCCAAATAACTTGTGACCCAATGAAAAAAGTTCATTTTTTCCTTATCTGCCTTCTTCTTCCTATGGGATAAAACTCTTAGATCATCTTAAATTTAAAGTCAAAATGGAATGTTAAAAAGCTATTCACTACAGTCTGGAACATTTCCAAGACACAATTAGTAGGTTTGTTTCCAGACCCTTACCCAAAAATATGTATTGCCTACTTATTTTACAGCCCTCTTTGTAAAACAGTACAGCCCAGTACTCAATGCCTTGAAAATCACTTCATATTTCCAAACTTATGGTGAAAGTAAGATTGTTTGGGGTTAAGAGTTACTTTATTTTGGTATTTTATATACATTTCATTATATTGTGAAGCTGCTTTTGTTTTGTCTTTTTATTGTAGTGCTAAATTTGACTTTAGATTTTAATAACCGTGTAGTGCTTTGAGACCACGCTGAAAGGTATTTTATCAATTTATTCTATTATTACTCTGCCCAAAGGCTCACCTCATTTTCAGCAAAGGCCACTTATTTTTTGTGGAGTCATCACTTTTTCCCTCTCTTCATTCATCCTCCCTTTCCCCCAGACTTTTCTTTCTCATTGAGAAGAACAGCTATTTCTAAAGCATGGCTCTGTCTGGTAGGATTGTTCTACTTTGCAACTTGCCTGGTGCCAACCCTCCTCAGAAGCCAAAGGTAGCAGGAATCACATCACGTGTACCCTGACATTAGGAAAGAGGAGTATAAGAGACATATGAAGGACCACAGTTGGGAATGTATATTGGGTTCAAAAGTACCCAAAATATATATCCAGAATTTGAAAATTTTCATCCCTACTTTCGTAACTCTCCCAGCTACTAAAGCTAGATTTGAGGAGAAGGGAGAGTGTTTAACCTAGCAGTGAGAGATTAATTTCTTACATGTTATTTGTGTTGAGGGAAGGAAAATCTCATTGAACCACAAATCTCAAGTTTTTCATGAGAGAGGAGACCTTTTCAAGCCTTGCTTTGAGGCTTTCAACTAAACTCTTAACATTCACCTCTGGGCCTATAAAATTGTGAGCTCTTCTGTGGTGACTAAGCACACATTTCTTAGAGTGAAGATGAAACTTCCAGAAACAGAGAAACTCTGGTTTAGCCTGGACAGCATGAGGCATATATGGTTCCGTGGTATCGTTCTGGATTTGTGTCATTGTCGGTTTGCTGAGGGCATGCTGTCCCATCATCCACATCATCAATGAAGGCATTAAACAGGGCTGAACCCCATACTGATCCCTGGCCCACACCGCTGGTTACTGCCTCTGACTAGCACTGCCCTTTGGGTTTGGCCATTCAGACAGTTTTCAATCCACATCACAGCTCATCCAGCCACCCTGTGGCTTCATCAGCCTCCCTATGAGAATGTTATGGGAGACAGTATTGAAAGCCTTTCTGCAGTCAAGGTAAACAGCATCCACTGCTCTCTCTACAAAGGGGAGAGAAAGGACTTTCAGAAAGTCTTTGTCTAAGTCTCTGAGGGAAGCAAATCCATCAAATAAGCTGGTTTATGGTGTGGAATTAAAAAAATAATTCATAAATTATCCTTTACTGCTGCCAAGAGAATAGTCCTTCTGTCCCTTTTTTACAGAAGGGAGGATAAAGGTAGACTCTTCCAAGGTAGACTATTTATAGATTGCAAGTGGGACACTTAGGCTGGATTGCTTCTACAATTCTACAACTGCTTTTCTTTCTACAACAACTGCAAAGACAGCCTAGAATACAGTTATATATTTGGACCTCAGCTAATTTCCTAAAGCTAGACTGGCTGAAATCAGGCTACAATTTAAAGTGCATTTTTCACCACTGCATACCTTAGCATTTTGCTGCCTCAGTGTGTTTGAGTAGAACTGTTTAACATAATTGCTAGTCATTTGGCTAGGATGCTGAGTACTGAGATGGTAATATTTGCAGATGATGCATTTACTTAAATGACCAGGGCTGAATTATCTGTCACTACCTTTTCTTGAAACAAAATATGAATTATGTAGAACGCTGATCTGACTTGGCATTTCCTGTACAGCACACTCCCTGCCTGATGCCTATACTGAGTTTTTATCACTCTTGACTAAAATCCATATACCCCACCAGCAACAGCAGCAGCAAACTCCCCAGTGTATTTCACACATTGCTCTCTTTTATGGAATCAAAGTCCTGATGAAAAGGAGACAGAAGTCTGGGGTAATTTGGGGCATTTAGGGGTTGAGAAAAGAAGAATACAGATGTATTATGAACCTGACTTCTGCTCAAAACATTTGGGATTTTTTCAGAGGAAAGTTTTCAAAAGTTTCGTGATGTTTGTTGGAACATTGTTCTACAGCAAAATCCCTTAACTGCATTCTCTCAACCAAGCAGCTTTATTCCCAGTTTTCACACATTTTGCTCTGGATTCCTGGCTCAAAGAGAGAAAGGAAAAGAGGCTCAACCACTAAATTTTTTCCAAGGAGGAAAGATGACAATATTGTCTTGCAGCATCTCAAAACCTGTGTACCCAGTACCAGCCAGAAAACAGAAGTGAAAAGGCACCCAGACACTTACCAGTTTTGAAAATGATTCTTTTTTTTTTCCTTTTTTTTTTCAAATACTTGAGCTTATGAAGGTACTCTTATTTTATCCACATAAATTTTCAACTCTCCAAACAAAATTAGCTGGCAAGTCAAGAGCTATGAAAATACTGGACTTTTTTTTCTTTGCTTCAACTCCAAAACACAGTGGGACAAGAAGAGAATACCTCTTACTTACTCTCCACAGCTTAAAGACAGGTCTATATTTGGCATGGATCAAGCATGGAGCAACTTTAATAACAACACAAGATGTAGTTCTATAACCCAGGTTCATAAGTTTCTTTTTCGTTGCTTCAACAAAACCACTACTTAAATCAAACTCTCCTTAAGAAATGCTGATCTGCAGAATATTACCAGATGGGTCTCCTGCCTTCTGAAGAAAGGGGGAAATGAGAGAGCCTCATGTTTAACAGCATATGAAAGAAGAAATACAATGTGTAAACTTTCCACTGACGGATATAATAGTGTTCTCACTTTTAAAGAAAAACAGTACTTCCTAGCAGGAGGCCTGCAAGAAATTTAACAATTACTCAAGATTTAGTTGTACAGCATGGCATTTTCAAACACGTGCAGAGTCTGTTATTTTTTGTAATTAAATTAATTTAAATAATAAATAATGTAATTAAAATACATTTGGACTGTGCAATCCCTAGGGCTGGAACAGTGTGCAGAGAAGTGATGCATATTCAATGTGAAGTTTAATGAGTAAGAAAATGCAGAATACTGGAAATCTGGTAATGCACAATATAGTTTTGGCACTCTCCCCCTTATCCCCCATTCCTTTTTAGAGTAAAAGAGGGCCCAATTTACCAAATCAGGCTTTAAATCTTTCACAACTCTCTTTTCCTAAAAAGGAAATATTGCTAGTGTTTCGGATTTTATTTAGCACAACATGTGGTTACCCAAATGTCTCCCTACAATAGTCCTAGTGAAAAGTGATAGGAAATTGACTCTGTAACCCTGTAAAAGCAGTGTTTACTTTGCCATCATCAGAATTTTACAGACTGTAGGAAATCGTTACTTGTCTCTTCGTTTCCAGGCTGACCCTGATTAAAAACTCCTGCTGAGATTTTCAGAAGAGACTAATGCTGTCAAAGCTTTGCTTTTAGGGTTCATCACCATTTTTGATTTTCTAAGAGTGGTTGCTGAGCTGTTTTCTTAGTATCAGTCTCTGTGAAGCCCTGCAACAAAAACTGAGGGTCCCCAGTCCCTCCCCCTAACTCGCTGAAGATATTCAGTTTTGATATTCAGTTGTCTTGGTGTTGCCTGTCAGATAAATACAATTTTATCTCTGTGGTTTAAGCTGCTGATTGCATGCAGAAGGACATGGCTCTTAAGTATGTTTTCCCCCATAGGGCACAGGGGATCAGGCACAGAATACAATCCAGCCACCTTGCCTTTGGGCAAGGGGCAGGGCTGGAGCCAGGAGGTGTGAGGACTTCCAATGCCTGAGCAGGGGTGCTGCAAGGTATATTCCTCCCACGTGCCAGGGTTTGTTCCTTTGCAAAAGGACAGGAGCCTTACTGTCTGGTGGCCAGGTCAGGATGGCAAGCCTCATGTGAGCCCAAGCAGTCAGCCTGAATCAGGGCTGCCCTCACCCGCGTCATGGGGCTGTACCCATGATAAAATGTCAGCCTAACCAGGCTCTGATATTCTGCACTCTTTTGTGGGCTACAAAAAGCTTATGCTCATGCTGCTGAGTTTTCTGATTTCATAGCCATTCAATATTTAACATTTTCATTGGGTTTTCTTTGTGTGTGTGTGTGACTTTTGCCCCCTTTCAAGCCCCAGTTCTTGCATCAGGAGAAGCTGAGTTTCTCCTAAAAATTATCTGCCAGAATGATTGACGAAAATTTAAAACACAGGATTGTAAAGATTCAAAAACCAGATGAATAAATAAAATAAAATTTTAAATAGCTCCTCACATTTTTATTGTTGTCTTAAGCGCTGATGGTTGTAAGGCCTGTCTAATGGTTTCAGGAGGCCTGAGTCAGGGGTTTGAAATCATTAGCAATATTGATGCCTCTAAGAGGTGAATGCTTAATACTGCCTTTCTTGTGGCTGGGCAAATTACTGTTCAGCCTGCTACTTTGAGTATAGACAAAAGAGCCTTTGTTTCAAGTGCTAAAGTTCAGGGAGTTGGTGCTGAAGACCCAGGAAAATATCCTGACATATGAATATGGTGTACACGTGTATGTGGCCACTTTCTGTTATATTTAGCTATTATCGGTATTTACATACCAGAGTAATTCAAGGTTTGAAATAAGTGATTACAGAGCAGCCAAGGGATAGCTCCCCTGAGTGTCTTAAAGACTCCATCAATGGGAATAGGCTGTGTGCACATGTCCTTTTCCATCCCTTCCATGTCAAACATTCCGAACTATAAACCTAAGAGGGTTTTAACAAATGAAAGTAGTGACTGGTTTAAAGTTCTTGTGATTGTTCAGAGTAAAGTGAATTCTGCGTCTGTTTCCAGTTCTGGGCATGTCATAGAAAAGTATTTCCACCTCTAAGACTGATTGAGCTCACTGGAAACTTTGTGTGCCTACACTAGAGCTGGGCATGTAATTGTTTGCTATACTATATACATAAGAGTGAGATCCCTTCACTAAGTATGTCTTTCAATTTTGTATTCATTTCAAAGTTTTTAATGTATTTATGAAAACATATATTTATATGTATTATACGTGTATTTATAAATACATATAATATCCGGCTGCAGATGACAGAAGGATATTTTCACCATTCAGTGAAATGTAGCCACTTCCGTTCCACAGCGCTGTTTTCTGTGATGGGGACATGGAAGGATTTCCAAGTGATCAGAAGGTGGCAGCAGATCTCTGTTTCATTTCTCTTGAGGTGATAACCTCTCAGAAAGAGAGAGAAGAAAAAGGGAAAGAATAAGGTTTTAAATTAACTCAATGAAGAAGAATGGTATCTCAACTTTAATGCCACAGGTAGCTATGAAAGGATTGTCGCTCACCTCTGCTCATCACATTACACTAATTTAATAGTATGTCCCTCACCAGATGCCTTGAAAATTCAGCAGAAAAGGGGAAGCCTCCCCAGTGTGAATGGCAGCCTGGGCAGTGGCCAGACAGTGTCTGGCCTCAGTTAACGTGCAACCAAGGGCAAAAGTGGCCTCAGCTCTCACACCAAGCTCACCAGCATTGTATCTTTACTCACACTAAACAAATACAATTATACACAAGCGTGATGCATCTGTAGTTGAGCCAATGGATTGGGTAATGCAGCTGTCATCCCTTCCAGGAACAGAATCCGTTTGCCTTTCCATCCCCTCTGGGAGCAATGCCTGGAGAGATGTACAGGGAGGGCTTCTTCTATTCAAAGGGAAAAGTTGCTCCTTTTTTCTGTGAACTGTGTTCAGGGAAGTCTGCAGGAGGCTCACAATGGATCCTCCTCAGATGGGGAGCCTTCCCTCTGCACAGGAGTCCCCAGGTAGTGTCCAGGCCACATAAGAGTCAGGACTGGGAGCAGATGCCTGTGGCAGCCCATCGTGCTTGCTTTGGGTGCTCGCTGGATGGACAGATGCCTGCAGCCTTCCCATCTTCCCTAACAAAGCAGAGACTCCGGATTTAAAATCCTACATCCCTGTGAATCCTGATGGATGTGTCTACAGAGGCACCCCCAAACAATTCCAGTTCATAACAGGGACAAAGAAAGAGGAATTATTGATGTGCCTGTCCCTGTCCTGCCTCTCCCTGTTTTTGCTGCATTGCCCTTTCCAGTAAACTTATTTTTTTAGTTCTGATCTGTGGATGCTACTTACACATTGCAACTGCTCCAGTCTGTGAGCCACTGGCACAGAAGGTTCACTGTTAAGAAGGAAAAGAATTTGAAGGGGAAGGAGGAAACTGCTTAATAACAGCACTAAAAAGGTCATAATTAATGATTTAGCTGTAAAGGTGAGAAGCTGAAGCCCAGCATTTACTAAATAGTGTATTGTTAAAAAGGGAAACTTCATCTGTGTGTGTATATTTTAAAGCAGGTGAGGTGGAGCTTACCGATGAAGGGAAGCTTTCTTTCTCTAGGTTGATCTTAGGTGTCAAAACACATTTTAAATGAATTTATTTCCACTGGTACAAGGCAGCCAGCTTTGTTTGTTTGAGGACTGTCTCTGAACGTTTAACTTAGTTCCTTTGGAAATAAAACAAAGCACCACGTTTGTTCCATGGATACCTAAATCCAAAGAAGAGTGGCATGAGCCTCTTACCTGACCACGACATAAGGCACACTCTTTCACTGCATCAAATCCAGTGGTGTGGGTGGTTAATTTAAAATACATCTGTTATGAAAATAACCAGGTTTTACTTAAGGACTGCATGGGAGGTAGAGGAGGAGTCCTGATGATTAGTTATCAGCACAGTTAAACACTGTAATTTCCAGGTTGGATGTTCCTAGCTGATACAGGAAAGGAAGCAGCTACAGAGGACAGTTAATAATTTAATACACCACAGAGACTTGGTCAAAAAGGTATCAGATATCTAGAATCAGTAATGGAAAATCTTGTCCTTCTGTCCATGAAGATTTGCATTGCGCCCTGCACTCTAGTTTCCTGCAGTTTGTATCAACCATCAGGAAATTCTCAAGTTCTCAATTTGTCAGTATTCAGAACTTAGCTTCAGATAAGAATGTATGTCATTGGACAATGTTAAAGAAATAAATCATAATGTACAGATCAAGCTGATAGCTATCTTTTTCGTGACCAGCTTCTCATGTTAAGGACTCCCCACCTCCCCTCCTCTGATTTTCAGTGGATACTACTGAGCTCAGCACCAGTGCTGTCCATGAAGTTATGTTACATGGCTCTCCATTCACATAACTCAAAGCAGAAGCTAGCCTTTAGCTTTAAAGACTTTTAATTCAATTTCATTACAATGTTAATTTTTATGATGGTTATTTTAATTTACTGTGAGTATAATTAAAATATAATATACTTTGTAGAGATTATTATAAAAATTATTTTTTCCTCCTTCCTAAAAGAGGCAGAGAGTTCAGAAAGACTATTTCTAGTAGATCCTTTTTAAAACATCATCTCAGTTGGAATGAAGGATAACACACAAAAGGCCCAACTACTGGCATGAAAAGAAAAAGAGGAAAATAATGAGACAAGCAGTTCTTAGCAAAGGCTTCAAAGGGTGATGCTGTTTGGTGGAGCTATGCCAGATTAGTATTACAAAATCCTTCAGAAAAATTTACAGGAAGAAGTTCATTTTTTAGGAAGGGGATGTCAGTAGAAACAGTGCCAATTAACAGTGCTATTGCTAAAAAAGGTGGTTTTGGGCAGGAGATTGGAATTTAATCATTCAGATCCTTGAGGTAGGAAGAATAAAGGAAAGAGATTTGGAATAGTTTCGTGCCAAACTAGTCAAGAGATGGCTCAGGGCCAGGACTCAGCCTGTAAGGACATTTTCCTTCCTTGCGGAACACTGGCCAGTGCTGTCTGGGCCTGTTTCTATATCATATTGGAGGAGGGACAAGGTGCAGATCTGGGTTTGGTCTGGTCGACTGGAGCAGCACTGTAGCAATCTCTTTGGCCTCATAACACCTGGCTGGGAATAAAAATAGATTTTAGAATATGCAAGTTGGCTATCCATGCTTTAGAGGATGAAAGAAACTCCAAGGAGGTGTGAGGGGCAGACTCTGTGAGACATTGAGTCCACCTCTAGCAACTCAAACTGAAACTGATATGAACTAAGGACACTTTGTCCTTCTGGGGGTTAAACCTGAGGTAAGAATAAGGACCACTTCTTTCCTAGTGTTTTTTTTCCCAAGGTATTTTATAAGACTAAAGGATGCTGATTTCCCTTGCATTGTAATTATGACATGAAAGCATTTCCATTTACTCCTTTATTTCTAAAATGATAACAACCTGAGCTGATTGTTACTATTATTTATAGACTTAATCATACTTAAATATTTGCTAAGTTTGACTAAACTCTTGGTTAAATGAAAAAAAGTTAATATCACCATGATTTTTACAAGGAATGTATCATTACACTCATAGCTCTATAGAGAAAGTAATATGAACACAAGGCACAAAGTACAAAACTAAGTTCCAGTTAGAGATGACAAAAAGGTATTATACTTTATGCTGGAAGAAACAATTTGTAGGTCAGTCTCCTCTTTTTGTGTCATGTTGTCTTTACACGTGCATGGTTACATTGATTCCAGTCACAATTTTCCTGATGTAGACTTGTGCTAGAGAATAACTGCAGTTAAAGTTCTGATGGCCCATCAAAAGTTCAACATTTGTTTACCTGGAAATTGGTAAAGCAATAAGAAGTCCTGATTACTTCTTTCAAGCTATGACACTTGAGCTACAACCCCACACTATGCCAGCTGGGGAAGGGCAGAGTGATATCACCAAAAGCTAAGGAGGGTTCTGTTCCCTGCCTTAGTTCATCCTGACCTGAATGCATCCACTTTCAAAACACATCACAAAGACCATTTTTTCTGAAGTACATTTTCTGGAGAAGAGCAACCATCTGAAAAAAACATGGTAGAAATAATTTTGATCTTTCTTTTCAGCTACTGGTTTTTGTATCTCAGAATTAAGTTCTTTAGGAGTGAAACACTGGTGATACAGGTAGGCTGTACAGATGAGGAAAACCACATGAAACGAAGACTGAAATAGTATGTCAGATCAAAGGTCCATTCCAATATCTTCTAAAGGAACTTAAAAAAAGACAAAATTAATCACAATACTTTTGTGAAACACATTCTCCAGTCTCTATTGATTTATGGCTCAAGAGCGCCTTTGCATGTGATCTTTGCATTTAAATTTAAAAAAAGCTGTACAGCCTGAAGTGGAGGGAGGGCAGGCATTCAGGGGAAAGGATGGTTGAGAACACAGTAGAGGGGTTAAGAGCAGGAGGAGAGAGAAGGCATCTACCCTGGTCTCAATACAATGGGGACACTGACCTCAAGCACAGGGAAAATGCACTTGTGATTTACTGGTATTTATTTTCTTACTCGTAGCATTCTGTAGCTCTTGTCGTATAAACTCTTGTTAAATCTGTGAGACCATCTACAGAGTACAGTATTACCCCCTTATTGTATCAGGCTCAGTAGCTCTCCTAAACAACCAGAACTTTTTCTGAGTCCTTTGGATGATGTAGCTTGAACTTTTTCTGATGTCCACTTGAGATGATATGAACTACAGTGAAAACCTTTTAAATATGTTTTTTTTATAAACCTACTATTTGCTAGTAGGAGCAATATTTTGAGTAGGGAAGGACTGGTGGTGAAAAGAATGTTTTATTTCACAGTAAAAAGGAAATATTTTAAGAGTACTTTCTATGGCAGTAAAGCAGGGACTATTCAAACATGTCATCCATATTTATAATGAGTGCACTTTGATCTGTAAACAATCCTTAAAAATTAAGTAGGGATATTGCTTTTAATAGCTCTTTTGCTGGTCCTGACCTACAGGTGTGCACAAAGAGAGCATGTTTCCTACTGCAGTCAATTGACTTCCCCTGATTTATAGCATTTTCACTCCCTGCTCCATGTGCTCCAGAGGTTTGAGTTCCATTTTTCTATTTGGACCTGACCTGGATTTATTTTATTTTATTTTATTCCCCAGCTACTCCAGGCAGCAAGATAAGAATTACTTTCACACATGACTCTTTGTTTGCATAACACTTGCTTCCACTTAGTAAGAAATACATGATTATTTCAAGTTACATTTCCTTTGAAAAACAATGGTTTAATTTGAGCTGTGAAATGTTCCTTTGCACTCCTTTTTTTCTCCAACCTTTTTCAATATGAAGCTTCAATTAAAATATAAAAGGCAGACTCAAGTTTTATACCTAGTTCTGTTTGTGCACTTGGGGTTTCTCCTGAAGTTTGTACTAAATGGTCATTTTAGAGACACATTTCATTCAAAATTCAGTAGCTCTGTGAGAGAGCCATGCACCATTTCTGTGTGCTATCATTCCCCCAGGGACTTTCCAGATATGAGTTTCTGTGCTTTGGATGGATAGGAGGATGAGAAGGTGGGAAACATGGACCATCCCTCTTAGCCAGCAGAAACACACTGACAAGGAAGCTGTGATGAAATTGTTGTGACACCTACTTTACTCTTCTGAGAGAAGACTCTGGGACAACTAGGAAGTGAGAAGGTACTGATAATTCTGTTCGTTTTTGCAATCACAGAGAACAAAAGATAATGGGAAAGTGAAGGGGATCCACCTAATCAGCTATGTCCACAATGCATCCTAGGCAAAATAGGCAACTTTCTCTGCCCCCTCACTTTGGTTAAATGCCGTTAACTTCACATTTTTAGCTCCTGAAAGAAGAATTTATGGCAAATCCCACAAAAGAAACATGGCAAAATGTGGTTCATTATGGCACACATTTCTCCAGAAGGAAGTATGAGTGTGTTCTTTTTAAAAAAATCAGGGTACTGGACTTACTCTGGAGCCCCACAGCCAGCAACCAAAAACAAAGCTGTTGGCAGCCCACTGCTTGCAGAAGGTCCCTTCTGTTCATCTGAAATCCAAATACAAGAACACCAAGATCCAATGCAGTGACTTTGATATATAAGTTACATTTAACCAGGTCATTCCATTATCAGCTGTCCTATTGAGAAGGTAAGGAGCTGAGCATAGATGCCATGCTTTCCACGATGTTTTTATGCCCTCAGCTGATGAATGCCATGTGAACACAGGTATGGTACTGTGGGGGCAGTAGGAAGTTAAAGCCACTTCAGTTACACCTGCACCACATCCGTGGATGCAGTGTCTGCACGCAGTGCAACATCCTGCTCCTCGTGGGTCCTGCTCCTGCTGGCACTGACATTTCACACTGTCTGTGCTGACAGTTGGTGTCCTGCACCTGCAGGTTCTCTTTTCTGAGGCTCCCAACACACTCTTTAAATACAAGGTCTCAGCAGATCAAGCTGTTCATAGCTGAGTGTAAAACCACCTGCAGCCCAAGGTTCTTCACTCCTTTGAGTGAAAGAGAAGATGAGCTTAAAACAGAATCACAGCTATGGGAAATTCCAACCAGCCTTTTTCTATGACTAACAGGAATTATTTAGAATGCTACTCTTTTAAATTAAAAACTGTGCTTCAGCAATTCTTTTTATTAGGAAATAATTTTTTGTCAAATTTATCTTTCTTGCATATTTGTCAAAACCCACTGAATTTTTTCCTGGCATGAACATAGAACATTTTGTATAGGCCTGGTCTGCATCCACATCAGTACAGACATGGCTGTAGGTGTTTGGTTTCCTTCTGAAATAGTTAAACTGGTACCAGTGCTATAGTGGACTGTTCCCCTAACATGGAAACATTTTATCTTGATTTCATTACAGCAGTCCAAATTTCTGCATTGGATAAGACCTTGCTATGTGGAGTAAAAATGAGATACTGATCTTAATCAGCCTGTTAAGGACAGTCTGTTCTTGCCTTTGATTACTTAATTGTACTTTACTATAGGAGAATCTCTCTCCCCTGCCAAAGTCAAGACCAATGTTCATAATAGAAAGAACAAATATCTGTAAGCTACAGTCTGTACCTTGAGGGACATCCTAGAGCCAGAAAGGAAAGTATAATGAGGAAAAAACAGGAATGAATTTTTTTGTCACTTATCATAAACATCAGAAGAAAAAGAAGTTAAAACCCCTGAAACCTAAAGCAGTAGCTATAGTCATGCTTTTGGCTAATTCAGGTTGTTTGCTCTTCATTTCAATTTTAATGACTCACTAAGGTGTGTGACTACAACTGGCTATTATCCTTTTAATCATGATGTTTCCAAGAAAATACTTGAATTTAGTGCTCACATAATGTAAACGTAAGATTTTTGTTGTGTTTTTCACAGTTTTATCTAGGTGAAGATATGTATTTGCATTCAGTATCAATCTGCTCACAACATATCTTTACCACTGTTTCTCGTAGGGATGCTATTTGCTTCCCTGTAGGAACACATACATTCAAAATAGACACCTTGAAACACAATCACCAAGATTTGCAAGTTTATTCAGCTCCCAGAAAGAAATCTTGAAGACAAATTGGACAAAAAGCACTTAATCCAATGCATGCAGAATTGGTTGTCTTATAATGTGAATCCAAACACCCAGTGTACTAGAGCTAACTCACAGATGAGATGGAATTGGCTGATGGGAAATGGGAGCGGGGGGAAAGAGAGATTAAGAGAGAGAGAAAGAAGAAATAGGAAATCTCAGACTCCAGTGAGAATATCAAAAGCCCTTCCTTTGTGTTTTGTTCAGTGGTTGCTTGATGTAAAGGAGTATTTATCTGTTATATCTGAAACTATCATTGGATAAAATACTTAAACAGGGCACTCCTAGAATACATGGAGGTGTGGACATTTGAATCCTGTCAAACAGAAAAGAATGAATGTGGGCCTCCCATGACCTGGTCAAATGCTCTCTAGCTATCACCCTTGTGTACAATGAGTACATGGTCTTGCTATGGTCCCTCTGTGATCTGTCCTGAGTTTTTTCTATATGCAAGGACTTCTGTCCAAATGCTTTAGATGTGGTTTTAGAACACAGGCTTGCTTGGCAGCTTCAGAGGCCTTGGCAGAAGAAGACTGCCCTCTGAATCCTCCTCAGAATTTGCTGTGAGATAGAGCCCAGCTAAACTGTCGTTCTTATCCTGGACACTGCTTTGGTTTCCTGGAAGCCCTCAGCAAGAAAAAGTTGTGACATCTTCACAGCTGCGGGCAGCTCCATTAACATTTTCAATCATTTTTCAATTTACTTTATGTGACTAATGCCTCATTTTGTAACCTGGTCTCATGTACTATGGACACTTACTTCAGACAAAGGACACCATGTTGAGAGTCACAAATCTGAGAGGCAAATGGAGAAAGAAAATAAGAGTGTTAGGCAGTAGATACAGAGCTCATAGATAACGTTATGTGCATTTCAGCTCATAAGTTATGGTTTAACTGTCTTGTATAAACCATCAATTCTAAATACTCCTTTGCACACATTATGTTTGAGACAAAAAAACTCATGATTAGCCCAGGCTACTAAACTGCATCTAGAAAGAAACAAGTGAAATCATAGGATGTTGGTTTTTTTCAATACAATCCATGCACAGCTGTAAGCTATTCTCTTTGCAACTTTGACAGAACATCAACTACAGCTATTCTGTAGCTTTAGGATGATAAATCAGAGGGGGCTATGGAAGGAATGGACATCAGTAAGATGCAGAAAATAACAAATGAGTTCCCTTTTTAACTTTCATGTTGAAATGTTCAGTGTCTTGTGCCCCAAAGCTACATAATAAGGAAAACAAACTTTCAAAGAGTTTTCAAAGTTTGCAAGGATCACCTCTGTGTATTCCCAGCCAGCGCTAAAGCTAAAAGTGCTATAGAACATATGGTTGACTAACAAAGAAAAATTAATGAAATTTAGAATATCCTGTCTCCTGGAAGACTGTAGAACCACATAAACCTGGCACCTAGACTCCTCACTGGCATTTTATGTGTAGCAATGATTTGTGTCATAGAAACATGGCAGTTAGAGTCAAAAAATGCATGGCTTGTTACAAGGGTTTGTCCTCTGTCAAGGAAATTGCTGATGGCAACAAACTTTTAGGGCTTTCTTTGGTAAGATAAGACTCTCAGTCAGGTAGAATCATTCCTCATAGTCCCTCACCCCACCCAAACACACATATTTCCACCTAAAAGGGAATGCATATCAGATTTTCTTCTAGTTTCATCCTTTTTACCTATAGATAATATCTTTTCTACTATCCAAAGTAAAATCCATTCTGTCTTCAGGTGGTCTCAAGGTAACTACTTGCATATCTAATTTTTGTTTCTTCCAGCATTCTGAGACAGTGCTTTTTTATCTTGTAATCCATTAACTGAACCAATCAATTTATTTCAATAAAAAAACTTCAATATAGGAACAAAATATCATGGGGTGGTGCCCAAAATGGCCCAATGGCATAATACTTTCTCAACACAGATGTACTAAGAAGAAGAAGAAGTAATGTGGAGCCTTGTGCTACTCACTGTCATTCTTAAGTCTCTCTGCAGCATTTTTTTTGTCCTCCTATGAAATATCTGCCTTTGGCATTACAATATTTTTCCCCATTTGTATCAGTTTTCTCAGATTGATCCTCAGTTTATTTTGTCCTGTCCATAAGATTCCTTCTTTATTTTTCCTCTATTGTTTGCACCTTCTTTCCAATTTAGCATTAACTGTGAATTTAATTACTCTGTGGTCATTAATGTTCATTTTATATGCCTCACTAACTGAATCCCTCTTCTGGTTTTTAAAGACACTTAAATAAATAAAACCTAATAGAGATCCCTGTGGTACCTCACTAGACACTTTAACCTAGTTTGATACTTGCTACTTAACTGTTTACCAAGCTCCTTTGAACACTCTTCAAACCACAGAAGAGCATGTATATTCAAACCAAACTGAATTAATTTTTTAGTCCAATTTTCATGAGATTCCATATTGAATGCTTTAGCTGAATGCAAATAACTTACATGTCTCGCTTTCCCTTTTATCTGTGGAGGTGCTGATTCTTCAACAGTTATGATCATGCTTAATTTTAAGCATGTGTTTAAAGTAAATGAAAGTAAACGCTACTTGCAGTTAAATGAGTCACGCACATGCTTGCAAGATGGTGGCTTATTTTCCTGCCTGAAAAATGGTTACTGTAAATATGGTCTTATTGTACTTCACATCTTTATCTCCAGAATACAATCCCTCCACAGTTAAATGCAAAGAGCTATATATCATGCCTAAATTCTCAGTGACAGATAAGTCTCAATTTTGCTTAGTAGTACATTTAAGGGGAAAAACATTCAGAAATAGTGCAGTAATAAAGGATAAAACAATAAACTCACACACCAATAACCAAAGATTTTGCAAAAAAAACATGAAGAAAAAGAAATGAGAAAGAGCATTTGAATAGCATGTACAATTATTCCCACCCAAACTAAAGATTAAAACTGATGTTCTCCTATCAGAACACGCAGCTGTGTTCTTGCCAACATTAGCGCTGAAGTTGTCAAAAGTTAGGCCAAAACTTTAAAAGATCTATGACAGTGTCAGGCAGGCTTATCGCTTACTGCAGACTTCTATAAAAATATTTCCAATTTCTATAGTACTGATTTCTCAGCCCTTTCAATTACAGCATCATGAAAAAAAAGCATTACACACCAGAACAGGAATTTAAATGCATACAATTTTTTAAAATTTAAAATGTGAGGGTAAACTAAAAGGTCGAGATTGGATAAAATTAGCTTGCTTTTCAAAGGCAAAATTAGGGGAAAAAAGGAGAGGATCAGAGCAGGGATTTACTGAGAAAAAAAGTAGAAAACCATCAACCAATTTACAGGTGACTTTGTTTGCAGCCCCTGACATCTTTCCATTTCAAAAAACCAAGTCCACATTATCCTTGTTCTCCAGCAGCGGATCTGACATCTTCTATACCAGGACTGACTGATGATGAGCCGTGTCATGAACACAGCAGCTTTTGTTGCAATAAATGGCTCATGGCAGGGATTCTGGCTGAGATGACAGGGTCCCCTTGCATCCTGTACAACAGGAGGACTGGTACAAAGCTTCTGAAGTTTCCTGTGAATGGAATCCTCATGGAAAGGGGTAAAGTAAAATGTTTAGAGATAGAGAAATGTAAGAATGAGCAAAAAGAACATCTGGGGAGAGACACTTTAAAACTCACGTTCTCAAAATCTCAAGTTGCCTGATGAGAAATATTGAGTGCATAATACATTTATATACACATCTGGGACGAATACATTTTACTCTAACAGAGGTGAGTAGAAGGCCAATGGTTCTTTTAATCAAACAAGTTGAGAAGGAAATTCACCTCTAACTTGGAGACTGGCGAAGACATTTCCTCACTTAAAGTCTTTACTTAGAGAAAAATTAGACAATTCAAAAAATACAAATCAATGAGGAAGAAAGAAGTGAAAATTAGATTACTTTAACCATAATGTCAGACGTGACTTTTTTGTCTGTTCACAAGTACCAATTTAATTGCAAATATGCTAGACACATACATCTGTTTACATAAATATGTGTATAATTTTGTTTGCAGTTGTCTATGTACTTTATAAGTAGATAATATGTTAAGACGAATATATTATGCTATTTTACGTAAAATTAAATAGGTAGCTTCCTACATATATAATGTTTATTTTTTTATGTAAATGTTTTAAATAAATTAATGTTACTCAATTCAAGTGAACAGAATAAATAACAAAACAGATTTTATTTAAAATAAATAAACTAGGAGACCAGATAAAATTACTCTAAGTGCAAGTGGCAGACTGGGGAACTGAACCCAGAAGTGCTAAGTGATGCCAACAGTGATTAGATTGCCTCTGAGAATTGAATAATGAGCAAAACTCTTGGGACATAAATATGGGGAAGAAAACTGTCTAAGAACTTCCTCCCTTAGATCTCTTTCGTGCCTACAATCCTGCTCCCATGGAGCATTTCAGCAGCTCCTGCGTCAGCTCTGCTTAGCCGTCTTCAAGGATCTTTAAATTTTACCCTGGTACCTTTTGCTTGAGTAACGATGCTTCTCAGCTCCATTGAGATCAAAATGAAGCAGCTTGGAAAAAACCACAAAGATCCTTATCAAAACCATAATGAAGAAATTATGGTTCTCTGCCCTGTAAACCTGATCACACAACTCCTGAGAGCATTGTTTCCTCCCAGGTCAAACAACTTCTGCCAAGTATTTCAGTGGGACAGTGAAAGCTAAAATTTACATAGGAATAAATGTAAACAATATTTGTTGTAGCAAGAAAACTATATTATTCAATTTGTTCTTCATTTCTGTCCTGTGTGCTATGAGTTGGAAATTTTACTTTATCCTTTGAGAATCCTATTTTGTGTGGATATAAAATATGGACCTAACCATCCTATGGAGCGGTGGAGTGTAATGCAAAATATAAAGTCCAGTTGGGCTGAACTCCCTCTTTATTTTGGGCAACATAATTCACATGAAATAAAGTGCATTATTTTAAGTGAATTAGGATTTTTTTTACTTTTATGACCACCCTGTATTCTCCTTATATTATATTTTCTTCATTGTTTGAGTGAGCAAACGTGCGAAATATTAGCAATAAATGTTTTATTTTTTTACTATCAATAAATATTTTAAATTACGTAAATAATATATAATAAATTATATACTATAAAAATATTATAAATATTATATGAATACAGATGTTTCTATGCTTGTTTCATCTGTAAAAAACAGCACATTATTTTCATTCTTAAAAAAGCAATTGAAGATAAATATGTTTGCTAAAATTGTTTACTGCTTGCACATAGCATTACCAATATATTTTGATTTTTTGATTTTTGATTTTTTTTTCTTTTCAGGTTTTCCAGTGGGAAAGTGGATCTAGGCAGCATCTTTTTCATACTGAAACTTTGGTTTCATCCTCTCTTCATTTTTTTAAGGGAAAATGCAATGTTGTCTTACCTGAACTTTCTATCTTTAAATTTTACTTCTGAGATTTCCTATATGTCATGCTGGGTTATCAATAGCCCTTCAAGCTGACACCAGTCTACACCACTGAAGACTGCATATGTTACAATCCAATCCCTTTATATTATATTTCATTTACTGCACAAAGTTATCTGGACTGCTCTATTATCGAATCAGCCCCAAAAGACCAATTTCCCCGTGTCTTACACATATTTATAGGACTTGAAGACTTCCTGAATGTTGTGTTATAATGCTAATTAGTGTGGTATTTGATTGTTTAAACAAATCACTTACCCTTTGTTGACAGTTAGTATGGCTAATGAACCCATAATTTTATAACTTTTGGAGGCTCCTTTCCTGAAGTGTGCTCAAACATCAGAGATAATACAAAAATATTTCCAAAGGTCTCTTCTCCTAGCAGATGGGACTGCCTATATGCTTTGAACAGTGTATTGACATATGCTTAGTCTTTAAAAGAGGCCCTGCTTATCAGGAAAGAACTTGTAGAGATAATGGACTAATTCTGCTCTATTCCCTGTCATACGTCACAGAACAGCAACACTTCAGAAATTCAGGTCTTAATACAGACCTTTGGTCAACAGCTACCCCTAATTCTGTCTGCCTCCAGCAAATAATTATGCTGACCAGAAATAAAATTATTTAATTAATCAGTGTAATATCTCTGCTCCATATATACCTGCATTTTTTCATCATGGTGAAAGCAAGTATTTTCAAATTTTTAGATGGCCAAAAGGGGTCTCATTTTCTCCTAAGATCTGGAAAAAGCATTTGCCACTTCTTACCACATAAAAGTGTAGCTTTTTGGATCAAATACTAAGAAAGCAGACATTGGGATAAAACATTTCCTTCCATAGATATATATTATTAACATGAGACTAAAAGTAACAAATTGAAAGTGCAAACAAATGTAGTCCAACGCCACCATGGAAAAGGCAGGGTTTTCCCACACCGTGGGTTTTTTTTTTTCTCTCCTGTAAATAATTAACCTACCGGAGCATCTAAACATGATTCTCTCTGTTTTCCTAGACTAAATAAGAATTTTCACTATCTTCATTGGAAACCTTGCAAAAGAAACAATACATTCCTTCCAAAGCATTTATAAATATTGAAGTAATCCTATACAGCCCTGCTACAAAACTCTCAGCTGGGCAGCCGTGGTAACATGTCTTTGGTATCTGAAGAATAAGCATCCCTTCCTTCTAGGCAATTCCCTACCAACTCAATTCCATCCCTCCAGCATGTTTCTACACTGCAGAGTCTTTGTGTCTTCATTTTTCTCCTTTGCTTGTGGCACATGGCCTGGAGAGGGCTTTCTGAGAAGTCACAAGGTCTTTATCGCCTCAATAGCCCAACACTTGACCACTTGGGAACGTTCCTGCTTTCAAGTCTTCAGCAAGATGAGTGAAGAGAAAAGAGGCAGGCACTGGCTCAGGGAAAGCCTGGGAGTAGCACCTTTTCCTATTGTTGTTAAACCTCCACTTCACAACAGATAGCATCAGTTAAAGTATTGTTCTCAGTTATTGCACTGGAGTCCTGCTACAATGGCTTTTTTTTTTTGAGTGGATGATCAAGATTCCTGATTTTAATGGCTGTTGAAGAAGCTTTGAATCATGAAGTGGAGGCCCAAAACACATTGATCAGGTTCTCTTGAAAGGCTTTGGGTTCGGATTTTGGTTCTTCTTTTTTTTCCTTTCTTTTTGTAATTTAAACAACAAAGGCAGAGGCTGAGATGCTGGATTCTGAGATGCTCTCAAATGCTATCTTTTTATTAAAATGAGATAAAAAGCAAAATGTTGTCAGGGAAAGACATAAGTAAAAGAGTAATTCTTAGAGAAAAAATGTTTTAAGAACAGCTCATGGGACTCTGAAAGATTCTGTCTATTCCATTTTTTTTCGGTTTTACAATTTATACATTCTTTATTTTAATTTTATTCATCTTTGCTTTACCAGGACATTCAGTAAACTAACTATGCTCAAATCCTCATCACATCAATTGGAAGTCAGTACATGAAATAAAAATACATTATTTTTCTATATTGTAACAACAAGTAAAATGTAGTACATACTCACTTGTCTTTTTTACATCAACATTACCCTCAAACACTTTACTTGAGGTCTTTGTCATTCTTCTGCTGAGATTAATTCTCATAACTAATATTATTATATTATTATATTAGTTATGAAACCAAAATTAGTTCATGAAGCCAAAATACTACAATGTACAACTTGCTTGCTTAGGGAAGAGGTGAGCAAGGCTTGTCTTTGCACTGCAATATCTATTCCTGTTTTGAGGACAAAAGTTGCTGCATGGCACACCCAGTCACTCTGGTCACTGTCCAGGGCAGGAAAACCATCATGTCTCTTTTTCACTCTGCATTATTGTGTTGGTTTGGTTTTTCTCACAGTGAAAAAAAAAAAAAAAATCCAAAACAACCAAGCAACCAAGCAAACAAAAAGCCCACCAAGGTTCAGGAGGGGATCACGTGCAGCTGGGTGTCATTCTAAAATTAAATTTTGGCTGGGTTTGAGTGTGAGTCACAGAACACAGCCGAGAAGCATCATAGGATCACAGTTTGGGCATAAGACTTCTGACTTCTTACTATACTGAATGCAGAGGTTGACACTCAGGCACGTTGACACCCTTAGATGCTATACTGCCATGCTGTGCCATTCTAGATAAATATTCCCCACGTATTTCAAGGATAATACTACCCAATTTTGGTTCAGAACAAAAGGAGGAATAATTTTAAACCCACCTTCACTTTGCAATGAATGATGGCACCTAAAGTCAAGCTTGTTCTTGCCATATCTGGCAAAATATAAAAACTAAAAAGCAAATCAAGCAGGAACTGCCAGGGAAGGGATTCACAGAGCTGCTTGTAGTCCAAAGCAGAAGTCTGCTAATCATCTTGGGCTGGGTAGGTCGTCCAATTTCATTTTGTGGCTGTTTGAGAGTTGCTCAAGAAATGTTATTTAGTACAAGGCAAACCATATCAACAATTTGACAGTGTACAAGACTGCATTTTAGTGCTATGAAATTTTACAGACACCATCTAATTTATTAGAACATGTGCACCTGCTTTCCTCCTTGCTTTTCCAACAGGAATACTCTTCCCCCTAGTGCCAAGATGGTTGAGATGTTGTTTCCTGAAGCTGTAGCCTGTCTAATGGGCAAAAATATATAATACCAGTCAGCAAAACTGATTTTCCTATGGTAAGAGCATCTCTTGCACTGTCCACCACAGGGATAGTCAAGCTGCGAACTTGCATTGCACGTAGCACTTGGGAAGTTATAGGACGACCCACCTAAAGAGTTACACCATACAATGGGTGTCAGGGCATTCTCATCTCAGATGACTCCACAGTCCAATCAGATTTCACTACTGGATATGTTTTCTACACTACTCCTTATAAATTCTAACTGAGGCTGAGGATACACAAAGAACAAAAATACCCAGTGACTTACCAAAACCAAGATGGCTTTCTAATTTCATGTCTTCCATCCAGACTTTTGCTGGGCTTTTGCTTTCTGAATCAGGTAGGCAGGATGTAGAATTATATACTATAGCTATAAGGAAATTTTGGAGTTTATGATTTCACTTTGCTACCGTATTTATTTCTATCACAGTACTGGCAGGAAGTTCTAGTCAGGAGTAGGATCCCAATCTGCTAAACCTACATAAACACCTACATAGAAAGATGTAGATATCACCCGAAGAACAATCCAGGGCAAAACTTATCATGGATAGGAAAAGTAGACCTAAGAAGTTGTGAACGGCCAATAAGGTGAAAAATTTGAACCAGTCCGCAAGATGGCACTGGTTGATGGTAACTCTCGGAAGGAAACCGTGGCTGCCAATTCCGACATCCTGGTTACTGCAGTGCGAACTTCAGATTGCTGCTGCAGAAAGGTTCTGTTCAAAAACAGCCCCTAGACACTGCACCAAATGCTCTGAATGGATCCGATGCTTATTAGAAAGAGTGCACCTTCTACTTCATTTACCTCTAAGCTGAGAAAGAAGAGTATAATTGAACATGCTTCCCTCTTTAGAGTAATTTGTTCATGAACATTGTTACCCTGAAAGCAAGCGGGCATAAAAAGAACTCCATCCTCAACTGAGGAAAGAATGTGAGCACATTCTTACACAGCCTGTGTACAGGAAATCATTCACAAACCTTCAAAGGCATTGATGGGGGAAGGGAGGACGCTGGAATGGCATTCCTTGGGCAAGAGCACATGAAAGTCTGGTTGGATTAGTGTAATATATTACACAAATGTGACACAAAAATGTTCATGGATTACACTTCCTTCACTGTATCATATTAGCACCTCATCATCCCAGCCTACCACAAACAGATGCTAACAAGATATGAGAAGAGAGCTAGAATATGCTGAGGTTTCTGTCTCACATTAGTAGTGTGCATAGTACACTGTGATTCCGCTTGCCAACATGTGATGCACAAATTACTAATGCATAATCTTTGAAAAGAACCGAAACAAAACAAGACATTAATATGAAAAGTGTGTTTACAATGTGCTGCAGAAATGAAAACGTGTGCTCTGTGTGGAGAAAATCTATCCCACCTCCTGCAAGATCACTAAGATAAAGCAGAGCGTGTTAAAGTCCCTAACTGGTACTCGCTAGAAAGGCGCTGTTCCCTTTCAGTGAGCTTCTTAAGATACTTTTGAGAAAGTCTTAAGGCATTGATTTACTCAAATTGTATTATTTTAGCAGGGTTCATATGGTTTTTATTTAACTGGATCTTTGCGAGTAAAGCTGGCCTTGGTGTTGAATCTGAGGATACAGAAAAGCATCAGTCACGTGCCAGCCCAAGCTCCAGCAAAGCCTCTGGGAGATCTCGACTCAATAGACTTTCTTCCTCACATTCAGTCCTACGATTCATTACATATGATGATATTACACATAGACAACAGCCTTATTATACTGGCTAATTACCTTTTAAAGGGCCAGACGGCTATGCAGATGCACATGCTCACATCTATACAGTAAAACACTTTTGCCCCATGCAGCCTCACTTGTCATTCAGAGATAAAGTCCATGAATTATTCCTGTGCATATCTGAAGATGTATTTTTTTCATGAGCAACAGATGAAATTTTCAGCTGCTGAAAAAACAGCCTTCCAGATTGCCATGTCAAGTGCTTTACTGCACATGAGTATGTAGGAAATTATTATTATTATTATTATTATTAATAATAATAATAATAAAGAGTGAAATGCACACTATATAAACTGGGTTAAGCTGTGCATCAAAAGTTTGTTTTTGTTTGGTTTTAATATATTTACATGGGGGAAATAAATATAACAGATAAAATCTCCTTGGCTTTCTCTCTCGCTATGGTAATTATGCCAGGCCTTCAGTGCAGTAAGGTTACGATTATACAACCCTGTTTCTGGTTTCCTCTGGACATATGTGCAATATATACATTGCACATAAATTGGCTCAGGCTAATTATTTTTAAATAACGTATGCTTTTAAAAATAGTAAGCAAAAATGGAACTGCCTAAATCTATTGTGGGTCATGTTTTGTTTTTCCCCAGGCATTAAAAACCTGTGTCTGATCTTTTCTTAAAAATATTTTTGAGGGGGGGCAGGGTAAGGGGAAGATTTCCTCTCAGGTTGAAAAACAGATATGCTTTGCCCTGTTCTGTGTCCATCACAGCCACAGCGCTCCGGTTTAAACAGAATCTCATCTGTTAGAACTCAAATATGGAGTTGTAGCCCAAAAGGATTTTTTTTTTTTTACTCATGTGATTATAAATAAGGGGTTATAAGGTGTGTTTGGACACAAACCTGGTTTTATTACTTTGGAAAAACTTGCTTGTCAAACAGCTGAAATATAAGTTTTCAAAAATTTGTTACTTGTAGCATAAGCCATAGCACATTATTCCACAATGCATAACAAGCATGTTGTGGGAGGAAAACTGTAGCTGCTGGGGGCATAACAGTGAATGAGCACAATTGTGGCATTTCAAGTCCTGATAGGTACTTTTGTCAGGGACATCAAAGTTGCTGGCAACAGCAAAGTCACTACAATCATGTGGAAGTGATGGGAAAGGTGTAAAGCACTGATGTCTCAGCACCACTGTCACCTACCTGCAGGAATCTGATGCTCCCCAGTGCTTCAAGGAGGGTCTGGACCCCTTCCACGGCTTCTGTAATGCCATTACTGAGGTGCATCTGCCTTTTCCTCAGCTGATTTTACTGTTTATAGCACCCTGTAGCATTGAGAGAAGCTCAAAGAGCACACATTGGCAAAATAACTATACATGGAATTGCTAAGAAAAAATGAGCCCTGCATGGTGAAGTTTACACATCTAACCATTTGGGCTGAGTAGCTACCTCCCCCCCACCCTGGTCATGGTCTAGGAGAAGCCAGAAATCCTAGTTCCTAGTTCTCTGTCCAATCTCAGAGGTCTAATCACTTTACAGACTCCTTTTTGTACCTGGTTCCTATCACACATTTAATATATTTGAAATAATAAAGAGACAAAAAAATGGTACATTTATGGTATTTAGTTAAATTACACGAACATTAAAGAAAAACTGAGAGGGTTCATCACTGTGATTCAGACTCCATGCTCTCTGTCACCCAAAAAAGGTGGGGAGCAAGGAGCTCACGGCACACTGCCAATTGTGTTCACACTCAAAGGCTTTTTCCTACAGAGTTGGAAGGGAGGAGCTTGAATTCTCTTCACATATTATTTGCTTATTTGACTATCAGTGGTTGACATTACGTCAGCTAGTTAATGAATGAATCTGGTTTTATAGCTTTTGCACTTATGCCTAGAGGTCACCCTATGCATATTTTCACAAATTAGAAAAATAAATAAATTAATTAAACTTATTTTCTACTGGGAAACTGCACACCTGAAATAACAACTATTTTCTCCAATGTATTTAGTTGTGCTCTGCCAGAAGGCACTTCTTCCCTCCTTCTTGGCTGAAAAGCCCTACTAGCCAGCAGTTTGCAACCAGGCACTGTTCAGTAATAATGACTTTATAAACTCTCATACACACAGCTAGCCCCAAGTTACCAGCTACTTCCAAACAATACATTCTAATTCTCTAGCTAAATGAGGCTTCTTTTTCACCTCGTGTTATACATACATTTTGCAGATGATGCTTATCTGTCTGAATTCAGGCCACCCATGCAGGTACAGAAGAAAAGATACTCACCTCCTACACAGAAGTTCTCCTGCCCTGCTGCCTTCTCACTTGAGGGCCCTTGACTGGGCCAGGCAGATGGGCAATGGTGGCCATCAGTGCAAGGTTTGGAGACTTTTTTCCCAGGGGTTAGGGACATTAAAGATGAAAGTCCCATTTCCTAAGTTTATTTTTGATTTAGGAAAAAATCCCAACACCTAGCCAACCTGCTTATGGAGATAAACATGGAAAAAAAAAAAGTTTAAAAAGTAACAAAAAGTGATAAACATATATTTACTACAAATCAGAAACCATTTAAAAAGTTTCCTTTTCCTCAAATTTTCCAAGACTTTCCTCTTGGAACTTTTCCTTTGTTTGGCTACATCATGCTCAAAAGAATCAAGCCCAAGATGATAGTGCAGCAAAAACCTTTCTGATAAGTAAGATAACACCTCTTTTGACTTACATATAATATTCATGTCCGAATTGAAATCAACTTAAGATTTGGTTGGGATCTTATCACCTTTGCACAGCCTCATATTGATTTTGTGTATTAGTCTGGTCACTTTTTACAGGAAACTGTATGTGAAACTTACATATTTTACAATAAAACCAATTTTGTATCTTGTTTTCTACATAATTTCTGAAGAAACTCAGTTATTTTTAAAACTGAGAATTTTGTATATGCTGTGTATATACTCAGCTACACCCTGAGTGAAAGAACACAGTAAGAAACCTTCTCCTAACTCCCTTATATTTTTTTACCTTTCTAATTTGCCTTTTGCATTCTTTCTGTGATAATTAAAATCATGGTGATTTCCCCAATCGTAGCTCAGTCTGGGAAGGAAGAGGATCCATAGTACATTCCTGAGGTGAACGATCATCCAAGATGAAACAGAAATCCCAGTACTGACAATTAAAACAAGGAGTTAGGAAAATGCATTGTCCTAAATATCAGATCTCTTTGTTAAATAAGTTCAAAATATACCTTTTAAAAATCTCAAACGTTCTGTAAGCTTGTATAATCTGATATGGTTTTATAGAGCAATTTATGAAAAAGAAAAGTCGCCTATAAGCACAAGCTGAAATAGTGATCTTTCTTACAGATGCAGAGAAGGTAACTACATGTAGTTTTTGCCTACTTTTCAAATTTCCTGGAAACCTTTATTATTACTTTTAGCACTATATTTATTTAGTCTCCTTCTGAATAATTGTTCAACAAGGAAATTTTATGAAGCTATAGATTATATCCAGATGAAAAATGGCACTTCCTTAATGTTGATGATTGTTTTGTAAAATTCCTTTAAAAGTGTACTCCTATGTGATTTTTTCTTGCTTCCTTCCTTCCTTTCAAAATACTTTAAAAGATCTGTAAGTATATTTGTTACTACCAAGGGACTTTCATGATTAATACACATTATTCATATTCCCTAAACACAGATTTGACTAATATGCTCTATACTCGCTGCCATCACACTTATAAACGTACATTAACTGAATGCAATTTAAAAGAAAAATATTCCTAATCTTTTCAATAAAAGACGGAATAACTGGTAATAACGGCAGTATTTGGTCCATTTCACCTCTTTTTTTCTAAATGCAGAGTTTCCATACACTACGATTTTGGCAGTTCTGTTAAATAATTTTCATAAACTTTGTTTGATCCATGACGTAGTAGTATGCATTTGCACTGTGGCATATCTGAACAATGTCATTACCCATTATTGGTCTTTTACATGACTCTACTTTTGTTCTGTCACTACGTAATTCTTGAGCTCACTGAAATGAAATTAATTTTCCATTGTATTGAAATATGCTAGCTTTTATTTTTTTTCTTTTCATGAGCAAACTAAGCTGTACAAATGTTCACATAAAGCCAAGGCAACAGGGGGATAAAAGCAGATGAAGACAATTCATTTGAAAATCAAAGCAGTGCTCACAGAAATATGTTGGCAGGATTCACCCAGCACTATTTCAGAGTTGTTTAAACACTGTATATAGCAGAAGAGGAACGGGAGTAATGGTTTCTCCTGGAATCAGTTCAATCAATTAATCTGTCTCTTTTTTTCCCTCGATCATTTAATTACCACTGCAAGAAAAGCAGGGGGAATTGAGTCACAAAATAACCATTCATATAACATGATGGATCTAATTGAAGCCTTTGTAAGTGATCAGATCCTGGGGTAAGGCTGAACCAGCCTCATCCCACCCAGTTTTATGCTGGCAGGGTGCACTGCACTGGCTGCTGACTTTGGATGAGAGTTTCTGCACAAAGACTGAATTTCCTTGCCTATGTGGCTAAAATCAGACATCATGCAGCCAGTGAGATTTGGCAGTGGTGGCTGGGTGTCCTGTAGAGGAAGGGGTACCCCCTTGCTGGGAAGGAGGCCAAGCTGGTGTCTTTGGCACAGCTGCACTGGGTGCCAGAGGAGAACCTGTGGGCCCACCTGTGCCCAGGGAATGCTTCTCCACTGGAAACACACACTTACCTGTTCTTTTTTCCCTGTTTCTTGCTGCTGCGTGGTCCCCATCCAACCTGGCAGCAGGCCTTAGGACCCCCGCTCCTGCAGGAGGTGGAAGGCACTCAAAGACCAGCCTCTCCCAGGCTCGGCTTGTTTTTGTGCTGGAACTACTGCCCTCCCAGAGCCCTCTGGCACCTTCCTCTCACCTGCCCTTGCTGGGCTGGGGTAGAGGGAAGGAAAGGTGTCATGAGGGGATGCAGACCTGCCACAAGCGGCAGGGCAGGCAGCACCATACCATGTGCAGCTCTCTCACAGCCATCTTTCTTGCCTTTCACTGTGGTCAGCACCCCACGCTATCTTTGGTTTGGGTTTCCCCCCCACACCATAGAATGAAACTCAAGGGTGTTATTAAACTCGTGAGTCCCAAGACAGTGCAGACACCTAGAGCTCGCTCACACAAGTGGTGTGTGCTGCATGAAGCTGGGGGAGAAGTTCCTGGCCCCAGCAGCAGGGCTATACTGGGGCAGGTACCCACCAGGGGCAATGCTTGGGCAATGCCAGGAGCAATAGTGGGGAAAGAGAAGCTTGATGTGCTCTGCTTCCCCTCGCTCGCTAAAGCAGTGCAGCTGCGAGCCACACTGGTTTCCTTCCTGGCTGCGGCATTTATTAGAGTCTTGCCTGTTCTTCTCTCCCACTATATTTTGGTGTGAATTAGGTGTAGGTAAAATGGGTCATGTCAATTATTCAGTGGTGAGGCACTGAACCCAGGCTGCCCAGAGAAGCTATGGACGCCCCATCCCGGCATG
>VZTI01000239.1:258191-279119 GCA_013397865.1 Struthidea cinerea
ATCCCCGGCAGAGGGCGGCCGGCCCCTGCCGATCCCGCTGCACCGCGGCGCCCGAGCCGCCGCCGGCTCCCGGCTCCGCCAGCATGGACTGGCGTATGTATGTTCCCGTAATATCACAACGCTTTCAGTTAGAGGTTCTTTGTTGTTCTTGGTTTGGTTTTGTTGTGTTTTTTTCAACCATAGGTACCAAACTCCCCGCGGGTAATCAATTTCCTGAAATTCTCCAAGGCTTCATAAGCTGTAACAATGAAAATCATAACCAGCAAGGATTTTAATTTCCTTATTGTGTTATTTAAGCAATGAGACATGACAAGGTTTGTGTTATGCTGGGATGTCGCCGTGCCTCGGGTGAGTTGTGTTAGGCAGGAGGCCGAAAATCGAAAGCTGAAACCACCTGGAAAGAAAGTCTGTCCCGGGATGCTGCACAGTTTTCGGCATCATCCAGTGGGCCTGTATGAGTAGGGCCAGGGAAATAAAAAAAAAAAAAAAAAAAAAAAAAAAAAAAAAAAAAAAAAGACAAAAAATAATTAAGGAAGAAACAAAAAATATAAATAATTTCCATCGTTTCATTGTACCATAAGCCATAAAAGAGCATCTCTTATTTAATTTTCATTTAATTTTTCCCCCTACTGGCTTAAAAGTGAAAAATAAGCAATATAAATTAATTAAAATTAATTAATTCTCTAATATCCTAATTTCATTATTTTTTTAATATCCTACAATTTCATAAAACCTCCACAGATTTCTAAACTAAACATATGTAAAACAGAATTAAAATTGTTTAAATCCTTCAACTTCATATGGCTAAAATCCTGGAGTTTTGTTTCCAGTTTTCACTGATTTTCAGAAATTCAAGTCTTCTCTTGTCCTTACTACAGAATATTTTATTTGGAAAAAGGATGTTGTCTTGTTTTTCTTCTATGAGCTATTTTATTATATTTCATATTGTCTGTTTTCTATCTCTTCTCACCTGATGGTTAACAATGTGTATCCCATATTTGTCTCTGAAACATTCCTTCTGCTTAAATAGCTGCAGCAACAGTAAAATCAGTTAAACCTCCTGGAAGAGAAACCAAAGGAGTTGTTCCTGTTTGCATCAGCAGAGGTGTGAGGAGTTTCCCTGTGCTGAGAGCACATTCTAAGGGAGGAATCCTCCTTTTAGACAGAATTCACTTTTAAAGCCCACCTTTGAAGATGGCAGCACACTGCACAAGTTATACAACTTACACGAGGGCCAGAGAAACCTTGACTCTTTGTCTGCAAAATAAACAAATCGAATCACAAGTATTTTGCAAAGATGTGCCCTGATCCCAACCTCTCAGACTCAAGCCATAACAGATGCGACTCACACAAAGTTACACGTGTGGAAGTGTTTGCAAAATAAGGAGCTTGACTTTTGAAATTTTTTTCATCTATTAGTTTTAAACTTAAGTGCTGTAGAAAAGGAGAGACAGAAGTTAGGAGTCTGGCACCTAATAGTCAAAATACTCACTGGTCTCAGTGAGTTGGATGTGTAAAAATCTCAGAATGAAGCCCCACTAGAAAAAGTCAGATGCAGATGCAAATATGGGGAAAAAGAGGCAGATGGGAGCCCTAGAGGAAACGGAGCCCTAGAGAGAGAAAGGAGGGCAAAGAAGGGTAAAGGGAGAGCAACATACATAGGGAGAAGAGAGAAATGGGGAGAAGAGAGAAAAAGGAGAAAGAAGTGGAAGGCGAAACCAACTTGACAAGATGATTTACCAGATACAAAGTTAAGGATGTCATTGAATATATAAATATGTTGTGGGGTTTCTTCCTAGAAGAGAAGGGTTGGAAAAAGTCAGAAAGAAGACGCTTTGTCAAAAAAGTTTCATTATATATCACCTTTTCAATGAAATATCACTAAAAAGTCACTGCAAAAGCAAGAAGCCACAGTGATATCCAGCAATTTAAAGGCACCCAAAATCAAAAGGCGGGTCTAGTTGATAGGCATTACCTTGATGTTTCAGTGAAAACACACTGATCATCCACATAATGAAGTGGAGCAGAAAAAGCAAGCAACTTGGTCTTACAGGGCTGCATCAAGGTAAGATCCTTGTCCTTAAAAACAGCTGGAGCTCTTAGTGCCACTTGACATCAACCTGTGAGTGTGTTCAGCTGCTATTTGTAGAAAAATCCAAGAACCCTATAATTTTAGATAACTTGTCTCACCATGTAGGAATAAGGAATTGCATCCATTTTGTTGGAGTCAAAATAACATGGAGAACTCTATTGAAGGCCATTTTGACAGCTATTTATGTTAGTCTCAAAGTACACGACGTACTCTTAATTATAGCTGTGCTATTCTTACTGCCATAGATAAAGTTGTGTCAGCACTTTCAGTAAAAACCCCTATTTTTAGGGGTTTATCACTCAGCTGTTAAATTTCGCTTTAGGCTGAAACTTGGCATGCAAAGCCTCAGCCTGCAAGCATTTTTTTTTTTTTTTTTTTTTAAATACAAAAACCCCAAAAACTTATGGTCACCTTTTGTTTTATAGGAAAGCAGATTTTAGCATTCAGTCATTTTTAACTCGGAAAAAGTTTCATTATTTGAATTTTACAGGCTTGTCCATTATATGTCATGCTGCATTTTTAAAAATAGCACTTCTTTTATTCATATTGGCAAATTGGCTACTGTCCACAAGCAGTAACTATTTTTAATCATGTTTTTAAGCATATATCCATATTTATATTGTTATGATCCATGCTCTGGACTCTGTAAGGAATAGTAAATGACAGGCCATGTAGGCTTGAGCACAGAGGAAGAACCACAACAGCTGTTAGTTTGCAAAACCCACGCAACTTGGAGTGTAGTCTTCAGCTTATTAGCATAATTAATTTTTAATAATGACAGCATTCTTTTTTTTTTTCCTGAGTGTAGGGCCTTCTCCCACCAGTCCATACTTAGACAGAGCTCACTTTTATCGCATCAGTGGAAAAGGGCTCAGATCCTTCACTAGTGATTTGTGAACAAAACTGTGCTCTCTCCCCGAATAGGTGGTTATGTCCTGGCACCTACACAATTGATCCGTAGGGAACAGAGGTTCTGGCAAGTCTGGGATCCCTCCCTGAGTCCTGCTTGTTTTACCACATGCATGAAAAGCGAGATGCTTATGGTATCTCAAATTGGCCCACGTAGGGAGATTCTATAATTCTATGTTTCTATGATTCTTCCAGCCTCAACACACTAAATGAATTGTAAGTCCTATCCTTTGACAAGGTTTTCTTCTGCTTGAAAAACATCATAAATGGCCAAGGAAATAAGAATCTAAATAAATTATGTCATTATATATATTACCTTTGGTGTTTTCTCTTTGTACTTTTAAAACAATTATATAAAATATTTCTGATCTGTCATAAAAACTGAAGTGTCTAACCTGTAAACTACAGATTATTTGCTAGCTATTTATGTCTCTTTCACTCAAGTCCATTGATAAAATTAAGCTCTGGATGTCATTCTAGGCAACAGTCAAGATGTGTCTTTAGGAAATAGCATAAGTCAATGCAGAATTTAGCCAGCTCTGCTAAGTAAAAATGAATAAACTTTTAAGAAGCACCTGATCTAAGTTCGTGTCTGGTTAACAGCAGTGATTCCATTCATGTCCTACCTGTGCTTCTCTTATTTTAATTTGGCTGAATGGCTATTTCCTCTCTCTCAAGAGATGCACTGGAAAAAAAAATGAAATGAAGACCCCCTAAATAGCAAGATGTGTACAGACTTGTAAACATGATCAGCTTGATCTCCAAGTGTCTATCAACTCAGAGCTCATGCAGACTTCAGAGGGGTTCTAGCTCTACGGCTACCTGAGAATCCAGTCCTTTGACTGAGAACCTATCCACAGCAATCCTTTCCCACTGGAAACTAACACATTTTCATTCTGACTGATTGCTTTTGCTCTTACTCATCACAGCAGTAGGACTTAACCTGTGCAATTTGTGGCTTGCAGGTTTGACATTGCTTTAAAAAGTATTTCAAACTTATCCTTTTAAATTCCACCAAAGCCATTAGGGTGCATGCCATCATTCGAAGTGGACAACATAACCACCTTGACGAGGGACATTCCCATTTCCCTGTTTTTTTTCACAAGCTCACAAATATAGATCTGCAGGAATCCAGGAGAGCACAAACATTTCTTCACTTTGACCTGGTTGTAATCCACACCAGAGAAGGAAGTATCAGTAAACTCATGAGAACCCCTTGTACTGGCAGCCTAAACAAGAACCAGTGAGGTGACAAGAACAGGTGACAGGTAAAATCAGCCCTAGCACCCACAGGCCATGCACTGGCTCATGACATTAAACTCCTCTTTTAAATAACATTACCACTGCCACCGAAAGGAAAAGCAAAATGAAGCCAGGTTTTATTACCAAAAAGGCGCTCTCCCTCTTGCTGCAGACAGGAAGGGGAGGGGTCTGGTTATTGTTGCAGATTTTTCCCCTCTCTTTCTCCAGGTCTTTAATCCCAGACTTGCCTTGTTGCGCTTCAAATTGAAATATCCTGAACAGATGTAAAAACACATGTGAGCCACTGCTCACAAGCTGTGCAAAGCTTTGTTTCATCTGCTGATGATGTGAGCCTAAAGGAGATCTTTTTAAAATTTCATCACTATTCAAAAGGATAATTAATACGTACCCCCAGGCTTTGATTATGCTATACCCAGTGTGTACTGCTGGTACAAAAATAATGAGGCTCTCATCAGGCCGAATGAATACTTGCAGCAAACATTCAGTTTCCATAAGAAATTTAAGATTCAGCGGCGGTACCATGTAGGTGGCTTAATCTAATTTTAATTTGTAACACAATACAATAGATAAGATCATTTGTTTGTAACCAGCACAGGCATTTTGTTTACATGAAACCCCAGTCAGCATTCAGCAGATGGTCTTTTTAAAGGCTTAATTGAAGTTTTCTAATCTAACCTTTTTTCCTCCATTACAAAGGGGAAAATAAGAGAAAAAAAAAAAAAAAAAGAGAGAAAAAGAAAGAAGGGAGCTAAGGCAACTACAAGGAAGCAGAAAAATAGCTGTAAAGCCCTTTTGCTGGGAAAACACAGAAGAACATTTCTGCCTGCTGTCAGATGCAGGTTCAGTCAGAGCCAGGAAGATGCTGAGGTCAGAGATTTTAGCAGTTCCAGAGGTGTATGGATAGGGCCCTTTGCTCCCACCCTTGTTGCTAGCGTGAAGGTTGGCAACAAATCACTGCCCCTGCCAGAGCTGCTGTTCTGCCTCTGCCAGGCTCCTGATATTAGCTACCTGAGCTTTTCCACAGGTCAGGCATCTCCTTCTCACACCTGCCTTCTCAGAGGCTCATTATTAGGTTATAATTTCTGTGTGCTTTCAGCATTCAGCTGTTTAGGTTTCAGTCTCCTTTTGGCCTGTCCCTGCTGACCTCAATATTACCACACTGACCGCAATAAACACTTTTCTCCTCACTGGCTCCAGGCTGCCTCTGGCAGCCTTCCAGTGATGTGTGCTGGAATACAACCTTTCCCAAACATTTAAATCTTCCTCACACAGTGTATATTTGAAGAGTTTGCCTCATTGGGATTTCTAACAAAAAAATCAAGTGAGGCCTTTCTTTTCCTTTTCATGGGCCATAGGGACCACGCAGATGGCAGATTTCAGGCTCTGGGTCCTTGGGGAGTGATGTGCTACCAGAGTGCTGGTGTGGAGGAGCCCCTGTGCTCCCTTAGCTTTACTGGTGCCATGGCCTTGCTGGCATTGCAGTGAGCTCAGCAGGGTTGGCACTGCAGACAGCGTAATTCCCTGTCTCTGTTGATCTGATCTCACTACCAGCACCTCTGCAATAAGGACACTATTAATGCTCCCATGGCCCAGTTCCAGAGCTTTACTTGCTGAGTTATGGAAGAGGTAAGAAACGTATACCACATAATAAAGAGAAATTAGTTTTACTCATAGTAAATGACTTGAGAACAGTGGTGTGGACTTTTTATTAAACAGAGAACTATTCACCGCTGAGGAATAAACAGGCGCTGCGTGCTTGTAACACCATCATAAAACTGGTGTAGGTTGGATTGCTACCTGGTGGTTCACAGCCATAAGGGCAGAAATTGAAGAAGAGGGCAATCAAAATTGAAATCAACTAAAACTAGTAATTCCACTGGCCTAGTTTTCCTTAGGCACAACCGATGCCTACACGGCTGTCCATGGAGAGATATGCATCCAAATGAATCTTTGTGGCCGAAGCCAAAAGGAGACAAGCCATCTTCAACTCAAGAGCCATAACACTACATAACAACAGTGAAGGGGCCAAGCTAATAACATTACACTTTACAGTGACATAATGACCATCAGTGTAAATGGAGGACTTTTCCTGAAATTATTTGTATGCTTAAAGAAAACAAATATCATTGTTAGAATAAAAATATCCTCCAAGGAGCCCACAAGCCAGCTAGGCTGAATGTCAGATTCGGCACTCCACTCATGCAACTATGTGTTTTTTGGCAACAGGGGACAGTTTAAGTCCTGCTGACTCAAAATCCACTACATGGAGGGGACACTAACAGATGTGCCCACACAAAATTTGGAAAAAGTCGTAAGTTCTTACAGAAAAAAAACCCTCATGAGCTATTGATCTATATTTCAAATCAATGTTGTTCTAAGTCCATATTTTTTTCCTGAAGAAACTCTACCATTTTTAGGTCAATTTGAAGGCATATTCAAGAAAAAACCACAAATGTTGTAAGTGTTCACACCATGAGGTTGACACCATAATTGATTGCTTACTGGGGCTGCACCATGGAATCAGCTCATCCTTAGAGAAACAGTCCTGATTTACAGCCAATTCGATTTGCCTGTGCTTCACCATGGCCATAGGAGGTTCTTCTCCAAAGGACACCTCTTAACACCTGAAGAGATGGAAAATACCTCGTTAGCTGTCAGCCATATCTGAGCTGACTTTATATCCTCTTTTTAGGCAGCCCTTAGGAATTAAGATGGTGATACATTCTCTAGCACATCTCATTTCAGGAGAGTGCAGTGACAAACATGAGCAGAGAGAGGATGTCATGGGTTATGGGTGCAGCAGAAGGTTGAAGAGATAGAGATACACAATAACTGCAATGATTTCCAATTATATAAATGGAGGCCTAGGTGCAGAGGATGATTTAGACATTGGAAGAAAATTAATACAAGTTTAGGACTAGGAATTCTCCCAAGGAGAACATAAAGTAGAAAGCATTTCTTGAACTGCTCTGATGAAATGAAACACAGCAAAATCCATTAACCACAAAATATATAACTTGCTGGGGCTTTTTCCTAACACTGTTATTTTGGTATGTTGTGAGGGCATTCAAATAGAGACCTTGATGTAAGATGTTCTATTCAAGAACAAAGAAAACATAAGGTTTAATTTTGTTAATTTCATTGTATTTCATCAATTTAACCTTCAAAGACCCTTGGCTGTGCAATACTTTGATACTATAATGTTCATTTTAAACCTAATATTTTCAAGGTAGTGTGCAGGGATTTATCCTCATCCTAGTGAGCTACGTAATTCAAACTCTGTGTAAGTTATTTGAAAGCACAGGTTCCTGTAATTCTACAGGAATGTGGAAAATAAAGGTATGGAATGCAAATGTTTATTGACTGAAAAATGTTCATCGGGATAACCAGTGCCACATTGCTTTCCACTAGCAGATTAGAGACAGGAGCATGACAGACACAGAAGTGGGCTTCTACATTTTGTTACATAATATAGCCCTCAAAATACAGCTTCTTCTGAGTGACAGGCCTGCCTGCTGGGAATAAAGAGTCCCAACAGAACTAGGAGTGCAGGTGAGAGGCTATTACCTTTTCCAAACCAGCCATCAAAATGGAGCATTGTCCCAAAATATTTCCATGGCAACACTCTGACATAACTTTGGGGAGCATGGTTTCTTCTCTCTCTTGTCATGGGTCTTAAACCCAAAATGTAAGACAAATTACCTGGACCTGGTGTCACTTCTCTTGCATCTCTGGGCAGGCAATGCCCCTCCAGAACAACTGGAAGCCCACAGATCCTTTGAAGATACTTATTTAAGGTCCGTGTTCTGTGAAAATATCAGGCCTACAGATTAAAGATGTCTGACACATCAAAGAGGCATGTCACCGTAGTTGTTTTATACAAACCATTGGATGCATGATCAGAAGAACTCAGCTTGTAGTGTTTCTTGCCATATAAAGAACAAGACTTTCATAATCCAGATCCTTTGTGAAGTACCATATCTGCTCTCTAAGAAGGAGCAGTTCATAACCAGTTGGAAAATACATAAGCAAATATGTCAGACATAAAATTTCTGTTTACATTGGTTGTGCACATGTTGCACATATAAGTCTCTAGACTGAGATTGAAAATCATGTACCTTAGATAATGCATACTTCTAGTTAAAGGACATGAGCTCTTTTGGGACTGGTTTAATAAGGGATGTCAGCTTTTTGAAAGTGCAAGATTCATTTAGTGTACCTTTCTTGGCTGTGAATCTTAGAAAAGTTGGCATTTTTACAAAGCTGCTTTCCCTCAGTTGAATCTGAATGCAAACCCATTGTCAGGCTGGGTTTCTGTAACTTGACATCTGTTCACATTGATTTGCAGGTAGACTTGCTCTGAAGGGATAGCATGTAATGTCCAAACTCTTAGAAAAGAGGAAATGTATTCCCCTGTGATCAAATTGAGATATAATTGTCACATGAGCTGAAGAATCAGTCTGGAGCATCTGAGGAATTCTGATCTATTAAGCCATTGAACCTATCCTGTTCCACTCAAGTCATCCAGCATTTTACATGAACCAGCCCAAATCAGGACGTATTACAGGGGAGTTCTTTTTAAGATGGAGGCTTCCACAGGCTAGTTCATTGCAGGATGTTTGTCTTCTCCCTAGCATATGTAGTGATTAGTTACTCTAACTGCCTAATTCACATCCAAATACCCTGGTACTGCTGCCACTGAGGACACAACTGATCTGCTGTGGGACTACACGTGATGTAGACACGTGATGTGTGTGCTTGCACCATGCAGTGTGAATTGAATAACCAGGTTTGAATTCAGAATGCAATGGAAACTACAGCCTGATAGGTTTCAGAGCTTCCTGGAAATGGAAAGCTGTGAAAAAGTGCTCTGAACTATCTATGGACAGGCTAAAAATGAAAGACCTCCACATGGTTTGTAGGTGTGGAATAAGACAGCAGATGAGTACAGGTACTTTACATTTGATGATGAAACAGTCCCCCAGATCTTTCTATTAAAAATGTGGATGGGCAAATGAGTTTTAATGTGCACACGTTAAACGAGGCGTGGAAAGAGCTGCAAACCAGAACAGAAGAGCTACAAGCTTGCTGCATTTCTAGTGCTGTGAGGTTATGCAAGAGAGGACATCCTTCTTGTCTGCATGATCCATGCCATCTCTTTTTGTTGAGTATCAAGGGACTCTCTGCGTGAGGTAACTTAGAATGATCACTACTAAGGTTGCAAATGAGAAAGTTACAATGGCTCTTTTGTGCCTGGTTTGTTGGGATTTTGTTGACACTTAACAGCTAATATTATCTTATCTTGTATTATCTTGATAGCGAACAAACTGTACCATTCATATTGTGCACAATATTGTTATTTTTAAGTTTCATTGCTTTCTACACACATAAGGATGCTGAAACGCGAACTGCAAGAGTTTCTGTTGAGATCTCCATGAGCTAAAACTCATTAGAGCCACCACTGACAGCCACACTTGGGCCACTTTCTTGCTGCCATATCCTGAAACAGACTTGCTGTTCTGGAGAGCCTAACACACAAAGATCTGGAAGGAACAGCCTTGGTGAGACCAGAGACATGAAACAGAGACTCCTTTTTGTTTTCTGGTAATGCACAGGTACATTGAGAGTAAAAGGATTGAGATTGGTTTGGAATTTCCCAAAACACTGATAGTTACTAAATATGATATGTGGGCTGTCCTGACACAGCATGACTCTGAAGCAGTCTTCTAAATGTCATACTGTCCACTTAGTCACTGCCCTGTTCTTCTCCCTGAACCAGCACCACCAGACTTAAGTAAATGGACTGATTGTCATACAGAAATAAAAATGTTTGCATGTCACTCAATAGACTTTGAAAGGTCACATAAATAATCAAGAAGCACTAGGAGACGCTACTGTAAAGGCAGTATCAGAGGCTGATAGGCTAACTCACATTTAAGGCATCTACCTGACAAAATGCTGTGTCACAGACTTTGGCAATCGCAGTACCTGGCACTAGGCAGAGTTTGGTGAGGATCAGAACATGCCACATACAACTACCCAGATAACATTTCAGGGCCCTACTGCAGCTAAATTTTTGGTTCCTAAATTTCTGCAACAGAGGATAGACAGAGGTGACTACCTCTTGCAAAAACACATGCTTGACTATGGAAGTCAGAAGTTAGTCTTCTGGACCTCTAGCAAGTCTTCTCCCACTCTCTTTGCAGTGTAACTCAGCATTCTAACTTCATGCACCAATCATCGGGATTTGCTGACCATAATGAACAAAACACTCAAGCAGAAGTATCTATCAGGAAAAAAATCCAAAGAGATATTCATACTTGAAGGAAAGGATTCAAATTGCCACTTAGTCCTGCTATTTGGTTCCTTTGAGCGAAGGCAGATATGGATTCAGGCTTGATATTCAGATACCGGTTCTGCAGTTGATCTCATTTGTTTCTTACAAACAAAAGAACATTCTGCAGCCCTTTCCTTTCTTTACCCCCACACATTGTTCTACTAAGGTAAATGATCAAATCCAAATCCCGGGTTAATGAGTGCCAATCATAGCTTCAGCCCCTGTTTCAGGCTTGGCAACAAGTTCCCCGAGCCTTAGCAAACAATTATCATTCAGCTACTGTAGAAATTGATTCTTGGATTGACGAGAGCAGTCCTCCCTCGGCTGGTAAGGTCCTGCCATGGGAAGCAATTACTGCAAGATGCCAGCTGACAGACTCATTCCGTGGAAAGTCAGGTTGTCTTGATCCTCAGGCACTCTCTAGGCAAATTGTATCCTTACACTCATCTCAAACCTCTTACGAACTGTTGGCTTCTATCAGGAAAAATGGATTGTTCCCTTTGTTTCTGTGGCATTTGATAGAATAAATCTGGACATCCTGCCTGCGCAATAAGGAGATTTAATTTTAAAATTCTCACACCAAAATGCTTCAGTATGATAAAAAAAAAAAAGAGAATCATAAAGCAATGAAGATTGCTGCTTGCCTAGGGAGCAGTAATGCAGCGCAGCTAGTAGGACAATTTTTTTGTGCATAAAGAGACCCAAATACCCTTAGCAATGACTTGTCTTTACTGATCATAATTTTCTCTTCCCCCTAATTTTCAAATAGTCTGTAGCAACACTTTCACATCACTTTGCCTGACATCTTTTTGTTATTAGTTTGGGGATTTTTTCAAATCTTTGTTATTCCAAGGTGGCAACTGGAAAAAAAGCAAAGATTTACTGCTTAATTAGCTTTTCTGACAATGTCTGAATAATGATTGAGATTTTGCCAAACACCAGTGAGACAGAGACACATAGCCAGTATCAGCTAACTAAAGAAAGTGGCATTTAAAGTCAGCAGAAAATTATTAGTCTTGATATCTATCTTTAGATAATTGAAATATAAGACTGGCTAAATAAACAAGTAGTAAACCATGCAATCCACTTTAAATATTGTTGGTAAGAAAAAACATTCTTTCTCATAACTTCATAACATAACTCCAGAATAACATATTTGTTGTTGATTGTGGCACAAGTTCATGGAAGGTTTATCCCTGACTTTAAAAACTGCGAACCCCAGTGACATCAAAATATAAAAAAGAAGGATAATAGGAAGAAAAAACAAGATGTAAGGACTTCTTGACCTCACCTAGGTTCTAAGTTTTACCCTGAGGTACCTGGAAAAGTGCTGGAAGAAGCAGGGGTGATGTGAGCCTTTAAGGTGATAAAGACAAATATTACAGTAAATGGGCATTTGCAGTCACAGATACCTGAGAAAAGAGGGAACCCATGATGGCCAATTTAAAACGTGTTTTGATTGAGAAGTGCCACATCTGCAAAGAAAGTCTATATGTCCCCAGAGAGTCAAAAAAGTTCACTTGGAGTAATATCAGATATTGCTACTTTTGCTGTAGCTATTAATCCATCAGTTCTGCTGAAATTTTTAGGACCTGAGAAGATTTAAAAAATATATTTCAGGTCCAAATTTCTATAGCATCAAGCCTCCAGTGTGCTCAATAGAGCTAAGGTGCCTTTTAAAAACTGAGAATTGGACTGGGCTCTTTTTCAAATTCTGATGAAACATTTGTCAGAATTTTGCCTAATTAATTTTCAGTCTTTTTAGAGTTTTTATTCCCCTTGAAAAAACCTTTTACGATATATTTTCACCTTTTCTTTTTGCATTAACTGCATTTCAGATTCACTGAGTGCTGAGTGCACCCTTAGAAAGCCTTTTAACCTGGCTGGTAAGTTAAAACTTTCTAAATCTCACATGCCCACAGGGTTTCCCACCTTAATTAATTAATAACCCCCTCCTTGTCCTTTTAACTGGGTCATGAATTAATTTAAAAAGTTAATTATGCAATTCTTTCCTCTCCCTTTACTTATGCCTTTCATCCCTGTGTCCATTGGCTATAAACAATGTAGAAATAGAGCCATATAAGCTGGAATGGTTGTTGTAAGCTTTGTACTGTTGAAAAATGAGAAAAAAATCCAAACATATCTCATCCCTGTTTTTCCCTTCTCCCTTTTTTGTCCTGCTTTCTATTCCAGGCTTTAGTAGGCTTTGTGGAGAGCAATAAAACTCACCAAAAATTTAAGTAATAAATTGAGTTGTTGTTTTTTTGGGTTTTTTTAAGAGAAAAAAAAAATGATGATAGATGTAAGTAGGCAGAGACCATCAGGCGGGGAAAAAAACTCCACCACCAAAAGAAGCAAATGGCTTTATTTCCTTCAACTGATGTACTCAACACATTATTTAGAGTGTAATAGGGTTTACAGAAGGACACTGACTCATGTAGGATATGTAGGTATAGAAAATGCCTGGTTTGATGTGTTTCTTTTTAGGCATATAGAAACAAGTAGGATAACAGTCTGCAACAGCTTTTCATACCCTCCATGAGTGATGTGCAGAACACAAAACCTGTTGGCTTTTTTTTTCATAATCTCTAAAATTATCCTCTCTAAATTTTTACTATCAAAGGACATAAAGAAAATTTGTACCCATTCTTTGATCTTTGTCAATGCCCAAAAGACGAAAATGAACTGTGAGAATGTCAGCCTCCCAAATACATCCTTATGGATGCACCTTCAAACAGAAACCCACTAAATTAGCCTGAGCAATAAGTGCAACAACTCTTCAAGAATGTAAGACTGGAAAGTATTTCCTAGGTCAGGTTGTTTAGTGTTCACTATTATGGTCAGTCAAATGTTGCTCTCTCTGTGTCCAGTATTTTAATTAGTATAATCAGAAAGCTTTACTGCCCAGTCCCACATGGACTCAGTGTGTTTTACCAGCTTATCTAGGTAGGGTTCAGAAAACCCCCAGGACTTTGTTAACAATAATGTTTCCTCTTTGACAAGTGAGGGAGCTGAAACACAGAAAAACGTACCCATTGAGATTGTGGTGCAGACAGGGATAGGAACCAGCATCTGAATCCCTGTCCACAGCTGTAGACACCAGATACATTGCAGAATGCTTCTTTTTAGCATTACTGTTTCAGAGATTAATATTTCATACAAGCATCAAGACAAAGGACAAAGGTTGCCATAAGGCTGCAATATTCTGTACAGGAAGTAGTATCTACAGAAAGAACACTTGCCTCAAATCTAACATGCACAGCAGGGACCATTTATCTTGGCACACCGCCCATTAAAGCCATTGCTTCCTTCTTTTCCTTCTTCTTCTGGAGTAAGTGACAAATTTCAAACTGTACGAACATCTTAACTTTGTAAGTAGATAACAGGAAATATGACTATGAATGAACCTGCTCTGAGGATTAGCTGAGGTGAATGCCCGTTGAAAATGCATAAAGGTTTCAAATGTTACTCATGTCACTAAGGGGACGCTGCATATTCATTAAGGTATCACAAGGAGCTCATTTCATATTAATGGAGAGGTCATACATCCTTCCAGAGGAATTCCACTGCAGAGCTGCACAAATCAGCGTGCTATTATTTTAAGTGCTACCAATTTAAACCTCTCTAAATTCACAGAACAGCCTGAATTTGCAAAATTGTTTAAGAAAAATGTTAGCAACTCTTTTTCATCTTGCAGAGGTATAAAAGAAATGTAGTACATGTTTTTATATTTTGAAACTCAATTCAAACTGCACATTAGGTGTTCCCTTCTAGTGCTCAGGAAAGCTGTTGACAGTATTTAACACACACACACACATACACATACAAACACACACATACATATATGTGTGCGTGGTATCAGTGTTCTAAGACCACTTTAAAATACAGGCAGTTTAAAATCTGGAGTTTTGTACAAAGTTCACTTTTCTAATCCTTTTAATATTTACACAAGTTCCATTGCCCTCTCATGACAGAAACAGCCAAAAGCTTCACAGATAACGTACCATATAAGGATATTTAACGCTTGATATTTTGATAATTGAAAATATATAATTATTCAGTATATACAAATTTGCTTCCAGGTGTTTCATGATTTCTTGCCTCTGCTTTAATTTTTTGTGATAATGAAGCAGTGCTGACAACAACACACATCTAAATCTTTCTCCCCTTGGCAGAATAAAAGTACCCCAGTGTTTTATGTTACTGAAATGTATTTTCAATGGAGCTGATTGGAAAGTACCCAGGCAGCTGAGGTGCCATAAGAAATTGGCATTTAATTGAACCAGTGGTGCTTTGCATTTGAGGAAGAGCCTAGAGGTTCTTTTTGGTAACAGTGAAAGGTGTCTACATGTCCCCACAGGTAGGACCACATATGTTTCTGTCCACAGGTTTGCCAGGACAGAAAACCCTTGTGCTCCCACCCATCCTCATGAATCTGTAGTTACAAAGGAGCTGCCACTTTGAACTTGAATTTCACATTTTCAAAGAGTCAGGCTGGCTGTCTCCCCAGAAGAGTGTCTAGGTCCTGGCCATGCCATCCTGCACGGTGGCATTTGTTCATAACACATCAGCATGGCAGGGCATTAGGGGAGGCACAGACAAACCAGCTGTAACCTCCTGGGGAGGAGGGAACAACACACCTGTAAGAGTCTAGAAGCCAACATCCATCTCAGCCAGGGAGTGATTTGCCTGTTGGTCTTAGTTTGCCACAGTCCTGCCTGAACTGCTATTGAGGCAGACTTGGTTCTGACTGTGCAGCTGCATGAAGGGTCCATCTGCCTGGGTTTCAGGCAAATGGAGAGACAGATGTTTTGGAAGTCCAGATGCCTAGGGAGGAAGGGAAGAAACAGAGGGATGCAAAGGGATTTGTTCCAAGCCTAAACCCTACAAGCCTGGCAGCTACCAATGAAAGTGGCGTGAGCATGTCTGTGCCTCAGCTTTCTGCTGAAGAGCAGCTATACAGCTGTCTAGTCAATATTTATCTCACTAGCTCTCTATGGAGGGAAAGATAAAGTTAAGGAATGGTCTTACTTTAAAAACAATGATCACATGAGTTTCCTCCATGAAATTTTTCAGAAATTCCATTATGTGATGTATTCTGAATAACTGGAAATTGTGCTAAGTGAGAAATAAAACCAAGTTGTCGCTGCCAAAATTTCTGTGAAAGGTAAAATTTCGTGTTTCAGCCAGCTATAATTTCAAGTAGGTGTTCTTGAGTGAAGAAACATTTGCAACACATTTTTATATAAGATGGAAAGAAATAGTCATGGATTACTGATGGATTCTGAGGTCTGCCAGGATGTTACCGTCCAAGACAATTCTTCAGACATTGTTAATTGTATGCAGTGATCCCTTAAATTTTGTCCGTTTAGACTTTTACTCCATTTTGTCATCCCATTTCCACAGCCCTAAAGCCCCTTCCTTTCCTCTCATCTTCCATTCTGCCTTCTGGGTTTTGCAGCTTGTTGAGAAACGAGACCCTCCCACACAATAGTTATACAGTTAGAAACATATTTGAATACACATTTAGGAAACATAGTCTGCGTCGTGCTGCTATGAGACCCACTTAAAATTGTTTAGATTAATGACAGTTACATGCCTAATATATTACTGTAATTATTGTGATAATTTAGAGAAGATAAATGGATATCTATTAGAATTTAATGTAAAAAGCTGTAATTAGTCTGCTTCAGAAAGGGGAGAAAGCCAATGCACATAACTGAAAATCCATTAAGCCAATTATAATGTTACTGGGGCAGAAAATGTACAGCCATCTAAAATACGCCCATGACTTTTGCAGAACTGTACCCTAAGCATATAAACCCATCTGTCAGATTCCTTCATTAATTTAATAAACATATCAAGGCAAAAATTAATTAATGCACATAGTTCAGACTGAGACTTAGGGTGGGGAGATGGGGGAGAATAAAATTTTGTTGCCATTGAGCAATTATCATGTAAATAAAACAGCAGCAAAAGCATTGGAAGGGATTTACAGTACAAGAAGGTACCCTGCTAATCATGGCATAGGCTTTCTTAGGTATTCCCAGAAGTGTTAAAAGCTGTCTTGGTGCAATTAAAAAAATAATATTTAAAAAAAAAAAAGAGAGAGAGAGAGAGAAGACAGCAATTGCTATCACCTATTTACTGTCAAATTAATTCAGCTGCTCCTGAGATGCCATCTGTATCAGGAGAGCGAGTGTGTCACTAGCTTTACGATCCATCAGGAGAAGTGAGAGCACTGTTCTGTTTGATGGCTCTGATAATGGAAAGAAGCTAAGCAATTGCAACAGATACATCATAGATTTTCTCATAATTATCTGACCTGTTATACTGTGTCACTCTGCCGCCAAACACACTGTTTTTATGTCAGAAGCTGTATGGGCATTCTTTACTTTGATCATTCTGTATTCTGCAGATGTCAGCATTACTGTATTTTAATTGACTCTGGGGTAGCATTAAAAAGCACCTTCTATTTCAGTTGCTTAGACCTGATGAGACTGACAACCTGGCATTTATGAACATTAGGCCTTCATGGTAACTGTGTCAGGAACTGTGCTTTTCCTAAATCCCCTAGGTACAAATAGCAAACCGATGTTAGTAAACCAGTTGAAAAAAACCCAGTGTCTATGCAAAGGACACCTCTGACATTCTCTTGCCAAAAAGATGGCAAACTTTTTCATTAGATTAGACTCTCATGTCAAAAGTGCATGTTATATCCCAATGTGCAGCTAAGAATTGACCGGTGTGCTGAAAGAGGGCTAGAGCTGGTGAGGACTGAAGTTATAGCAAAAAGTGTTGGTAACCTCAAAACAAGAATTTCTTGACAACTTCCATATTCCCAGTATGCCCCGTTAGCCAGGATCACGTTTTCCTCCTCCTGCAGGAAGAGACAGGTAGTTCTTTCAGTACTTAGCTTTCTTTGCAGCATGCAGTGTAGTCCACAGAAATGACAGATAAAATGGCTGAAATTTTACAGGCTGCTGAATGGAACTACTTTTTTTAAGAAATATTCTTGGTTGAGTAAAAGTAAACTTGACTGGATGTGAATTGTCCATATTTCCCACCAGGCTTTGCCCCACAATTTCTTTCCTAAGAAATCCAGAAACTCTACAGGTACCATCAAGGTGCTGAGCTTGCTGCTTGACTTACTGTCAATAGCTACCAATAATTACAAGAGAAGTGAAACTCAGAGCCTCAGCGTTCAGTCCTTGTCACCTTCCCTGCTGCTGCTTTAATAGACATTGAACAATGTATTGTGAAACATCTCTTGCTCCACTGATAACATACAAGGACAGCATGCCTTTCCCCCACCACTCCCATGGGCAGGAATGCGACCCTCACTCCTCCTCAGGTTCCGATAAAACTGGGTGCAAATTATGCTTACTATTAAGGCCCTGCCATTTAGATACCAACAGACCTGGTTGTTGTTCCTCTTCAAGTCCCAGCAGTATCACTATATTATCCCCTTGCTGATAAACTACGTCACAATACTGATGAGCTGTGGTAAATACATCTGCCTTCAGACATTAAAAAGTTATCATGTTGTGCATATGTTTATAGATCAGTCATGTGCAACACCAAGTGGTATGAGACACCTAATTAGCAGGCACATTTATCTGGAGTGTGGTATTCACAAGGGTCCTAGAATAAATCTGCAAACTAGAAGTCTCAAGTAGTTACCTAGGGATCAAGATTAGTCTGCACTGCAACTTTTCCATAGCTAGCTCTTGCACATATCAGGACTATGGTGGATTATGCTTTTTGGCATTTGCTTTCTGGGTAGTTTTTGAAATGGTGTTTATAAACTACTGGCTATCAGTGAACTGTACCAACTGGTCTAGAGGGCTGACTTTAACACAGCAATAAGGAATGCGTCATTATCAGGCTAGTAACACCCTCCAAATTTCACATAGAATCAAATCTCTATTTGCATTTTATATCTGTAATTGTATCTTTCATCCATTGTTGTAAAATGGACTGGGGTCAGTTATGTGCCCTAGAGCTCAGAACCAGCAAACAACAGAAGACAAGCTGTCCATTCAGTACTGTAATACCAAAGGATATTCCCATCCCACTCTGTAAAGGTAGGGAGGCTACTTTACAAGTGGAGAGGAGCTGTAAATGGGGTCATCTACTCGCTTTGCAACCCACAGTTTGGGAAGAATGGTAGAAATTTGAAACATACATAAGAGTCATAGAAATGTTTAAAGACACGTTAAGTGTCCTCTCTAAGAATCAAAGAGCAAGAATCAGAGTTTTTAGAAAAATAAGACTGAGAGATAGATTAACTACAAAGTGTAAGAGTGTCTGTAGGAAAAACATAGCAGCTTCTGTCAGACTCAACACTTGCAAATTCAGGTCTTGCAACATCCACTGGCTGGAATTTGAAGGCAAGAATATTATATGTTTTTGTAACAGTAATTGGGATTAACCACTAGAACAACCCAAGAAATTATCAATAGTTCACCTTTAGCTTCTTAAAAAGCAGATTTTGGATTTGTGAATTACTGTATTTAACACACGTTTATTGTGCAGCAGTTTAGATGCTCGGCTGATTCTTTCTAGCCTTAAACTCTGAGTTTTCTCCTTCTCTCCTGCCCACCCTCAACCTCCATGCTACAAAGCTTGTGCAGAAATCCTGGTGGAATCATTCACTAAGCTCTCCCTTAGGCTCACAGATACCTAATTGAGCATCCTGGAATTCCTCACTCATAGTGATGAGACTCATTCAAAACCTTTTGTTTAAAAGCAAAAGAGAGCATATTTCAAGAAACATATTTCAGTTCACAGTCAGTTACAATATTTCACATAAAATATATAAGAATGTCTGGAATAGGTCAGACCATCTAGTTACATATCCTGTCTCTGTCAGTGAATGATATCAGCTATCTGGGGAAGATAATGAAAATCAGAACCTGTGTAATGAGGCTTCCTCCCCAGTACAGATTTACAGAAAACAGCTGACTGAAGTTTGAGATCTTCCTGAGCAAGAACTGGTATTTTTGTACTGCAAAGTCTTGCACAAAACTTTTTTCTTCAGCAGCTATTTGGAACCCAGGTATGCTTTCACACTATTTTCCACACTATCTGTGACAAGAAAGTATAAAATTAGAAATTACCCATATTTTCCTTTTGAAATTCTCAGCAGCATATTGACGTCGCTTAGTTCCTGTATTGGAGGAGACTGTGAACTGCTCCAAATAGACTTTCCTTTCAAAACTCTTCAGATCTCCATCATTCCTTCACTTGTGGGTTTTTTTCCAGATCTAGATATTATTTGAATATAGACTATTTAGTTCCTTTCCTTGATGAGAAAGGATATGTCTGTGGTTTTCTTAGTGCTGTAACTGGTACAAAGAGAACTTTAATGGTGGTGAGGCTTCTCCACACATCCTATGGGGAACTATTCTGAATTCTGGCAGAGGTCATCCCAGGGAGCTGCCTTATGTGATGGAAGGGAAAGCAAACAGGTTGCTGCAGTCCTGATGATGACTTTCTAGTGTTGGTTACCCCAGATTAAGACAAGATGAATACCACTATAACAAACCAAGATTGAATGATCAAATGAGGCTCTGCCAATTTTTTAATTTCCATCACAATAGAGCCAAAGTCTTTTAAACACAGTATTTGCAGAATAGATATTTAGATGAATTCTAATACTAGTTTTAGATACTGTAGTCTTAACAAAATGATTCAGAGAAAGTTGGTGTTCTTTTAGATGTTTGGGGTTTTTTCTTCTCTACCAGAGAAAATTGTAATTTAGCTTTCTCAGTTCCTTCCTGTAATACCTTAAAAGCTACTCTTGCATATTGTGAAAAAAATACAATACATAGAAAAAACATATGCTCTAGTGTTAGAATGGTTCTGCCCATAAATTAATATAAGATTTTGCCACATAGGACTGCCAATTCCAAGGTCTTGAAACAGGCATGCAAATCTAATTGAGGACAATTCTGAGAGAAAGATGGATCCCAAGGTATTTGAAGCCCTGAGGTAACAAGCTGGCCTGAAAATCTAGTGGGAGGGGAAAAGTAATTAGATGTTCCAAGCAAATTGCCCCAGATTTATTGATATTGATTTAAAATCCAGATAATCCTCTGTATGATTTCCAAAGGAACTGAGCAACAGTCTTATTTAAAAAGTACAAAAAAATATGATAAAGCAGCACTAGTCACTGATTGTATCTACTGCACACACCCAACCAACGTAATACTTTCATCTGGCAAAACGATAAAGCCAGCTTCATAGAGAAGGAATTTTTTCCCTTTGCAAACTTTCAGCAAAAGCAAGAAACAAAAATACTAAAAACAAAAAACAAAAAAAA
>VZTI01000239.1:279167-361481 GCA_013397865.1 Struthidea cinerea
AAAAAAAAAAAAAAACACACCAACCCAAAAAAACCCCACCAAAAACACTTCTTGTTCTTATCTGCCACTGATAGGGAAAGCATCCTAAATGTATGCCTCGTTATTGAAATCTTTCAGCTGATCCATGTTGTGTCTACTTAATACCCTTTTTAACCAACTTTCCTTAGGACAAAACATCAAAGGCAAATCAGTCTCACCTAACCCTTTAACATTTTTATTTTTAAAGGGGTAATAGGTGTTCTGATGGAAAAAAATCCTATCTGTTTAGTATCCTTCTGGCATTGACAGTCATGAGGCATTTATTTATTTGGTTATTCCATGAGTTTTAGAGCACACTGAAAAGATGACAGCTGATCTAAGGAGTGATTAGGTTCGTGAGAAATCATATGAATGAATCAATCATGAGGTTCTCCCCACCTCTGACAAAGGCCAGTACCAGGATCTTCAAGGTTTTCATCCCAAACTGTTGTTACTAATGATGATAACCAAACAGTCAGGTTAAGGGTATGCACATCTAGTCACCTTTTTGAAATAATTACAAATAACAGCTATGGCAGACAATTACGCAGCCTAATTACATTATTCTAGAAAACCTTTCCCTTTCATTGCTTTTGGTTGTACACCTTTCCAGTTTATTTTGCCAACCTTTAAGGGTCAAGGTCACCAGCAGTGCCTACTCTGGAGCAGTTTTGCTCTCCTTTCCTTCTTCTGGGGACAGCAGTAACACCAAAACACAGTTAGAGAGGGAATGACAGCTTGTAAGAGGCAACCCACAGGCATCGGGGGTGGCCCTGCTGGGGTGACGGACTTACTGAAGAACTATCTACTAGAAGTCTCCTTCACATTAAGTTTATTTCAAGCTAGGTATTTTCTGTATGAGGCTAACAACCTGTAGTGCTTGGTATTGCAGAAGGGGTTCACTCACTCGTTTACTTGTTTGGGCACCATTTCTTTGTTCTGCAGCTGCAGTAAATCACAGAGTAGTAACAGCATCATGTGTGGCATTTCTGCAAGACACGTGAGGCATGGGAAGCTATGAAACAAGGAAATTGTGCTTAGATAAAGGACAAAGACTGCTATACAGTTTTCCATTTTTGTGGTTGGCTGACCCAGGTCCCATGCTGTCTCAACGCTCTCCGTTCAGTGCTGGATTTTCTTCTTTTAGAAAAACCCTTCCTTTAATGATTTGCCTGACAATATTTTACAGAAAAAATAATGAAAATATCCTTTTATTCTTGGGGGGAGAGAGGAAGAATTGATTTACCTACATGCTTACAGTGAATCATAAACTTAAGATATTTTCTGATTACGTGATCTACTCACAACCTCAAGTAAATTAATCCATGCTATTTCCCATTTCTTTTTTTTCTTTTGTAATTCAGCAACTTTTGTGTTTTCACTGTGGCTTTATATTGTAAATTCCCTTCAGGTGGGAACACCTCCTTCCTCCTCATTTTGCTTTCATGCATAATATACCTTACATGGACTCACAATGAAACTCTCTCAACTCTTTTAAGTTTCCCTGTGAGGGAGAGATACAACTCCACTCATGAGTGACTTTATTTTATTACATTATTTTGATTTTCTCACATTAATTCTAGTAACAGTGAATACGAACAGGTCAAATCCAGCAATGTTTTTCCTGTAGATCAACAATAGGATCTTATGAACTCCCATGTGGTGTGGGAGATCAAGGAAGATTACAAATAGTACCATTTGTATGAATGTTTTGCTTTCCAGAAACCCATGAGCCATTTGGAAATGTCTGCTGTGTGAGGGATGCAAGAACTCTATCATGGAGGATGTTGATAGCTCTGTTCCATGGAGTTAGCACAGCTGTAGCTAAAGTGGAATGGAGAAATTTTACAAAGAAGGTTTAAAATATTATCTATGAAAGAATAGATAAGCAGAGTACTCAATATAATTTCCTTGAAAACACATTTAAAGACAGTGGCTGTAAATCCCAAAGAACTTATAAAAACCCATATGTCAATCTATTTTGAATCTAGGGCCAGCAATCCCTCAGGTCAAGGGGGAAACTTGACAGGCTTTAGTAGAGGTTGGAACCTGGAGCTTAGTCTGCAAAAGGAAAAATTCCTCACCTGACTTGTGTATAGTGTGGGTTATACAAAAGTGATTAAGAAATCAGCTGCCATACCATTTCAGTGGCAGCGTCACAGAAACACTGCCAATTACTGAGTCACTGACCTAATTTAGAACCAAGGTATTACCGGAGAATTAGATGATAATAAATACTAGAAGTGATGAAGGAAGACGAGAAGTTTTGAGCCAACAAGTCACTCTCGTTTTAGGGAATCAGGAAAACATATTGCTCAGTCTGGCAAAGAGCAGGCAATTAGCACCACTCATATCTCAGGTAAAGTGGGGGCTTAGCAAGCTTAGTTATCATCTGCACTGGCAGGGACTAAAAGATTACTCAGATGGCTGTGGGTTAGGTGAATACGTCGACCAGACTGGAACCTTCTAGCCAGCGTGAATGGACAGCGAAGGTTCAGTCTCAGATCTGTGTCGATGAACAGGGAAACCCTGACTCCAATGACCACTTCTCTTTGTGCTACCACACAAATATATAGGCTTCATTTTTTCTTTTTCAAGCTTTTTGTGTTCTGCCTCCAGAGAGCAGACGTAGCAGACGTCTTCCAAGGATAAGACTAGGAGGCCTGCTAAAAATATCACACTAGATGAGAGAGGCACTCCTTGAACGGCCTTGCAGAGAAATGTTGGCGAGGAGGGCTGCGGTTGGGCACTGACGCCCAGGGAGGGATGGGACATGGAGTGAGGGAAGAGCACGAGGGAAGGATGCACCCTCTCCTGACTCTTCCTCTCTGAAGGTTTTGAGTCTCACCTCCTGTGCTTTCCAGAGAGATGCAATACACATATTTGGATGCAAAAGGCTATGGGACTTCTTTAATAGAGATGAATATCTGCATTCTCAGGGAATGTGAGACATGACTTGCACATCTCTAGTAACATTTATAACTAATGAGCATCTGGAGATTTTGTTTTGCGTTTCAGAAAGAATTATTTAATTAAACAATTGAAAACGCCTTTACATAACAGGATTTTTCCTCTGCTAAAATAATTTAACTGTTCATTTTTTATCAAAGGAATAAAAGTAAATGCATGCTTGCTAATTGTTTTGATAAGAACAATGGACTGAATTATTGGGAGAAAATAGGAGGGAATCTTCAGGGCTGAAATATCTATTCCTAATAAAAATAAAAGATTCTTCTTAAGGATTTAAAATAAAAGTATAAAAGCACATGTTCACCAGAATGAAGCCACACAGCTATGTATAAAACCAATCCCAGAAATCAGAATCAAGGAACAGGCGATGCAGTTGGTAATTTTCATCTCAGACAGAGAAATAGATAGAACCATACAGAAGTAATATGTGCTTTTGGATTAAGAAAGGATAATATGCTGCAAAAGAGAGAGCTGTATTACCAGAAATACATCTGAAGACGTTGAGAAAGTCAAACAGAGCAGCATTTGGCTATCGCCACTCATCTGAATGACTGGGAAAAGAAGTTTGCCCTTTCTTTTCTCTATTTCATTTACTGTGTGTTCACAGCCTTGCTGACGACCTGTGCAGGAACATTTCTGATACATTTGATACTGATGCATTTTTCTTGATGAAGGAATGCAGAATTAGACCATGGGCCAAAATCTTGGCTCTGCTGAAGACAGTGGCAAAAATATCCTAGCTTCTGGCTAATCTACTTACTGTCTCAACCACATCTATGTTACAAGTCCTAATCCTTTTCCAAACTGCTTTAAAAAGGACTTTACTCTGACTGAAGAAGTAAGAAGAATATTATCCTGCATATAATACTAAATCTGTCATTTTTCTGCTTACTTCTCAACTGTAAGTGCCTGTACATATTTATTACTTAACCAGAAGTATAAAACACATCAATATTCCTGCTTCTTGTGATCTGGTTGGTTACACCATCTCCTAAATGATGCAAATACCTTCAAGAGCTCTCCTTGAAAATAAAACAATCTAATTTTAGCATATATATATCTTCAGTAATATGAGTAAAGAAAAATAATGTACATGATTGAAACAGTGAGAGTTCATTCTGCAGCCGTATGAGGTACTGGCACATTTTCCCTGTAAAATCTGGAACACTCAGTATATGTTACTGAGATTTATGAATGACAGGCACGACTAAAGTCTGTCATGTACTCCTCTTCCATTATAGCCACTGAATGGCTATGTGATGGAGCATCAAAGCCCTTCAAATGTATGCTTTTCTTGGCTGTTCTTAGGTTAGGCTCTGTGTGGATTCAACTCTGATGATAAGCCCTTGAAACTGTACAGGCATTTTGATCACAGAAAAGCAAAATGCTGTCTATGAATCTAAACTGCAGTGAACTAGATCCTCCATAATGTTCGTGAACTAGGTTAGTGTTTCAAAGGCTGTCTAACTCTACTTCAACATCAATTGCCAAACTCCATCTAAGAAGTTTTTACATAGGAACAGAGAGCAAATATTTTAAACTCCTCTCCTTTTTTTTTTTCCTTTTTTTTTTCCTTTTTTTTTTCCTCAAAAAGGCATGCCAGGATGCCCATTTTTTAATAATAATGAATGAGTAGTCCCAATTGAAGCTCTCCTTTCAATCAAGGCCACAGGCTAAAAACCTAAAAGACAATGGTAGTGAGAGCCTCCTGGGATCTTGGACTGCTGCATTATTCCATCTCTGATATGCAAACCTAAGACATAACAAGAGTTAAAAAGGCTGTGTCAGGAATATCAACTCTGACATTTCTCTTTGTCACTAATTTTGTACAGTTATGTTACTGAACTCCACATAAGCAGTTCATTTATACCTTGGAAAAGGAGGGAAGGAAAAACAAACATCATGTGTAACAATAATGTAGGAGGCAGCAAATTTTGTATCAACAATTCTGCCACAGTATAAGGGCATAGATGTGTTTCAGTGTTTTATAGGAAGCTTGCACAAGTGAGCCTTTAACAACCAGGCATGTTACTGTACAGGTACAGATAGATTCGTCTAGCTTCAGCTTTTCTCTGATGGCCATTTCTGCAGTATGTAAGTGCCTTACAAAAAAATTATATTGTATTCATACAAACACAGAATCATTTTCTTCCTCCTTTGTAGGGCTTTCTTGCATGTGCAGGTATCTGCACACATATCAGAGCATATACACAATATGTATATATAACAGCATATAGTTTGTATTATTTCTACTGAGAAAGTCTATTAAAATTTAACAACCAAACATCCTTATTCTGAGATAGTTTTAATGTAAATTTAATAAGAAAGAAAGGTCTATGCATTTGTGTTTTCACCACTGTTGTATCTGTGTCTGTAGATTGATAATATTTAAGAAAATCGTTTCAGGTTCTAGTTTAATTTAATTTTTTCTTTAAACTCAGTCCCTGAATGATTTCTGGAAAAACACATGCTTATTTTCCAATATTTGTCAAACACTGGATTAAACAGTGTGTGAACAGAAAGGTGCTGAACAGAAATTGCCAGGTGAGACCCAGTACAAGAGCCACCCTGTCACACCTTTGACCCCGTGCATGCAGCTGGCATCATGCATATGCTTGGAGACATGGCAAATGTCCTAGCCTAGCTTCCATCTGCTCTAAAAAACACCCAGGCACAAAGGGGAGCCCAGCTAAGCCTGGTGAAATTGCTGCTGTGCCCTCTGGATGCCAGAGACAAGGTGCAAAAAGCAGCAATAAAACTGCCCATATGCCCTTTGTTTTCACACTATCATAGCTAAACTGTGTGGACTTATTTAACAGGACTGAGTTATGACAGTTATGACAGCATAACCTACGTGGAACAGCTTTTTCGACCAGTTCTGAGCATTGATTGTACTTTATTTATTCGGCACTTGAGCTATCAAAGGGAAAAAGTGCCCGTGGCAAGCTAGGTTGCAGTAACAATCTGTGCATTTTAAACTGTCTGCATCTACTTAGTTACTATAACTACTCCCAACTGCGTGATTAAATACAAATGATGTTTCCATATATTAACTGCAACCTTCTTTCCAATATGTGCTGAACATGATACTTAAAACATAAGATTCTTGAATGGAATAACATTTATGGGAGTAATTTCCCAAACGTGTATGATTATCACTTGCAAGGATGTATACACCAGTTAAATTCCACAGTATGATGAGAAATCATTTCCAATCTGCTTAGAATGGAAACAGAATTAAAATTCTCCTTCTCCACAAAGAAATCTCTCATATAAATCATCTACCTGTTCGTCACTCAGACATTAATATAGCGCTCGAATTTGTACATTCTGCATGCAATTTATGTATAAACATTACCTATTTTACTATATTAATATGTACTACTGTTTTAGATAGTGGATTTAACATTTGAAATTACCTTTGATTCCTGTTCTATTAAAATCCAAACAGAAAACAAAGCCAACAATGCCCCCCAACCAAATCAAACCACAAACCATGAAATCAAAACATTAATCAATGAACTGCTGATCCTTAATGAAGTGGTACTGTTAATGTATTTTGAACAGAAGAACAAGTAAGCCACTGAGTTAAATTAAAAATGGGATAAAATTAAGAATGGTAGATCACTCCAAATCAACCACTTACCTCTCTCTTCTAAGAGCACTTGCTTAGTAAGCAAAGGAAACTTGATGGATCTATTTAATCATAACTTTCACAACTCATTTGATAGGGCGTGTAAAAATGGTTAGTAAAACAAAGCAAGCAACAGAAACCTATTGCTCAGAAAATGAAGACAGAAGAGGAAGGGGCAACAAGAAGTGCAGGATTTATTCCTGTTCTGAGCTCTGAAACTGATTCCTGAGTGACTGTAGGCATCACTTAGGGACTACTCACCCTTAGATTTCATACTTTTGACTGACGTTCATATATTGAGCTTTTTTTTGTGCGTTTTATTCACAGTCTGTTTAACCCCAGAATGAGCAATATGAGAGAGACACTGGCATGAGAATGGCAAACATACTGCCAGGATGCAGAAGGAGATGTGTCTCCAGTAGGGCAAGAACTGCTGGCTTTGCACATGACATCAGGATTAGCTAAATCTGAAGTCACGTGTACTTCACAGCCCCATTCCAAAAGACAGACTCACAGAGGAGCAGGTGCAGGGGGTGCTCTGTGGGTGATGGGAGGAACAGTGCTCAGATAAAAATTGCTGGTGGTCTGAAGGAGGACCAGCACGTTGTCAGCTTCTTCAGCCTATTCTAATAACTGGGCATTGCTGAAGACTGTTGCTGAAATCTCCTTCAACGTGGTTTAGGAAGATTATCCTCCAGTGCCTGTAGTCCACTCGTGAGATGCAGATAACTGAGAATATCTCTTCATATCTTTTGGGAAGTAGAGTGTGTGGGTGTCTTTTATGTCATGCTTAGTGCACTAACAGGGAAGAGACAGTGTATCAGTTTCCAAAATCTTATTCCAGAATTTAAAAAAAAAAAAAAAAAAAAAAAAAAAAAAAAAAAAAAAAAAAAAAAAAAAACAAANAACAAAACAAAACAAAACAAAACAAAACAAACATATATATATATATACCCCGAATATCATTGAAATAAGGAAGAAAATGCTGGTGCTTGAAATTCCTTGCCACTGTTTATGGCACAGAGGACGGAAGGTAGTTCTGATTTCTGCTTTCAGGCTGCAGTTACAAGGAGAGCTGTAGAGAATTTCAGCTTTTCTCTCTTCTGACAAATACTACTGATCTCACCATCTACTGGTACTTCTTTTAGTTCACAGTGAATAAGCGTCTATCAATGCATCCCATGCAAATGCAACTGCTTGCATGTGATTCATCAGCTGGGAGGATTGTTTGGTCAAAACAAATAATGTATTGCTCCTAAAGGAACAAGTGTACTTTGTACAGTAGAAGGTTTAGAGGTGTCATCTCACTTGTGCAAAGGATGAAGGAGGAGAAGATTACTCACCCTTTCTCCTTCTCCTTCCCTTCTATGGAGAAGAATCTTTCTTCTCCTTATAAACTGTGTCCTAGAAGAGGCTGGACCAGTACAAGCACTCAAAAGAAAATGACCAGTGAAAAATAATAATAAGGCCATATGGTGGAATAGTCTTTAAGAAATGTGACATAGTGTCAGGTTTTTATGTTTCAAAGTAACTGCTGTTACAAAAGATGAGGGGAGATTTTTATTAATATTAAAAATATCCCTCGACCAAACCTGAAACAAAATGGACTCACAAAGAAATAAAGAACCTGATGCAACTGGTATGTAGCATATTTTTATCTATTAAAATCTAAGTAGACTAAGTTTTACATTACCTCATATTCTTTCTTCTCAGGTGTTCATGATTCTGAGACGTAGAGCAAGCAGATTGAACATGTCAAAGTCTGCAATTTCTGTTTATTTTTGTTTATTGCTCTTTTCTTCCCCATTTCTTTCCTGGCTGGACTACAAATATTACACCTAACATTTCAAGTTTAAAGAGTACAAGCTGTTCTTGTAATGATCACTGCATTTAGAGAAAAGCATTGAATGTGACAGATTTGTGTAAGAAATGAGTTTTGTAGTTAAGTGTTTTGTGTTTCTTTATGTTTGTGCTTACAATATCAGTAATATATTTTGCTTGAGGTCTAAAAATATAGCCTTTTTGGATTCAGTCCTTAATGAAAACAGAGTATTATACCATGAAAGGTGACCTATTGAAGGCAAAGTGCTAATAAGTTGCAGATTGTTCAGCATGACCTAAACCCGTTTTTTATTGAAAATGAGATCTACAAAGGTACTTTGTAACATGTTTCATAAGGTCTTAATTTTGCCAAGCACTAACAGGGCCATTAAATCTACTTAGAATTTGGATTACAAGAAAACAAGGATATTTGTCTTCTCTTTTACCTTTTTCTGAAAGTAAAAATGCATGCCTTGCATGCTGCCTTAAGATGTTTTCTAAAGAAACAAAAGAAACTTGCTAAGACCTCCTCTCTGGGGGAAGACTTACAGAGAAAAAGACAGGGCCAGGAGGGCAGAGGATGAGCTGTGGAACTGACTTCTTTTCTTACCATTAATTGTGGTTGATTGTGGAACTCACAAGAGGCCTAATGGGCACTCTCCTAATGCAGACAAGTGGTTGGCTGTGGAGCAGCCACAAAATCTTATGCCCTCCAATCCCTGCCTAGATACAAAAGCAGTTGCATTTCACGGTTTCACCCATGTCACAAGTGAGTCCATGGCAAGCAGTAAACCTGCTGTCACTGCTGCTCACCAGGGTTTCTGCTGTTGTGCCGTTGTGACTTTGCAGGGCCACCCCCCCAACCCTCAGTTCACTTCTTAGACACACCTGCTGGTGCTGGTCCCACATCTGAAACATTAATTCTTCAATACCACTTTAGTATTTTAAGAGCTCGTAGTGTTGAGTGTTGGGGTGCCTCGACTTAGAGATGTCACAAGAAAATAAATCAGTCTGTTTCATTAGAAATTTCTCCGCAGAATCACCATCTGACCCAGTTTACAGCTGTTCCTGTTCAGGGAATGCCCACCTGCTCGTACAACACCCTACTTGGGGTCCTCCAATACCTCCTAACAAATAAAAGGCTGGGTATTTTTCCCTAGATTTAAAATCTGTTAGGATCAATCACCTCAATCATTTTTACCTGCAAGAAGGAAAATTAGGTTGGAACCTGTGAGGGCAGTAAATGACTTTTAAAAAGCTCTGAGGACATCTTCCTCAATGTTCACATCTTTTCTGCTGCCATCTTTTCTGCTTCTCTTTTTTTCTGTGAAGATCAACTGACAGGCCAAATGAATTAAGAGAAGAGAACAATGTTTTACTTGGATCCATGATTTGGGGGCAAGAGTTTCACTCTTGTCTGCAGCCCTCTTTCTGACCTCAAGCACATCTCTCAGGGCACCAACACCTGAGCAGGGGTGGGTGCAACCCCAGTATCCTCAGAGCGTGCTTTACCCTTTGGAATTTGTGCCAGTCATGGATGGTACTGACACTCTCCTATGTAACATCTTAGGAGAACCATGCATTGTTGAGAGAAACCAAAATTCTGAGCAAGATGTGATAGTCCACCTATCCTTTTTCTCTAATATTCATAACTCCATGAGGGTAGCTCATTTAGTATTTAGCAATTATGCACCCAGGGAGAGCTGGAAACTGGGGACTCAGATCTTCTTATGAAATGCAAGGATCCTTGTGAAGTCTCTGGATATTTATGGACCCTCATCCTACTAATTAATTCACATCCCACACATAACATTTATAAACATAGCATAAAAATTATTCCTTTACCCGTTTTAAGGTTACCTGAAGCATATATTCAGATTGCAAAGGAAGATGCAGGAAAATCATCTGTGGGTGTTGTCTTCAAATGGTACAACAGAATCATTACTCCAGTTTCCCACTTGTAAAGCTACCAGTAGCACAATGTGGGCTGTTTGTTCATGCTTTCCTCATCCCAGCAAGCAGGAGAAAAGATGGAAACTGCCTCAAGCAGCTTTTTTGGACCTGTACAGTGAGCACCGATCAGGTATTCTGAAGTCCTGGTGCCAATGGGTTTCTTCTCCCCTTTCCTCATGTGTTTTGGTCTTCCTGGCACTGAGATCTCATTCATGCAACAGCATCAGCTCATGAGCCCAAGACTGGGGTTATATGAGACCTGTCATATATTCTGGGATGGTTATACTCCTGCTTGTTGCCTCAGTGGGATAAAAGTGGCCAAAGCCTATGCCCTGACCTCAGCAGTTTGCAGAAGTATAACACAATTTTACACTTGCCTCTTGTGCAAGAACTGAAAGAGCTGATAGGAATAGAGACAGGCTCAGGATGACACAGAGGTGTCCCAGAAACACATTGTCATGGGGCATTTTCTCATCACACAGACTCCTGTGGCAAAACCAGTAGTTACCCTCTCGTCACCACAGCCGACACAAAGCTTGGCCAGCACAATTCCATCCCCACTACAGCACAAGAACAGCCATGTGCATGGTGGTTTGCTTACTCCAGGGAAGATGTGCAGCAGAGCAGGGATATAAGGCAGCTCTATTGACTGTCAGGCCTCTGCTCTAACCTCTAGAGCACACTCCGTAAATGTTTGAATATTTAATAAAATCTTCTGGGTGTCTGCTTCCTGCAACACTAACTGTTTTAAAGTATTCATGGGTTATTTGTTTATTACTATTAAACAAATCTATTAAACACTCTGCATTATTTTTTAGTTAAATTTTGTTTTTTTCCCCTTTCGCTTTAATAATTGATATTGTTTTGGATACATAAATATGTCCTAAGAGTATTTGTCATTTCCTAATGTTTACAGTGGGGATATTTTTTTTCTGTAAAACTGTGGAATTTTTCTTCCATGTAGAGTATGCTTTTCTGTTGCATGCACATTTCAGAAACAGTCACAGACATTGCATCTGGCAAAGGCATGTGAATTTGCAGGAATTGCAGTTAATGCTGTTTGGAAAACCTCATGCTTTAATTTCTCACTCATCATGTGGTTACAGAGAACAAGGACATCCTTGTATAAAATATTACAGAATTATGTAAAGTGATGGATAAAAAATTTCTGGCATGCTCCTATCTATTTCAAGAACTACTGAATTAGGACTTTATGTCTAACATATTGAGAATAGGATGGTGCAAAGGAGAAAAAAGAGTACAGAGGAACATAAGAGTCTCTTAGATAAGGGGCTTATTGCATCAGACTCAGAAATTAAACTGGTTTTAATGAACTGCTTACTTTATGGAAAGAGTGGGTGGAAATTCTGAGCTGCTCTCTAAATTTTGCAGATAGAAATAGTCAGGAAAGTCAACTGAACTTTTCTGACTGTGGTCAATGACCCATATATGCAATGATTTGTGCCACGAGATTATTATTTTCCTGGTCAGACTCACCAGTATAGCAGTACTACATGCAGTCCATGAGTGACATTGGCTTTTGCAGAAATGTTATATTGCTGCCAGTGGCAAAGGGGACAACTGCAGGGAAGTCTTGCACAGGAAAAGTACAAGGAAGGAAAAACAAGAAAAAAAAATGTTGGCTCCTGAAAGACCGGAAAGGGCGTGAAGCTCTTGGTTTGCATTCCTGTGATGCTGACCCTGTGTGGCAGGCAAATGTGAGTCTGCTGCGATGCCTGGGACTAGATCCCAAAGGAGGGTTCTAGTTTTTTTGGATGAGACCCTTCACTCCACCTGCCATTAGTGTCATCTTGCTCTGCCCTTGCTTCTGTGGCAGAGGAATGAGAAAGAAAAGCTGATGACAGTGGAGAATCAACCATTAGACACTCAGATAACTTCTTGTGATGGCACAGTACCTGGCCTTTGCACACAAAGGGACAAGACTTCACACCGTGTCACTGTAACTTAACACTTATCTATGAGGTTTTCCAAACTAGAAACAGGAGACAATGCAGGGATACTGAAAAACACTTGGAGTAATGCAACACACAGATTGGATTTGTCTTGTGTCCAGTGAATCTCTGAAAGGGCCAAGAGGGAAAAAAAATCACAACTGCATTAAAAAATAGAGGCAAATTAGATCACCATTTGACTTTCTTGAGCAATATTAAGCAAGAGAACAAAAATTACATGTGCTTTTACACATCAGTACTGAAAAATGAGCCAGGAGATAAATTTTCTGGAGACAGTAGATGGCTGCTTCTTGGAACAAAAACCTCTGAAATCACAAGACGGGAGGGTCTTTTGGATATAATCTGCAGTGATGTACAGGACAGAATAGTGACTACAGTACTGAATTTCAAGAAGAGAAACTGTGTAAACAATGGGGTAACTGGTCAAAAATGAACAAATAAAAAAGCAAAAACTTCATAAAAGCAGCTTTCCAAAACAAAAGAAGCCTAGGAGCAGCCTGGAGGCTGCTGAAAAAATAAGTGCTAAAAGCCAGGTAAAAAGTGTACCACAATTCAGAAAGAAAACAATGCAATCCAGAAAATCCCTTCAAACCTTAACTGGGAAGTCGTGCAGGCTATCACATAGAAAAGCGTGAAAAAAAAAAAGAAACAAAAGGAAATCTGGCCTAGAAAAGAAGAACAGTAAAACCCATACACACAGCAAGTGGAAAGTAAATAAACAAGCAAGAATAGCTGAAAAGAAAGCGAAGAATATGATAAGTAGCTCCCCAAAGGCAGCCATGGAAGGAAGAAGGCCCAGGGGATTAGTGAGATCCTGTGGCCCCCAAAGTGTAAAGAGGGGACAGAGGCCAGGGTAACTCCCATGTACTGAAGGGCCTGGAGGGGTCTGGAAGCCATGGTCCCGTGCTCTGCCTCCAGTTCTGGCCACCAACCACCCGTGCCAGTGCTGGCTGTGCTCAGCAAGGATGTGGGAAAGCAGATGCCCAGTGAAAACTGCAAGTCTGTCTTGGGTGGACAACAGATCACTGTCTGTAAAAACCCCAGGAAAACCTCACAAAACTGAATGAGTTGGAAAAAAGGGGGCAGATGAGCTCCAGCATCAAGACACACAGGATAATGCATCTCAGGAATTGTAATCTAAACCATGTTTGTAGGACACTGAAACCTGAGCTGTAAATGCCAGCTGTAACTGAACTTCAACTTCCAAAAAGAGACCTTGGAGTCATCACTGGCTGATTTTCTAAATCATTGTCTGAAATGACACTGACATATGCAACAGGGAATAATATTGGGTTCCACTGAGCCAAAACATCAGAAAGGCATTATCAGTGAGAGCAAGACAGACTTTTTGCCACCATATTAGGTGGCATAATTATGCCACCATATTAGGATGTGTCATACCTCAAGTGCTGTGTGTGCAGTCCCAGCTCTGTGATTCAGGAAGGAGTTAGTGGAGTTGGAGATCATAACAGAGAGAAGCAGTAAAAAGGAGCCAGGGGATTAGGTAATTGGTTTCCAGAAGGATACAAAGTTTTGGGACCCTTCATTTTGAACAGGAAGAATAAACACGTCACCGTCAGGAGGGTGCTGTGTGAGCTGGATGCAAAGCTGTTACTGACTGAGCCCTTGAACTCAATGAAGCAAAAAGCTGACTGATTTAAAAGCAAGTGCTCTTTTACCTAATGCATATGAACTCCTGCAACTTGTTCCCACCGTGAGGGCAAAGGCAAGCAGTACCAGGAGCCTGAGAAAGGGAGAAGAACAGTTCATGGTCAACAGGTCTATAAGCAGATACCAGGAGAATTAAACAGGAAAATACCTCTAGCATCCCAAATCCAACAACTGCAGAAACAATTGCAGTACGAAGGAAACGGTCTGCCATGAAGTGGCCATGCTCATGTGTTAAATGCCCAGTCACTGTTTCTGCAGACTGAGGGCCAGACTGGCTGGACCACCAGTTCTATTCTTTTGGGAATATCTTCTCTCACATTCTCGTATAATGGCAGGATTGGAGTGGGGGAAATGTATAATTCCAGAGTGCGCCAAGGAATACTCCTGTCTGTTTTCATCTGTGTACCTAGTCTCAAATCCCGTTTGTATTGAAATTGCTGAAAGAAATTGTTATATACCTGTTGATTGTAACTATCTCAGCTACAGCAGCAGCTCATGCCAAAAGGAAATTAAACTACAAATACACCCAGCCTCTAGCTCAAAATTGCTTATATTTCTTCTACAGTTGACAGAAAGGTGGTGTCATTGGAATGGAAACAAACAAAATCCTTACTCTAGCAGAAATATCCTTTGTGGTCAAAAATACCTGGAGGGTGAGCTCAGGCCCTTGCATTTGAGGTCAGCTTGTGAATTTTTCAACTTCTGAGCCACCTTCTTGTAGAAAGCAGAGCTTTTCCCTACTATTTTTATAGCTATTCCTAATTAGCTGCTGTTCTAGCCCTCATGCCTTTAGTAGCATTTGCTAGACTCTGTAACTATTTGCTCAGCTTTCTTCCATTTTCCCCTTGACCACATCCAAACTTTTTCTTTACTTCTTTGCCTCTGTGTACTGCACTCAGAGGAAACATACTGATCTGCTAGACCAGGGCAGCTCAGACCACTGCTTTAACATCTTCTTGGATGAAGTGTGAAAGTCACTCCAGGTTGCCAGATCCTTCCTTCCTTCCTTCCTTCCTTCCTTCCTTCCTTCCTTCCTTCCTTCCATAAGTAGCCACAGACTTCACTCCTTCCCTTGCTATTCGCTCTTCCCTGGATTTGTTCCACTTTCACTCTACAGTACCATTTCTTTTCATGGAGTANTTCCTTCCTTCCTTCCTTCCTTCCTTCCTTCCATAAGTAGCCACAGACTTCACTCCTTCCCTTGCTATTCGCTCTTCCCTGGATTTGTTCCACTTTCACTCTACAGTACCATTTCTTTTCATGGAGTAGAGCATAGTACATGTATATATATAGATAGATATAGACATTCTGATATAGATGAGTACACTCAGGGTGAACAGACATGGGAGGGATGACCATTAGGAATAGCTTTGCTCTTTACTAACATGATGACTGTTCCTTGAAAAGGCTTGTGTGGTATTTCTGGGTTTTTATTTCTAAACTAGCCTAGGAATGTGAGGCAGGGCAGTCATTTGGCACAGAGAAGCTGGCTTTCCCAGGTTGGTTTCACAGGGGTCAAGTGGGGTGATGGCCCTGTGATGCAAAATCATATTGCCCTTTGATGTCAGGGCAGCGGGCTCATGTCCCCCCTTCCCCAGTGCTTGTCTGAATATGTGTCAATAAGTTACTTGATCCATGCTCTTGCACCAGTCTCTTGAGCTTAACTGCCTGAGAAAATTTGGAAGCATGAAAGCAGTCGATCTTTGTGGGCTGTTTAAAGTCTCCTTCTATCAGGAAATATCACTGTTTGCACAGCAAAAGTCAGGGTAGAGAGAATGAAAGGAGAACATGAGAGAGCTGCTGTCTTGGGGGGACTTTATGATGTTGTATCCCCCATCGCTGCTCTATGCCCAGAAATTAATTTTGTGCCTTTCTGTGCCTTTAAACTGAGCTTGAGAGGGGGGAGAGGAAAAAAACCGAGTGAACTTTTCAAAACAGTTGTTCAAGGACACAGACACACACTCCTCTGCTTCTGTTCCTGCTGCGGTAGCAAGAGGGGAGGAAGCGCCCTTCTTGCTTTTCGGCCAGATTTCGGCTCCTTTTCTCTGGAGGGAGACGGAGAGTTGAACCTTGTTTTCCTGGGACTTCAGTTTTTTCCCTTCTTCTCTTCTGGACTGTTTGAACATCAGAACACATCAGGAGAATTTTCCACCAAGGCCCCAGAGGTGGGCCCACACCAACCCAGCTCCAAGGAGGAGGAGAAAGACCGCACCTACAGAAGGACTCTGAAATCTTCCCAGGTTTCTCTCCACAGTGAGAGGTTTTCTTATTTAGCATTATTATCCTTTTCCTGTATGTTTGTTAAATAAATAGTCTTTTATCTCTTTCACATTCCTCCAAGGAAAATTTCTTTTTTCCCAAACCTGGTAGGGGGAGGGGTGGTTGTAACCTGCCTTCGATCAGAGGATATTTTCCTCCAAATTTGTCCAAACTGGCACGGCAACAAATTATGTTAACACTACAGTCAAAAGAAAAAAATTACTATGATGTATTAAAAGCACTTCCTCCTACAAGCATTTCTATTTCCTCCCTAACTTTCAAACCCATAAAACACATGAGCACTGAAGGGAAAATGGGCAAAGCCCACTGGATACTCACTTACTACCAACACTGACAGCTGCAGACACTACAACACAGCAGCAGACACATTGCCCCACAATTATTGCTGCTCGCATGGCACCAAAATACATGCAGCCCAGACATTGTCAGTAAATTTGTTTCGCATTTGCCTAGAAAGCTCTTGAGGCTGGTTTCTGTAAGAGGACTAACCACCCACTCCCTCTTGGCAGCCCATGGTCCCTGCATGATACAGTGGTGAGGTTGTGCCAATGCTCTTGTCAAGGTCTCTTCCCTACCCATTTTTAACGTGAGCTCCAGCTCTCCCTGCTGCCTTTATTTGGGGTAGAATAGACAGCACGTTCAGAGTGATATACTTACTTTAATACTGTCATAAACAGATTTTATGGCAGCAGAATCATTTCCAGCCAGACCTTTGGCAAAACATAAAGAATCCACACTAAGCTTATGATTTCTTCTATGATGTCTCAGACATAAAAAGGGAGAATAGGTTTTTTTTGGTATGTCTCATACTGAGTGCCTTTCTAGAGCTTCTCACACACGTGCTGTTTTCCAACTTAATGCTTAAGCATTTCTAAGCCTCAATCTGTTCACTATGCCTTAAAATTGCCTCCTTTGGCATCTCTAATAACACCCCTTCTGGCTCAGAGGCTGTACTTTTGTCTTTTTCTTTCTATCTTTCCACATTTTTTTTTCCGGAGCTAAGTATATTGAGGAAATTACATCCTGCTTTGAAAGTGGGTTTACAGCTTGACTACCAGCATGTAGAAGAAGCATGGAGTGGAGACATTTCATCTTGAGTATCTTCTCAGAGTTGGTGCTGGCTTGGGAGTGGAGATGTTAGTGAGGAGGAGAAATGGACAGAATGAAAGAGCATAAGAAAATACTTTGGTACCATGAAATGGTGTATCGAGATAGCTTAGATCTTGCCAATTAGCTGGTAGAGTTGGCTTATGGCTCACAGAAAAATGCTGCACCTTTTTAGAAAATGAATGCTCCTTAGGAAAGTGAGATTCTATTTTATTGCTTTATACATAACTTCTAAGCCATCTTGAGCAGACAGCTGTGGCTTTTCTATTTTTACTACTGTGCTTGAGAAGTTGTTCTTTCTTACTGCCAGGGCCTGCCACTCAGACCTTGTCAGGTGGGAGGACAGCCTTTGACTGTTGATAACTTTGCCACATTTCCTGCTCTTCTAAATATTCTTGTTTCTTGTCTCTGTTTCCAGTCAGATGTGGATATGCAACCCAGTTTGCAAAATGAATAGTTTGGTGTGTGTTTTTCTATAAAATATGATCTGCTTCATTCTTCTTCTTTGATGAACGTGAACCCATCTAAGCCTCCATATCCCAAACTCTTCCAAATACAAGTAGAGGTGAAAGTACGAGGAGTCACGTTTGCAAAAGAAAACTCAGTACACAAAGGAACCTAAGTTGGTTTAGGTTTGAATATTAACCTCTTTTTAATTTTTTTCTCTCTGAATATTCTTTTTTTAATACTCTAGCTGAATGCAACATGTAGAAGTGACTAAGACTCCCCTTAACTCATGGAGTAAAGGCTTCATGACAGCTGCCTCTGTGAAATTTACACTTTATGTAATTTCAGTCCAAACCTCAAATCTACAAACCAATTCAACTGCTGATGTTGAACCTCTTTCAATACAGAACTTGAATCTAAGCACTTCTTGTTCCCATGTTTAAAATATATGGATCATGTGTAAAAGTAAATGTAATGCATTAATTGCTAACATGCTGTCTCAGTATTCTAAACCCAAGTTTATTTTAAAAGCGAAACTCTATTAGTAATTAATATTGATGCTGTTTGATCTCAGAAAATCCTCTGAGTCTAGGGCAATTCAAAGTGCACAGCATATAAAGTTAGGAATGCATGCTGAAACTCTAAAAATAAAACAGAGGATGCAAAGACATGAAAAATAGTCAAGAAGTCTGAAAGAATTCACACTCCTATATATGTTCATTTTGAAAAAGAAGCTATAGGAAATACTGAGCTGTGGATTCCAGGGTGACAGGGAAGCTATAAGGTGGGAAGACCAAGAATATAGCAAAAAATGTGAGTGCCTTCTACAATAAATATTTTTTTTATTTGAAAGGCAGCAAGGAAAAGAACTCAGTGGATAAACTTTGCCAAAAATTAGAGCATTTCTCTGTCTGATAGAGCACCAGAGCAATATAAAATGGAATAAAAGCTGATGAATCACTGTCATTTCTATTGGTAAAAAAGCAATACAAGATCCTTCAATGTCAACATTAGATATGAAATGTGTTTCTTGCCGTATTAAATTGCATTTTATTGAAACAGCCAAGGTATGTTTTAACTCTTGACTACTCGGAGTGTTCACTTTTATGCTGCATGACACGGAGCATAACCTTTCTGATAACAAAAGGGTTTACAGGAGACCACAGACCCATTATAGGCAACCTTGTGAGATATCACATGCTTGATGGGGGTCATTCCTCTGGGAGAGGAATGAGGTTGCTGGTGGTGAGCCCTGGACCGAGGTTCACACTAAAGCTAGCTGCTCTATGCCTTGGCACCCAGGAGTGCAGGAAACAGGGAGCACCATGGGTAAAATGAGGGGCAATCACAAAATGAGTAAACATTTTTTACCTTTTATTCTTGCTATGGATTTCTTAAAGAAACTCTTGAGGAAATGCTGAAAGATGTGTAAGGCTTAACCAAGGTACCAAGGAAAAATTGATTGTGAAATGTAGGCTTAGGGTTGTGCCTGAAAAGAGTTGTGAGTAAAATGTTGGTGGGTAAAAGATACATGTTGGAACAGATAAGGAGTTGTACATTGCTTTATGGGGAACTTGAGATGCTTTATAGCACTAAGAGAGAGGAGAAAATAAAACTAATCGGCTGGAAGACTGGGCCCTCCACACATGCACTGTTAGAGATCACACCCCCAGAGGCATTCCAGCACGGTGAACTTTATCATACAATATTATTGCCTAGTATCAAAATTGTGTAAGAATTAGAAAACACTGGGTTCAAGTTCCTTAAAAAGAAAAAAAAGGTCAAGTCATTAAAAAGGGATTTTAAAATGTTTAGAAATTTTCAAAATATGACTATTTTAAATATCAATTCTTACTGTGATCAGAAATAAAAATAAATAATACCATTGTCATGCCGATGCTGCATGTCAGTTAATCTGTTAGGGGCAGGTTCAAAATCCACTGAAGGTGATAATGCAAATTCTACCTGGTTGGTAGGTTCATAGCAATTTTATATACTTCTCATTAGTTTTCTTTCCATGCACAAGCTTTCATTTTTATACCCCTTCTAGCTTCTTAACCCACAGAATATATTTATTTTTCCACCTATCAGCAGTGCTTTCTTATTGGCTTTTTGTATGACCGTGGCTTTTTTAAAGACATAAAATGATGCATTATCTTTGCAAGGGGCCTCTCCACTGCTCTGTTGTTCATTACAGAATCCACATACCCATCACCCTCCTATCTACATGGTCTTATTTGCCTGAAAGTAATATAATTACATTTATATGCCATCTATTTCATCTGTGTTTCGTGCTAGTTAAATCAGTTTCTTATGCATTTGTTTCATGCATTCACCACAAATTGATATGTATAACCTATGCATATATTCATCTCGTCAAGTATTCATGTACTGGGTTCCTGTGTTCATCATTGACAGAAATTATTCATCCTAACGAATCCATGGGAACGCCAGAAAGAGCATATAACACAAAAATAACTTAAATTATACAAAATGTACTCGGAAATGTGTGTGTGTCTGTGTATGTGTGTGTGTAAAACTAGCTCCGAGTGAAAAAGAAGAAAACCTAAAAGACCATTTGTGCATGTTGGCTGGATGTGTGGATTTATAGAGCCCTTTTACCTTTCCAGCAATGTAATCAGAAGGATCCATGTGCCAAATGCACAATTTTTTCAGAAAAATAAGCAAACAGCACTTTGCACAGTCATTATGTGGTGGTTAAAGCCCTCCCAAATACAGAAAGAGGAAATCAGCCACCATTAACCCCCTCTAGCTTTCCAAATGTATTCAGCGATTAAAAAGTACTTCTCGTGTATGTGTGACTGATAATGGAGCTCTTTGGGGTGGTCTGTGGGGATAGTGGCTGTGGGTTGGTTGTTCCTTCTTTAAGAAGTGAGTATTCAGGTCCAGAGTATATCACTAGGCAGCTTCCCCCAGTTAGAAAGAGCCAGCCTCTGCTGCTGGACTGGCAGCAGCACCCAGGAGTCACAGTACATGGCAGTGAAGCAGAGCAGGGGACTGATGTGCCTGAAGACGGAAAGGACTGTATTATGACCCCCCTTGTTAGGCTGGTGAGCTTTGCAGGACAGCACAGTGGCTGAAGGCAACTCTTACAACTTGCAGGATATGTAGGATGTGTGGAGGATATTTTTGATATTATGACAAGGCTAAGAGAAGCAAGATGCCCCCTGAAAGCTCCTGCACTATTCTTGTGTGCTAGAACAGAAACACCTAGCCTCTGTTGTCCAACTAGCTTCTCAATTAATTCATAAGATTTTTAAGGAAAGGCTACCTAGACATACAATACTTTATGAAATAAGACTTTGACACTTGAGTGTATTGGCCATGTAGAGCTGATTGCCTCTTTTTACTGCTTTGATCCCAAGATCTTAAAGTACTTTATAAATATTAATGAATAAAGACTCAGAAATATTCAGTCATTGTGTTTATGCTGTTGCTCATGTCACAGATGGGGGCAAACATATTAAGGCTACAATTTATTCCACCTTGCTTTACATTTCTGCAGATGAGTGAGTTATTACAGTTCTCCTTCATATTCAGGGAAGGAAATGAGAATTTTTAAGGTGTGACTCATTTAATCTATTTTATACATTTATTTATAAGGAAAGGAATGATGCTGTAGAACTATCTGTTTCTCTGCATCACCTGTGAAGGGACTCTTAAGGTGACTCACTCAGATTCAGACATCTGCCTTGTGTGACTGTATGTGCTAAGAGAGGGACCATGGCTCAGTTTTAGCTGAGCTCCACTCTCCTAATTCCACTACCATGCTTTGATTATATGACAAATACTACACATACTGCAGAAGGTTCCCTCGTATTGTACCAGTGTATTGGTTAGCATCTGATATGGAAAATAGGAAGATGGTAAATTTTCTGTCAGTATTCAAAAACTAACAGATTACTGGCAAATGTGAAGGTTATTAGACCTGTGTCACTCTCTGGAAAATAATGGAAATGCTATCATTAAATGTCATTATTCAAAAAATGTAGGATTTTATCAACTGCCACTATACTGTTGGGGAAAATGTTAACAAAGAAATCCCTAATTTTTTTTGTGCTTGGATAAAAAGATTTATCACATATAAACATCTAAAAATATTGCAAAGTACCTTAGAAACATTGCAAAATATAACATTTATATTAGTGAATACTAGTGAAAAAGTTACCTGCAATCAAAAATATCATGCCAATCACTGAGTTTTTGCCTGAGAAATGGGGAGAATGATTTCTTCCTATAAATATTTTTATATAGAAAAAATACAGAAGAGTAGAGTTCTAGATTTTTATTGGAGATGCTTCTTTGAAAATATAAAAACTAAGTATCTGTAAAATGAAGAAAAGACAACAAAGAAAATAACAAGACTGCTGTTTTCCAATTCTGGATATCAGCTTGGCTCGCAGATAAGCTGGAAACTCTGATTAAAGTTTCTGGTTGATTTATGCCTCAAAGACAGACTTCAGGTTTTGGCTGCAGACTAAATAAAGCTGCATGTTGCTATTATTATCATTAATTATCTTTGTCTATTGCTTTGTGATTCTTGAGTTAAAGCAAACTGTGAATTCTGCAAAATTAGTCTACTCTGTATCAGACTAACAGAAAATGCTGCCAGTGCTGAATTTATTTTTTTTTAATTGGGACAAAAATAAAGCATCTGCTATGATAGGAAGGTATTAGTTATGAGAGGAAGATGGGAGAGATACAGAATAATGACAGAGATGCAGAAAGGAATAAACAAAAGATTACAGTCAGTTGAGCTGAAAGAGCTATTGATTTGAATTAAGATTCCTAATAGGAATCCCAAAGGTTTGATCTTGGGACTAATACTATCTAGTACTTAGGATTTTCAATAATAACTTCAGCGAGTTATTTTCAATAATAACTTCAGGGAGTCAGTAGGTTCTTCAGTTAAACTGCTGATGACACAGAGGTGGCTGTTATTACAGAAGAATATTGGAGGAACACATAGGTAGAACCAGCTGATCAGGAGAGCAAGAGAACTAGAAAAGAGTAAGCAGACTAGTATTGAGATCAAGGAAAGTAAGGACTACCAACAGGAACTTTTGCAAAAGACTCTTGCTTTTAGATAGAAGAGCCAGATCATGTCCATTAGACACGATGACATAGGATGAATTTCAGCTGCTAAAATAGGTACTGCAGTTAAAAAAGATATTGCAGACACATCTGCATGTATGTGACAACCAGTGCTAACTGGGTGAAGAAGTCATGAGAGGTATCTAAGGATCTTAACATATGTCTGGTTTAGAATGAGGTTGCATATCTTCCAGAGTTGAGTGCTTCATTACATTAGCTATGTAAATGAAGCTTCAGGAGAGTGAAGACACAACTTCCAAACCATTTTCCTGAGATCAATCCCACTCCTTGACTTTCAGTAACTGTTTAACAATACAGGGAATACTATTTCTCCACTGTGAAAGAAAGTGTTGGCGTAAGAAAAAAACAGATATGAACTGACCATAAAATACTAAAGCTTAAAATCTGAAGAAGTTATATAAACATCCCAGGAGTGAGAATCTGAGCAGTATGCCCAGCAGACATGTAGGGAGTCAACAACCTAAACTAACAATGGAATTTCATGAGTTTGTGAGCAGATGCTCATTGTGATGTAACTGATTCCATGACAACAGGGTCTGGAGTCAATGGGGTTTTCATTTCTACATTCACTCTTTCCCTCTTTGGAACAGAATTGTTACTAAATACATTTGTTAGCTATTAATTATTAATTGTTTACACATTGATTGTAAGTGAGAGAGATCCTTTTTTAATATTACATGAACAACCTAAAGTTTTATGTGCTTTCTAAGTGAACAGTGTTCTTTCCAAGAACATTCCTGTAACTGCACAGCATTCTCTTTCAAATGCTGTTGCCATTTGACTTAAGTAATTCACATGCAGCCGCAAATATTTCATTTTCTAAAATGAAATATAATGGTCAATGATTCAGTATGTTTTCACAACTTCATGTAGATAAAAGCTACTTGAGGATGAAGAAAATTCTTTTTTATGTGTGTCTGGAAATACTAGTACTTTTATGTGAAAGACATCAAAAATGTATAATTCTACATAGCCATGTTTATGTTATTGTATTAGCTTTCCCCTGATTTAAATGAGGCAGAGGATAACTATAATACACAAAGTATGTCACAAAGCAATGCACAATGGAACTGCAACAGATGTACAGACTTTATGCTGAGGTACGTGCACACATTGCCAGAGAAATGCAAGTTGAAGTCTTTTCCACTGAAAACTTTGAAACTTAAATGGAATTGACTCTATAAAAATGTTGACTTTTAGCCACTTGAAATTTAAACATCTAGAGTAAACCAGTGATCTCAGCTTCTACCCTAAATGCAGTAGAAGTAGATAAGCATTTCCAGCAGCTGATTCATTGCACATATCTGAGGAATTTACCATAAGTATTTGCTCTCTGATGATGCCTGTCATTTTCCAGAGAGAGATACTACATGATGCTATTTTATTTATTGCCTTATTTCTATTAAGCTAACGTCAAGTGAAGTGAAATCGATCCATCTGTGAAAAAAACATTTCTTTTGTTCCCTACACTAGCCCACAGCTATTTAATTTCTGTAACCACAGGTAAGAACAAGAACCTAGACTGAGCCATCCACACCAATCGTCTGACCAATTTTGGTTATGTCTTTAGCAGCCTGCCAGTGCTGATCTGAACATCTCGTTCTTCCTATGCTGGAAGTGTTTAACTTTCTGTTTCTGTTACTGCAAATACATCCCATTTACAGATCAACAGGACAAGTAGCCCAACAGAGCCAAGAAAACACCTTCTTTCAGGGACAATTCATGTAATGCAATCTCTTTCTAGATCAATATTGGAGATCTCTGACTTTTGGAAAAAAAAGTAGCATAGTTTGAGGCATGCTTGGCTGTCTGATGGGAATACAACTGATAAAGTTTTGCAATATCTAGCATTATCACTTGGAGCAATTTAAAACATGATGAAGAAACAGTTCCAAATTTTCTATGGTTTGTAAAGAATAAACTGCTTGACTGTTTGCTCCCACTGTGAAGCATCCCAAGATACCTCTGTATGACAACATACATTCATACAAACACAACTTAAGCACTTTGAGGGCTTAGAAATCCTCAAGTAGAAGAACAGCTTATGTCTGAATGTTTCTGTTAAAAAAGTTAATTCAGCAGGTTGCCATAATGACATATCTGGTAGGCAATGCAGGAGATTCTGCATTCTTGATATTTGGTTCTGGAATATTGTAATCAACCATGTCAGCAGGTTTCTTTTGAGTTTTTAGCTTGACTTATTAGAAGAGAATCTAGGACTAGCTTTTCTAGCTGAATGAAAATTTCCAAATTAATTAGGGTGATGTTGCACAAATGTAAAAGGCTGACTAGAAAGTGGGTGAACAAGGGTAGCTGGCAACCTCTCAATCTAGAATATTCCAGGAATATGAAAGAGAATCAAAGACAGGGGGGAGATCACCTTTCAAGAGTTTCTACTTGGATAAAATTACTGTGATAAGAAGAAATACCATCATGACAGCTGCCATAGTGTAACTAGGCAGGGACATTAACAGATTCATTGTGCCTTGAAGGCTGCAATTTAAACAGTAAGAGTCTTCATTTTGTAACCTATCACATTTAGACACTGATCAGGATATACTTTCTGAATAAAAGATTAAGACTTCATCTATCGAAAAGACTTACCCATTCTTCACACTGCCACAGTGAGATAGCACAGCTGATGGAAGAGGAAATGCCCATTCTGAGGTGTACCCATATCACGTGATTATTACATTTCAGTAGCTGATATTTTTTGATGAATGCCTGAACATCCAGCAGAGAGAGGGTTCTTTCCCACTCTACACAACAGCTGTGCCTTTTGAATCACACAGATTGGCTGAGAGGAGGCGACACTCCATAGCCCAAACATCATTCAGCACGGGCTGAGCTCGCTGGAATGTAAATGCATTGTCTTGATAGTCTTGCTTGAAAGACATCTGTAGTCATGGCACAAATATAAAGAGCAAGGGCAGAGCATGATAGATTACAGTTGTTGGGTAGAAAAAGACACAATTCTTGGAAACATTTAAGTGTACTGCAGAAGCGATCACCACCACTATCCCAGTTGCACTGGAATGAGAAGTAGGCACAAGAACAATTATAGCAAATCTTTGACAATGCACCATGAATTAACTGTGGGTTTGATACAAATAACCTGTATTACTTTCTGTGTGATCACAAACATAAATACTAGAGTGGAGGAAATGTTGGTTCTTCTTTTTGAATGATTTGTATTTCTATAGCCTGCTATGAAGACGACACAAAAGATTTATATGGCTGAGGATGCTTCTCAAAAAGAAATCCGGTCTGATATCTGAAAGCTACCTAAGTAAATTCCTGTCACAAAATTTTGTGAGATTTTCTGTTTACCTCCCTCAGCAGTGGTATGTAGGCACCCTGTGTTCTCTTATTCACCTTATAGCAAGGATAAGAACAGTTCAAGAAAAGGGAAAGGACTGTCTGGAATCTCAGGATTATAGTTATACTGATATTATACACTATATGAAAATAGGGCATGTTTCCTCCTGTTTCCTCCTATGACTGAATGGTCTTCCTCTAGAACAGGATAATCTCGTAACTGCCTATTGGAGACAGTCTTTATCCTAGGGATACCCCGATGTCCCTAAGTATTCCTCAAGGCCAACTCAGGAAACAGCTATCTGATACAGGATAGAACCTTGCAGGGTCTGTGCTAGGAATTTACACTTATGGACATTTGCACATCAGCATGTGAGTCTGTGCACAGGCTCTGTGAAGTTTACTCAAAGTCCTGTTGCTGAAGGAAAATACAGGCAAGGCTACACAGAAGCAGTTTCCACCCTCATCAAGACTTTTAATATCTTTGAGAGAAGAGAGTGGCTGCAGATGGCTGCTGCAAAGCAGTGTCACAATGTGGGCTTTGCCAGGTACAAAATTTGCAATAACAGGAAAGAGATTGTATGTTTTGCTTCCTTTTCATCTTTGTAGTTTGGTTTGTGGGTACAGGTGAAACCTATTAAACCCCTGTGGCTAAGGTATTCAATTTCTGGGGAATGCTCAACAGAAGTGGGACGCATATGGACAAGGAATTCCAGTTACTCCCTTTCTCCTTATTCATTGCCTTCCACTCTAATAGGAATGGTTGATTAAAAGGGAAGGGTTTCCTTGAAAGGTGCCACACACAGAGTTAATCTGCTCTTCAGTGGGAACTGCACCACCCCACCCGCCAGAAACCGTTTCCATAACCACCTGTGTCTATCAACAACAGAGCTGCCAAAAGACCATTGTTACCTTAATGGATCCTTGAGGAGCTGGCAGTTAGTCCCTGACCTGTGGATGGCTTTCAAGAACAAGATGACTGGTAAAAATTAAATGAGTTAGAAGACAGAAGGAGACTTCAAGGTAGTAGGTTTAGTATTGGTGGGAAATAGTGAATGTAGAGGCTCGTTTTTTTGAAAGTAAAGATGAACAGGACTATCTGGTGCTTTTCTTCTGCATCACAACATATCTATGTGCCTGTCTTTTGGAAGAAAGTGGGTTTATTTTTTTTTTTCGTTTCATGCTCTGTATATTCCTACAGAATTAATATATTGAATTCACATTTTATATTACCTTCTACTGACCCACTGAATTGATGGTTATCTCGTGCCAGCTACAATGAGCTATATCACACATACACAGTAAATTCCTTCTTAACTCTGAAACTGATGCTTTTTTACAATGGCTCTTTTTCTCTTGAAGCAACTGTTACTTGCTCTGCCTTTTAATGGGCATATTTGCTTCTTGTTTTACCTAAAATATACATTGGTCACACCTATCTTGATATTCACGCGATGGCTCAGGCTTAAAGGCACCTCTGGAGATTGACCAGTACAACATCTGCTCAGGGATGGGTCAGCTAGAACAGAGTCCCCAGGACGGTGTCCAGCTGAAACTGAGTAGCTACAATGGCAAGAGACTCCACAACCTCTCTGGGCAAGCTGTTCCTCTCTCTGTCCACCATGACCATAAAAGATTTCTTTCTGAAGTTAAATGGAATTTCCTGTGTTTCAGTTTGACCATTGCTTCTTGTCCTGTCAGTGAGCACTTGGAGAGGAATCTGGCTCCATCTTCTTTAGCACCCTTCCCTTCCCTTCCCTTCCCTTCCCTTCCCTTCCCTTCCCTTCCCTATCAGGCATTTACACGCATGGTTAGAAACCCCCTGAGCCTTCATTTCTCCAGGCTGAAAAGGTTCAGATGTCTTTCAGATTTCTTCTATGACAGATACTCCAATCCCTTAGTCTCTTCAGGACCCTACACTGGATTCAATCCAGTATGTCTATGTTTTTCTTGTATACAGCCACTGCAGCACTCAACTGCATGAGTTATCCCATTACATCTCCCTGATCCTTGTGAGTTCACAGCCCTGTAACTGCATATAGACATCCAATTCTCTTTTTTTATCCATGCTGCAGACATTAGTGTGTAGCACTTCAGAAAGGTACTTTCTTGTGCTAATTTCATGGGCAAAGTGTGTGTGTTTTTCCTCCCGGCCATGCCGGCCTCTTAGCTTATCTTTTTTTGTTCACAATTATTTGGTGTGGGCACACTTGTGCCCTGTTTTTTCTTACAAGGTCTTCCCTGTCCACATCAGCCTGAGCCTATTTGCAAACCCAATCCACACTGTTTGGATACCCTTGATTTTCCTAGAACAATGTAGCTTTTTTAAAGATCTGGTTGCTTTTTTATTCATTTTGAAGAGCCCTCAAAGATTCCCCATATGATGGAAATCATTCCAAAAGCAGTTGTTCATTTACTAAAAGGCCTTTCTATAACATGGTTCATCTAATGCAAAGTACTACGAGACTTCCAAAGTTGTCATCTGAGCATGCTAAGAAAGAGTGCAGACAGCTTGAACAGGATTTCAGAGTGTCAGGAGACATACACTGAAGGTTACAAAACCTCTGGAAACAATGGGAAATCATTGCCTTTGTCATGCATTTTATATATATAAAAGAACATAATTTTGGGGATTAAATTCAGAAAACTAAGAGAGAGTATTACATTCTAGTGGGTGGCATCCCTGCCCATGGCCAAGTTGGAGAGCAGAGGGGTTGGAATTACATGATCTTTAGGGTCCCTTCCAATGCAAACCACTCTGTCATTCTACGATTTTCAGAGTGATTTCTACCATCTTTATTTTCTATGACAGAAATAAATGATTTTATTCTCTTTCAACATAAGCCTCAGTTCTATTAAAGTATCATTTGAAAACAAATTTGTTTTGGTTCAACTATTACAAAAGTTTATATTGATTCTTCCTTTCCCTTTTTTTTTTTGTAATGACAAACACCGTACACCATTGAGCACTATACACCTCAGTTCAAGCTGTAATGTGAAACTATATTCCAAAGGAAAACCATATCATATTTGGTCAGGGAATTTATGTTCTACAGCACTTATGTGACCTTGGCTGTAATGAAAGAAAGGGACTTTAAAGTAGCTAAGGCTTTTGGAGCTTGCTAAATAGTCAAAACTACAGCCATTGTAGGCATGTGAACTCACAATCACCTTTTTCCTTATTGGCAGGCAGAGATCCTCTGGAGTGTAATAATGAGAAAAAGCCTCTCTGACTCTGTTGTGGCTGCTTTGCTAAGGGTGGTAGTGACAAGATCAAATGCCATTTTGGCACTTATTTTAGGTATGCTGAGTCTCACTAAGTTGTACAAATACACTGGTGGTCTTACGCTACCGGCCTCCGGATCAGCACAAAATACCGAATGAGATCAAAGAGGTGATGGAATCTACTGAAACAATAAGAATGGATGATGATAAATGACCCCAAAGAGTCTGGTCAAATATCACCATAATACAAGTTTAAGACAAAAAATCTTAATTTAAATGAGCACATCCTGTGACAGCTTTGTCCTATGATATCCAAACAGAAACCTTTTCTTTACCTTAATGTCTTCTGTCTCACGCTACAAAAAAATGCAAAAGTAAAATGCTTGATAATATATATCAAAATAATATTCAATATTATTGAAATCCCTTTGTGTGAAACTCAGGTTTAGGAAAGTGAGAGCACAGAAACATGGGAAGATAATTTAAAGCGAGGAAAATAAAATCCATCAGCTCAGTGTGGATGCAACAGGAGCAAAGCACAGCATCAAGTGCTGCACTGTACATTACAAGGCTATGAGCTCACATGGAACATAAGTGTGTGTATGTAAATATCTACACACCTAATAAATGGCTCTAGCAGTAAATGTTTTCAAACAGACATTATCAGAAGGAAAACATTTTGAATTTATCTGGCTTCTTTATACTTTAATTAATTAATTACTTGTTTAATGGGATGGGTCCATCATATTACACACTAAGTACCAGTGAAAGCTCATACTGAGTTATTCCTGCTATCCAGAAATTGAAGAGAGCTGTATTCACCTTAGTCATATTAATTCCAGACAGTAGCTCAATTCATCCTAATTCTCTTTAAACTGCCAAAAATCTTTCTGCTGAAAGATAATTAATATGCACACTAATGGAGAGTGAACAATTCTAATATTTTGGTAATTTCCAGACCCACCCAAAAAACATTTCTAATAAGACATACAGAGAAAGAAATGCAGCATTACACAGCAACACTGCAAGGAAGAATAATTCTAAAGCCAAAATACTTAGGAAAGGCTCTTGCTAAACTCTCATGTCTAGGTAACACCTGAATGAAATTAATGATAAGGCACCTGATATCAGATATACTATTATCTAACATAACTGCTAAACACTTACTCAAGATACAGATCCTACACTTCTGTTATTTATTCAAATATTGTTTGTCTATTCAATGATTTCAGTGCCGAAATATTTGCAGCACCCTACTGGGATACAAATACTGTGTTAAAGTGATGTTAGTTGCTTGCATGTATATGACATATACAGGGAACTGGAAGCCTTCATGTGGGTGGTAGATGATGGATGAATGCCAGTGCAGTGGCAATTCCTGGAATACATATGTTCTGCAATGACAAAAATTGACAGGGAACCGTTGCAGACATGCTGTCTGTGTGTCTCAGCCATGTTTCCACTCTGTTTCAGAAGGGAAGGATTATTGCTTGATGACATAGTAATAGAAGTTTTTTTCTCTACTCAAGGCCATACAAAGGCCATAACTCAGCTCCCAGTCAGCAGGTACATTTTATTGCTTTGTGTGGAAACAGTTCCTACAACTAAATTCAGCAGACTGTAGACTACCAAAAAAAAAAAAAACTAACAACTGTCAGTAGTAGCATTCAAGAAGATGTTCCATCAAGAGTTCTAAAGAAGCACAACATGTTTTTCCAAGTAAGTGGCTTATTTTACAAAGTTAAGCAGGTTTTTGTCTGTGTTGGTTTTTTGTCCCATTCGTGGGAGTGTTGATATTTCTTTTACTGTCTAATTTAACACATGGACATTCCAGCCAGTTTTCACTGACTGCTTCGTACAGCCCTGTGGATTATGCACTTGGCTTTGTTTCAGGAATCTATGAATACAAAGCCTGTTGAGTATGTGATTTCATACAAAGTTCTATCCATACTTATTTGCTTTCTGTGAGCACTGAAATGGGTGAATGCATTCTTGCTATTTAATTATGCTGCTATCAAACCACTGCCCCCAAGAAACTGTGATATCTGATAAAAAATATTTGACATCAATAAAAAAAGCAAGTTAGAAAACGGTACATACAAAAGGTGTGATAGCTACAAAGAGAGCCAACTTACAAAGGGGTTAGTGATTCACCCAGCCAAGTTAAACAACACACAATTGGGGCTAATTGACTTCCCTCCTTCGACCTCCCAAGTATGAGTTTATGAAAGCCTGGAAAGCTAAATTAACCCCAATTGTGTCTTGTTTGACTTGGCTATTTAGGTTAAATGGATAACCCTTTTGTGACTTGGCTCTTTCTGTAGATGTAACACCTTTGGATAATTAACAGTCTCTCTTTCCCACCTTTCTAAACCAGCTTTTGCCTTAGTTTACATGTTTTGATTGTGATGAAAGAAGAAGTAAAATGACATTTTTGAGAGGAAAAGCTTCCTACAGAATAAAGCAAAATAAGAAACATGAAAGCACATTAGAAATAATTACAAGGTAGCAATTCACAGCAGGGATTCAAGGATGATATGGGGAGTGCAGCAAGAAACTGGCAGGACGTACAGTAGGTACGGTATAGCTACATAAAAGAAGAAATCTCACCTTCTATACATTTATCAAATAGCACATAATATCAAGCTTCCCAATTCACACTGTTGTATCTAAATTCACACATTTACTGGTAAGCATGTATGAAGATGTTCCCTCTGACTTCAGCAGATGTTGTTAAGCTCTCAGAGTATGCCAGAATATGATTATATCTGAAATGCTCAAACAGGGGTTGAAGAGTCTTGTGTAGGTTCTATCTGTTCAGAAAATTACATTTTATTACAGTATGAACTTTGGGGGATGGTTGAGTATTGTGACTTCGTATGAAGACAGCTATAGAATGATTTGGGTTGGAAGGGACCTTAAAGATTATCCAGTTTCAAAGCCCATGCCATGGTCCAGGACACCATGAAAAGGAATTTAGATGTCGTCATGAACCGTTGGTGGATTTAAATGGCCACTCCTCACAAGCTAATGGTATGAAAATACAGAAGGTCAATTTGAGGCAGGGAAAGTTTCATGGATTTTACCTGTGGAATTTTCTCTGTATCAGTATCTGAAAAGCTGCAGTGTTCTCTGACCTTGCAAGGCATCTGAATGAACAACATGTCCATGGCAGGAGCAGCATCTGGAGATGGTTGTGTAAGATAGGTACTGGGGTAAATCACTGCGGAGATGCTTCTCATGTTCCTGTGACTATAGGAGGAGCCCAGATGACTGGCTTCAATAGATCAGGTTATTGAAATAAATCCACCCTGAAGCACTCAATATGGGCCATATATCAGCATTCCTGAAATTATACCTGCCTAGTAGAATCAGGTCCATAATAGTTAAAGAAAATGAATATGTTAAATGAACATGGTGTGTGTTAATGTAATATCCTTCTGTGATTTATTTAATGATAACCACGATCCTGGGAACACACATCTTTGTAAAATCTGGGAAGGATGAAGCATAAGAACTCAAAGCTGTCCATGACATTTTTTAATAATCAGATATTGTATAAAAGCCTTTTTGTATGAGGAGTTTTATGAACCACACTCTTTTGTGAAACTAGCAAGAATAAAAGACTAACCAATATGTTGTTAGTTGCCCACATACAATCTAGCTAATACAGAAGTCTAAATGTGCAAAACTTTGAAAGGAACAGAAAAGGATGAGTTACCTCTAACACAACACAGGCATGTTTATATACTTGTATCAGAAGGTCTTTGCTGCTGTACTAAAGACTCTTCTGAGACTTCCTTAGCAATCTCTTAAAAATCCAGGCCATAATATTAATAACAAGTATAGAGACAAACTTAGTCACTAATTTTAAGGATTATTCATAATACATTGATTAGGAAAATTATGTGAGCTTCAAAAAGAAGAAATGGGACTTCTGAAGAGTTTATTAGTGTGAAGAGATTCAGAGTGGGTGCTGTTTGCTTCTTTCCTTGCCTGCTTTTGCAACCAGCCAGTTTTCTAAGAACATCTAATTCCTGATTAGGAACTGAGGTTATCTCAGCTTCCTACAGCTCAAGCCGAGCTTTATCAGCTGCTCCCATCAGGTGTCTCCATGGATCAGCTCAGAGTTTGGTATGTATACAGTAGATATCCACTGCTGGCCAGGTGAATGCTGTGACTTTCAGAACCACAGAGGTGTAAAACTGATGTTAAGAAGGTTGCTATCAGTTTCTGAGGTCAGAAAAGTTCATTTGTTCTTTCTATGGTAGGATTTGTCAATGGATCTTTTGTCTATTAGGCAAAATAATGTGATGATAACTAAAACCTGTAGTGTCTCAGCTCAGCCTAGTTTGCATAGGCATATTAGACAGAAATGTGTTCCTTCAGTGACCTTTTCCGTCAGTACTGAAATTTCTGTACTGATTAAATCTTAACTCATTATTTAGTACACTCAAGGCGTTCGGTTCTTCAAGACAGAAGAAACACAGAATCCAAACTGTCTTGACTTTCTGGATGGGCAAAGTCACAAGATCTGTCTGGATCTGGCTTTTAAATAGTGCTCATATGAATGGAATAATGACTTTAAATTCCATTTTTAGACCCTAGAGCATTCAATGTAGGAAAATTCAGGTTTAGTGCTTACAGGCTGAGCCCCTCTTAACTTAAATGGAAAGCTTTCCAATACTAACAGAGGATTAAAAAAAACCCAGAGCAAACAATTTATTTGGAAAGTAAAGCTGCCTTGATATCTCATGTTATCCCACTGCTTTTGAGTGAAAGGTATTCTGGAAACAGATGCAAATTTTAACCAGAGAGCTTGTCTGGAAGTCTGCTTGCCAAATGTCCCACTGTTCAGTTTCTGTGTCCACAGTTAAAATAAAGGCAGAGAATGAGTTAGAAAATATGATACTTTTTGAACTTTCTCCAGCAGTTGCTGCAGAATTGGTTTTAATTTTTTGGATTTTTTTTTTTTTATATTGAAATATAGTCAGTGAAAATTATTATTTGTAATGGGCTTTTCAAATTTTCTTCCCAAAGGTGCCATAGTTCAGGAGGCATCTCCCTTCCACCCTGTCCCATACCAGCTACCAAGCACTTTCCCTTCATGAATATAATGATTATCAGCTTATTTTTCCGCTAAGGGAGAAGAGGAGGGGGAATTTAAACTGCCTGCCTGACAATGCTTTCAAATGGTGATGAAATGTCTTCTTCATATCTGAAGAGAACATGATTATTAGCACTGAATCTGACAGACACGATTTCTGAATATTTTTGTGGCATTAATTTAAATCAATGTAATGTTTGAAAACATTTCAGCCCCTCAAACAGCTGATGCAGCTTAGATTCAATTATAACAAATTGCAACACACTGTCAAGTCTTTTTACCAAGTCATTAGTCAGGGATTTTGAATGCACGGCCTCCGAACGGAGTTCGACTGGCTGACAGCTCTAATTGTTGGGAACCGCTAAAGGATTGCTAATGAACTGGGGGATCTGTTGGGCCTGTAGCTTTCTTCAAGGATGAAATTTTTGAAAACTTTCACAAGATCAAAGCGGCATAACATGGACCATTTGCTAAATTGTCAGCAGTGGAGTGAAGCAGTCTGAGTCCCAGCTTTAAAGCTCAAGCTTCAGTAGAAAACACCATGTGCCTCCTGCCCCTGAGCTTTTTTCATGTGTCAGTAAAACCATAGTGAGAAACAACGACATGAAGAAAGAACCCCAGAACCACCATGGCTGCTATGGCTTAATTAGGAGGAGCAGGGAGGGAGATGAAAATTCCTCTCTGTTAGTGGGCACAAGAGGGATGAAGTGTCCAGCACTGTTAAAGCCAGGCCCCACAGTTACTTAGCTTGCAGCTTCTAAACCTATTAATGGTCAGAGAGGCATATGATAGCACAGGAGCAACATAAAGGCTTCTTCCCCAAAAAGACTGGCAGTGCAGTTGCCAGATTTGCCTTCAGGACCCAAGGAGAGGTTGGCTTCACCAAAGACCTTGCCGTCAATGGCACGGAGACCAGACCATTTCCCTCCAGCACCTGCTCCAGCACCCACAGCTGGCAGCGGGAATGTTCCCACTGAGCTGTGTTGGACACCAAATCCATCCCTGTTGTGGCTGGCCAGCATTCTGCAGCCAGCGAATCACTCCCAGCTGCTGCTGCTGAACAAATATGTTGCCTCATGTTACTCAGCGGCAGAAAGCCAATGCAGTGAAGGGAAACTTTTAAACCAATCTTAAAAGAAAAGAAAGATATGAAAACCTGTCTCCATCACTCCCATCTGGTTTATATTTTCCTTTCATATTCAAGTCTTATTTAAGTCTGTTCATTTTTTTTTGCTCCTTCTCATTGAAATTTACTATGGTATCCTTTTACCAAAAGAAAATAATGCCTGCTGAGCTACAGTAACATTGGTCAATTACCCAAATGTCTTAATATAGAAGTCTGCCAGCGGGAAAGAATGTTTGAAATAAGATTTACATTATTACTTCTTTAAATTAACACTTCAACAGGACTCAAGGAAAAACAAACTCTTTCCTCCTCACACTGTGTGAGGTACAGTACCAAGCTGCTGTTATCCTCCCCAAGACAAACTGCATTTAAAAAACAACACAGAAGGGCATATAGTGAACAATTTTTGGAGTGCCTGAAATGAGGACAGTGATTTTGAACATCATTACAGTGTGTAGTGCCTTGAACATGAATTTTGCATCTCACACCTCCTTCTAGAAACATACTTCATATCTCTATTACACTCCCTCTCTCTTTCTACCAGATACGCATCAGCCATATGAACTTTCTGAAGTAATATTGCTTAGTCTTTCTATAGGGCTTCTATAGGCTCTGGTCAGCAGATGTGGAAGAGATTTCCTTGAAAAAACTTGTCAGGGAGATATGAGCAATTTATACCTGTCCTCTGCTATAACTTTCATTTATAGTCAAATATTCAATCTAAAAATAGGACTTGTTTACTTTATTTTTTTTAATAGAATTCTTAAATTGGACATTTAGCAGCTGATGTAACCTGCAAGAGAGTTGCAGTAGTGTAAGAGTCACTATAAATTTTCAACAGATCATCAAGGAAGAGAGGAATCCCATTCATTTGTACATGGGGACTGGTTTATACACTCAATCTACTGCTGATTTAGTAGCAGCAGAAAATTCACAAAAAGATCTAATACTGCTTAGTTTAGCATTTAGTACACCAATAGCCACATATACTGAGTTGTATTTTAGATGAAAACTTAAATTACCAAACAAACTTGTAACATTCCTCAGTTTTCTTTAGGAAAACCCATGTGGGTAGTTTTTCTCTCTCCTAATTTTAGGCATCTAGACTGAGATAATGAGAAAGATTCCCTCTATACTTGTTGAGTAAGTCACCCTATTTGTCTTCAACACATATCCTGTGACTGGAAAAATGTGGTAGAGCATCTGTCTTCCTCAGTTGGCTCTAGAGGGAGCCCAAATGACAAAATTGGACTACACACCCAATTTTTAGAGTTGAAGTTAGGGCATAGAAAATCCAGCTGAAAGAGCCTAATGACCTGGTTTTGGACTCACGAGAAGTCACTCAGTTCAGTTCCAGCAAGACATTGCTGGTGCAGGTGGAAGAACAGTGAAGCGAAGACAATACCAAATCAGAATTACAAGAGAGTACACTCGCCTGCCTCTCCGAGAGTAAGTTTCACATTGACAATCTTCTCCTACTTATCTTAGAGTCCCACTGGGACATAAACACCAGGTTCTTTTCCTGGGTTTTTCATGCCAGTCCAGGCTAAGTGAGTATTGTCAACACTGAGCACTGCAACAAACATGAACTGCAGTAGTGTTACCCAGCTGCTTTGCTTTTGGAGCATTGAACTAAAGTGTAGGAGTGCATGTCTAACCAAGAGTGACCATAAGCCTTGATTCACAAGATGAGATGCTCTAGTCAGTTCACTCTCATGGATTTTATATTTTTATATCGAGCAGCTTCTGTCCAGGTTGTCCCACAGCCTGGGAACTGGGACACTTCAATTCTAGTCTGATCCAGTAAATGCTTACTATGAAATATGTGGTGGAGGAATAGTTTCAGCATAATACTACTGGAAATAATGACTGTCTGAATTGAAAGTGAAGCCTAGATTTCAGAAATTAACAGTCAGAGTGCAGTTTATTTTAAAACAAGCTTCTCTCTATAGCCACCCTATTGAATAACACAGGAAGCTCTTGTCAGGCTGCATTTTGCAGATCCCAATCAGGGATGCCTCAATCTTCCTGGAGCCTCTATAGGAGCTCCATAAACCTAACCCAGGACTCTGAATTAGCCAAGTGACCAAAGGCCTGACCATTATTGCATGGCAAGTGCTATAGCAACTGGCTTCTCCTGTGGGTCTAGTCTCAGTGAGCACTGTTACTCAGCTGTGTGCAACTCACTGAGCCCCTGGGGCACACCACCTACTTCCCTGCTGTCTGGGCTAGCTCTCTCAGCTCTCTGACACAACACCCAGGAACCCTCTGGAGACAGCTTACTCTGGAAAGCAGGTTGGACAGGCTAGCATCAAGTTTGCTTTCTCCAAGTTAAGACACCGCAACACTATTTCAGAGGAATTTGTACTGACCACTGGTTACACGCTTTCTGGCTGCACCTAGGACATGCTGCATGTGCCATCAGTATCCAGCTCCAAAAACATTGTTCTGGCTGGCTTCAGCACAGTGCCTCTTTATTTCGTGCACTCTGAACTAACTAATCACACAAAAAACAAGTATCATGGGTTGGGACACTGGAACCTTGAAGAAATATAGGACCAAGTACTACATAATACCAATGCAGCTCTAGAGGAGGTTGATCCTGAGCAGCCAGGACACGTTCACTCTATGCCACATGTTCTCAAGCCCAGAGGTGAGTCCCTCTCCCTATTTTTATTTGCTGATATAGATATCCCATGGAATCATAGAATCCCTGAGGTTGAAAAAGACCTTTAAGATTATCAAGTCCAAAGGTCAGCCTAGCACCACCACCATGTTCACCATTAAACCATGTCCTCAAGTGCCCTGTCCACATGTTTTTTGAACACTTGTGGGGGTGTTGACTTCACCAGTTCCCTAGGCACTCTGTTCCAAAGCATTACAACCCCTTCCATCAATTCTTTTCCTAATAGCTAATCTAAACCTCCATTGGTACAACTTAAAGCTATTTCCTCTCATCCTGTCACTGTTGCCTGGAAGAAGAGACTGACACCCACCTCACTACAACTGCCTTTCAAGTAGTTGTAGAGCAGTGAGGTCTCCCCAAGCCTCTTTTCCCCACACTAAAAAAACCCGCTTTCCTCAGCTACTCCTTATCAGACTTGTGCTCCAGACCTTCACTAGCTCCATTGCCCTTGTCCGGGCCAGCCCCAGCATCTCAGTTGCTTTCTTGTACTGAGGGGCCCAGAACCGAACACAGGATTCAAGGTGTGGCCTCACTAGTGCCAAGTACAAGGGCACAATCACTGCCCTGGTCCTGCTGGTCACATTATTGCTGGCACAGGCCAGGATGCCATTGGCCTTCTTGACCATCTGTGTGGTTTTCAATATGTGGTACATACAGATCATAACAGTTTTGAGTTGCCCCTCTTTATCTGAAAACTAGGAATGGTTATACCTTCTTACGCCCCACCTAGATGCTGTAAAGTACCAAGGCACTTTAAAAGGATTAAGCACAAAGTGTACACTGTTGTGAAAGACACTAGTTTGGTTCAGCAGCTCTTGGACGAAATGGCTCAAGTCTTGATGCCTACACAAAAGTTGTTATTTATACCTGAATTTCATAGCTCTGGTAGAGTCTGGACAAAGAGTGAGAGCTTGACTTCAGTAGTCACTTAGAACAATGTTTAGTAATGGCTTTCCTTCCTATTTTCTCCTGTTCCTCTTGTGCTTCCTCAGAAAAAAACTCAAGCCTGAATCTCTGTTTACAGAAACTGCTGTTTACCAACTGTTATGAAGTGTTACCTCTTCTATTTAATTCCAATTTACTAATAAAAAATATCCTTTCTGTCAGGAAAAAGCAATTTCCCTCTATCTGTGTCTTGAAACATAAGAAAACAAAACAGATGCTTGTTGCATTTAATAAAGAACATGCATATGCATTGAAAAAACTTCTAGCTTATTTTTGTGATGCCAATATTTAATTATGTTCATTTTGCATTTTTAATTAGAAGGCAGAACAGATGGTGAAGGCACAAAGTAAAGGAAAATGTCCATTCATATAACCTGCTACGTGATGCCAGCAAATTCCTGTGCTTAGAGCCTGATCCAAGCTCTACTGAATCCAGCACCAGCGTATCTGTCGAATATCGGGGGTCTGGAGGAAACCACAGAGCAGGGCTTTCCTGGAATCAGTTTTCCTGATATGTACATGACGAATATATTTCTCTCACAGTTGGATTGTTTTTCCGATTTTAAGGCAAATTTTGGTTCAGGTTCCTATGGGTGACCTTATTTCTTGCTTGCTTTCTTGTAAATAAAAATTAACTGTTTGTGTAGAATTAATTTCAATTCCAAACCTTAGTTGGGAAAAATGTCTCACTGTATATTGTGGCCTAACAATAACAATTCATGCAGTTAATGGCATAAGTCGCAGAGAGAGCCAGATAAATGTTATTTAGACTGTTTTCAACATCCAAAAGTGGATGTTGAAAACAGTCTAAATAACAATTTCCAAAAGTGGAAGCTGAAACAGATCAAAATTTGGGTCCAGTGTTTCATTCAAAAACACGTAAAATGAACCACTGTACTTACTTATTTCACAAATGAAGTATTTGTTTCTTTCTCTTTTTAAAAATATGCCAATTTTAACCAAAGAATTTTAAATAGATCAGCTAGACACAAATATATACCTTAAAAGAAAACAGAATTTTCTGCCAAATTAAACATTTGCATTGACTCAAACTGAATTTCTATGTGCATGTGTTATGGGTGTGTTTGACTGCAACTTTTTTTAGGTGTGATTCATCATTTGTCTGACATCAGTCACAATGATATTTCTCCTGATCTCCAGGCAGGAAATGGATGTTCTTAATCAATATGTCGTGAACTTTAGCTATATAAATGGCACTGTTGAGACTGACAGTAGAATATTAAAGCATGTCAACAAATTTAAGAGTGTTCAGAAGAAACTATTATTTGAGGGCATCAAAATAGGCTTAGAGTAAACTCAATCTATTTAGCTCATGAAAAAGATCAAGAGGTAACTTGATTGTGATGTGTAAGTTAATAAGAACAGTTAAATGGAAATTAAAGCCTTTGAGACAAATTCATACTATTAGTAAGAAACATTTCTAACAGAGAGTGTAATTAAGTATTGGAAAAACATACCAAGAGCAGTGCATTGTCTTCTGCCTCTTGAAGTCACCCAATCAAGAATGAACAGAGAACATAATTTAATCTAATCATTTCTAGTCATCTTTGATTCATAGTAGAAGGAGAAGAAAGAATCAATCCCCATATAGTGAATATAAGTCTATTGAAAATATGCTTCCTTTTCTCGATAATCTTTTGCAGATCCTCTTAAAAGGGGTCTGCCACTTTGAGTCAAGCACAAATTATTAGTCTCAATTCTGGGGAAACTGACTCTACAGATGTTCTGAGTAGGTGGTCTCCTGGTGCTCTCTGACCTTTGAAGTCCATGAATCAGGAATTTTTCATATATATGTATTTATTTATAAAATATCATTACATGTAGGTACAACTGCATTGATTAATTACATATGCTTTTCAATAATAGGAAAGAACTACCAGCACAGTACAAACAGCAAATTGCTAACATTTTCAGGAAAAAAATTCAATGAGCTTCAGACACAGAATTAGTCACTGAAGAGATCTGTGCATAATTTGGCAATAACTAATAAGCCCAAGAATTCTGCAGTCTATTTGAGAACAATTTGCAAAGAGAAAACAAAGCAAAATTCTTCAGATAAATTATTCATTTGAATTAGTCATTTAGCTCTAGTAAGGAGTTGTAGACTTTTTGAAAATATGTGGCGAGGGGATACAGTTTTAAAGAGGTTGAAGCAAAAATACTCTGCTCTTCTAGAGTTTGTTTCATCACATGTTCTCAAGGCACTTAATCATTAATTATGCTGAATAAAAATTATAACCATTTTACATCTGAATAAACCGAGGCACACAGGGTGCCTTGCCTATGCTCACACAGCGAGTGGGGATAAAAGTTGGGAAAAAAATCTGTCATCTCGCTAACCATTAAATGTGCTCCCTGTCACTATTCTCTTAAACTTTGCTTACCCCATTACATTGTCAAACTTTATTTCTGAGGAAAACAAGTGTTATGTGACCACAGTGGGTTTTTATTGTCTTACTGACAAGGGCAGAAAAATTTCAGAAGACAGAGATCTCACAATTATTGAGGAAGGGATTTACCTGACCAGCTATAGAAATATTTTGTCCTTTTTTTGACATCTGAATCTGTCACTACAAACTCTCTTTAAGGTCAGTGGCAAGAAACAGGCACATATAGGGTGTGAATCACCTCACCCTAGGGTTGGTGCCTACATTTGTCAGACATGCCCCAGAATGCCCCCAGCGTAGTCATTTCAGATGTAAGCAGAACCACGGAGTCCGACATGTTGGGAAGGGCCCCTGTGGACCATCTGCTCCTGCTGAGACAACCACTAACTTAGACAAGGTTACCCAGGGCAGCTGGTTTCTGAGGAGATACAAGGATGTCTATTACCATAATTTTAGCCCGGTTCCATGGGTTCCCGCTAGCCCCCAGAACCTGGGGCATATTCAGTAATACAGTCAGGTAGCAAAGAGGCAGGAAGGAGATTCGCTTTTCATCCTGCTGGATGGTTTATTCCATGTTGTACAGCCGAACTCCCAAAGCAAATCTGAAACCCGATCCCGAGGGTCCCCGTTTTACCCGGGGCCAGGGGGAAAGGTGGGATTAGGGAATGGGGACCAATGGGAGAATGCCAGGGGAGTGACGAGGCTGGCAGCCAACCGGGAGATTCAAACTGGGACAGACCATACCAAGGAACAAAGCATCCCAGGGGATGCTTCTGTTCGCCCCTACACAAAGACATCACCGACCCCCACAGATGTCTTTGAGGGTATGGCTAAAGCTGGATGTAATGATCCCCACTGTGAATTGTAACACTCCTTGAAAGGCAGCCTGACAGAGCAGAGATCCAAGACAACCATGTGAGCTAAAACAATATATTGAACACAAAGAGTAGGATTCAGTCAGCTAAACAGGCGCTATGGAGTGCAGAAAGGTGTGAGTCTCCCTTTCTTTCTTCATACCTGCTGATCTGTGCAGATTTTTCTGATGCTCTTAAAGCAACTCAAAGGGCCCAGGGAGCCTATTCCTTATGCAAGAGCATGCTGTCTGGATTGTAGCAGCTCAAGATTCAGACACCAGCGGCCATGTCTAGGTGTGATCTAGGTGTCTACTCTCCCACTATCAGTAACACAGAGCCTGAAGAGATGTTTCATTCTGCCTAAGATAAATATGCTTCTTCGACAAGCTGAATAACTTCTCAGACTTATTATTCTGTACTAAGTCTGGAACTTAGTTCTAGAACACAGAACCAGTGCTGGAATCTGGAACTAAATCCCAGGTGTCTTGAGCTCCCAGACTTACCAAATTGCCAGAATACACTTTTGTATTTTCATGAGATATATAATCCATGATGCTTAGGAAGCATGTTGAGAAGTAGATCAGTAAATGCTGGTGTTATATGTTTACAACTGATTAAGGTGACAAGGATGATAAATATTGTGATCTGATATAGGTAACTGCAAAAAAAATGTGGGACCTGGGCCTTGAAGCATCTGCCAGAATTGGATGTGTTTGGATGCAGGCAGAGCTCCAAAATTACTACCGCTGTTACTGCAAAACTAGCAAAGAATCCTGATTCAGAAGTAAAATATATAACCTGTTATTTATAAACCAGGAGCAAGGGTAAAGAACATGTCTTTGTAAACATTTGTTAACATTGTGATTTTGAAAAGATGGAGTAAGTAGTCATTCAAACCCTGGCCCCATTTTCTCCTAGCTTCAGATGTGATTCGTCAGTACTACCATTTGTCCTCTAATTTCAGGTTTTTTGGGGTTTAAGGGCAAAGTTATGCCTTGGTCATAATTTGGAAACCATACTGCCTACATAATGAAATCTTTCTAGGAAGGAGTTTACAAAGTATTTAAGAGTCTGTTTAGCTTGAACCACAGTTTATAGAGGTGTCATCATGATTCGGCACATCATGAACCCTTCATTGTTTCAACGAGTGTGAGAGATCAATAGATACCCTTCAGCCCTTTTCAAAATTGTTGTTTTGAGCTCTTCTTTGATTAAGACAGTTCCTTATCTAGTTCCTGAAGGTTCAAAGGGATGGTTTTTTTCTGGGTGTGTTGGCCAAATAAGATTTGATTTTAGTGTAAAGTAGTGCCTCAGGTACTTCCTATGACACAGGTTACATTGCAAACCCATTTTCATTGCAAACATAGAAAAAAGTACCTTATGAGCACTCCCACATGTTCCATGTCACTGCTTCAAATTCTTCTGTCTATAGGCAACAACAGATTTATTCCTAATTTGTGAGTTTATTTGTAGCTATTGTAATTTCAAATTCCTTCTTCTTGGCTTCAAGTTTATAGAACACAATTAACCAGACAATGCTTTACTTATTATTATCAAGTGAATAAAAATCTGTCTAGTTGCTAATTTTTTTTAAATATTTGACATGTATGTTACCACACAGTCCCTATTCTTCTAAGCCTTCTCTTACTTTGGATGCCTTCCTTGCATAATTGTTGATTTTTTTGAATTATAGACCTTCACATGTAGGGCACTCTAGAAGCCATACAGGAACAGTTCCCATTTTGGAGTTACTTAAAAAAAATCTGAAAAGTTTTGCTGAAAGTATGGCCTAGAAACCTCCCCCTGGAAACATAAGTACTAAAGAATGGTAGTTGTATGAAAGATGCTCCAACAAAATTTGTACAAGAGGAAGTAATGCAGCAGTACTTATTATAAAAAAATTAAATAAAAGCCCCTGTATATTTTATTTGCCGTATTTCTTTCATATGTGCTGCAAAATCTACTTTGATCTGTACAGTATATTTTCAAGTCATATGGCAGTATAAAATACCATCGCTTATGAAAAAAGCACACATATATTATAAATATATAAGTAGAACAAGTATGTCAATTTTTTCCTGTATGATAATAGATTACTATAAGGTTCAGTCATGAAGTTAAACATCCTGGACTAGTTAAACAGGAATTTTACCCCAAAGCAAGTGTATCAGGTATGTGAATATTAAGAAGCCAGATGACATGCACAGATAGCTGCAGAAGGCTGAATGGATCAATGACGAGCTCTATCAGCTCTGTTTTCTAGAGTGCGAAGCTTTGAAGAAGAAAAGAAAAAAGACTTGTTTTTGGTATAAGGAAATGATTACTCTCATGGGAAATTTGATCCAGCACTTGTAATGTCTTTTCTCTGTTATTAAGTCACATCAATAATACTGTCTGGTAATATTTTCCTTAAAGTAAATATAGTGAGGTGCTATTGGTATTATGTGTGTGAGTGTGTGTGCAATCCAACCAATAAAAGGAGAAGTTGCTTAATGGCTCAATTAATCCTCTTAATAATGTTTAAGTGATGATATATGTATTATGACAAGGTAAAACAATTGTTAAAAATAACATGAGGAAAATATAAGTTTTTTATTTTTTGTTTAAATCAATCAGATATAAAGACTTCCAACATCCTCAGGCTTGCTCCTGTTATTTAAAGAAAAATCAATGGGAAATATAAGGAGCATTAGTGCTTTTGAAAGAACATGGTATCATCTGAAGGTTGTTTCTAGCCTCACAAATTCACTAACACATTTTTTATGATAGTTTAATCTCAGATATTTCACCAGCAGTTATTCAGGAGAAATGTAATATGCACTACAGCAGAGTAAGCAACGACCACTGAGGGATGGTCTTCTGACATGAAGAGAAGCATCAGTGCCAGACACTTAAGTCTCTCTCTCTCTGCAACCTTCAGTAATTTCTTCCCGTAGAAGTATTTACATATTCTGAGCAATTACATAAAGCAGTCCTTGATGGAAAACAAGTAAACAAAAGAGAAATGCTTGTTAGTGTGGACATATAAATAATTTACAGCAAGACAAGTTAACATATGAACCATTAATTACTCCTCTGTAAGTTCACACCTAGTTACTTATTTACAAGCATATGCTGTAAGTTTTTCAAGATTCTTTCCTTCAGCCATCAGAATATCTTTGTAGTTCCTCCTTTAACTTTTCAGAAAATTTCAACACCATTTTTGAAATTCAACCTGTAATCACAAGTGCCTCTATGGTTTAAAACTAAACCATTTTTTTCTCCTCATCATCTCATTTGTGATTCATTTTTCCAGGTAAGTAAACCTTCTACATTCTACCCATTTCCTCTGCAAAGCCCATCTTCGAGCTGAATTGTGCTGTCCTTTTGAGTCCCACAGTGCGGCAAGGGGAGATTCCTAAATGCCGCTCTTGGAACTGCGCTAATAGAACGAGAGAATATAGTGGAAATAAACTTTAAAATCCCAGCTTAGTCCATGAAGTTCATTGGCTCACAAGTCACAGTAGCAGTCTAAAGTTTCAAGTAATCTCAGGTATCTATTTGTTCTTTTATCTTTCCTAAGCAATGCAATAATATGCATATCAAAACTCATAATCTATTGTAAGGAGTAGATCTAGGGGAATTCTGAAAACACCAGGCTTCCCTTCCAAAATTAAAAATTTACTTAGGAGATGACTTAAACCTATTTCCTCAGTTTTACAGATGAGTTCCTTCAATGCATTTCTCCTGTATCACAAAAATTTGCAAGTTGAGGTTTCGTTATTTGATTCAGAGAGCAACCAATCATTTTTTAATTTCAGGATAGATTCCACAGATGAGGCAATAGATTTCCCTAATGTGATACTTTCTATTGTTAGTTGGAACAGTAGATAAGCAACTTGGATACAACACAACAGGCTTGCTTTGATTTATTGTCTACAGTAAATGGAAGCCAATTTTGGAAGAAAAAAAAAAGCTCAAAAGAAAATAAAATCCCCTGGCATTAATTTGGTGAGTCAATTCATGACCTGGTAAGACAGCATTCACTGTAGCTGATAATATATTCCAAGGATGGACAAGCACACCAGGCCTGATCCAGGGCCAAGGGAAAGCTACAGATGGTCCTTCCATGAAAGGGATGGGATTAAATCTGGCTGGTATTTTAAAGCTAAGATAGAAAACTGGAGATGGGAAAGATAAATGCAAAATTCATTATATTATCCTGTGAAAGAGCGCTTATTATTTCTGTTCAACCTTCAGTCCCATGGCTTACTCTCCCTGACCTTTTTGTAGACAGAGGTAAGCACTTGTTTTTCTCCAGTCCTCAGGCGCTTCTCCTGTTTGTCATGATCGTTCTTCACAATGACATCTGCCAGATCCCTTTGCACTCGTGAATTCATTCCACCAGGGTCTAAGGACTTAAATGTGTCCAGCTTGCTCACATATTCTCTAACCAGGTACTCTTCCATCAAGGTTAAGTCTACACTGCTCCAGGCTTTCCCTGGGGTTGTCAGTGCCTGGGTTTTATGAAGGTTAGTCTTTCTGGTAGATCTTGAGGTGAAGAAAGTATTTAATACCTGTGCCACCAGATCCTCTGCCCCATTCAACAATGGACCCACATTTTCCACATGGAAATGGCCACCTTTGCCATTTAGGTATGTATAGAAGTCTTTCCTGTTGTCTTTTACAACCATTAGAAAATTTAACTTCAGGTGGCCTTCCTAACCACATCTCATGCTTGGACAGTGCATCTGCACTCTCATACTGTCTGTACCTTATTTCACCCCCTGTATGCTTCATTTTTATTTTTAAGTTTGGCCAGGAGCTCCTGTTCATCTGTGCAGGTTGTCTGGTAATTTTGCCTGTCTTTCCCATGAAGCCTGTATCCCCTCCAGCCAGGCAAATGTTCAGAGCATCAGCACTGAAGCAGTCATGGACAATGCAGTAGTTTAGCAAGTGGTCATCAAAGATTCTAACTGCTCATGGGAATAAATTTTGTGACGCAGAGTTGTTAACACAGTACTTGCTGTCAAGCCCCACACAACGTACATATATTTTGCTGTAAAGAGCAAATGAATTACCTGGTTTAGCTGACTTTTTGGTAAATATAATTTTTAAAAGTTAGCAAGCACACAGTATGTAGCTTCTCTCAGCTTTCTCATTCAATATTTAATGCCTTTTATTTTCCATGGCCAGGTGGATTTCCAGGTCCTGTGAGATATGAATGAGAATAACAGAGTGGTAGAGGGGAAACCTTGTCATGCATGCAGTGTATGAAAATTATATAAATACATCATTACTCTTGTGCAGAGGAGACATCATTTAAAGTTCATATATTTACTACTAAAAATTAGATAGTAATTAGATAGTACTATTCTACAAGTATAAAACGTGCCAACCATTAGTGGTTTTTTTAACTCTGTGAAGTTTTGATTCTTTCTTCTCTTAGTTTAAAAGTTCTTAGAGGAAGAACATTTAAACATACACAAATTCATACACTCATCTAATATTAAAGTTATAGCACAAAAATAAAATCCAGGAAGATAGAATTCCCTTGTGTTTCAGAGAAAAATATTAAGGATTTATCTGATAATGTGGTAATATTCATTGTCAATTACTTGTACAATATATTACTTTATTCATAAGTGTCTCTTAAGTGTACGGGATTCAACTGACTGGATGTCAGAAGGTATAGCCTAGATGTCTACATCTTTGTTAATCAGTGTGGGTCTATTTATAGCTAATGGAAAGAAACAGACATTTCTAGAAAGTCATTCGTCTTGTCCCAAAGTAGACATCTATATTTAGTGAAAACTCTCACCCCTGGAAACTGTGTTTCTGTCATTAGTGTAGAGGGAGTTCAGGACTATTAGGCCATGTGTAGACACCCACAACCAGATGTAGACATTTAAAGTCAGGATAGTGAAGATTTCCTTTCACACCCTCTGAGCAAATGACCTAAATGTCAGGTGGTATCATGCAGCTTAGCGCACTATAGGCTGTTCCAAATTGCATGATATACCTTGATATTAAATGGTGTGAAAATTTAAAACAGAGACTCCTAAATTACAAAAAGTCTGGTATTCAACAACACTACACCTTCTTTTATAGCTTTTCTGTTCTTTTGCCTCATCCTGGACTGGAGCATTAGCAGGTAAGGATGCTAACACCAGAAGGATGATAGGATGATGGTTCAGGAATACGCGTGGGTGTTTCATTACCAGAGCTCCCTAGGTTTAAAACCTTCCTAATAGCCAAAAGATTAGAGAAAATTCTGTCTTCATCCAATTTGTGAAACTGTATCCTTGTTTACTTTATTTTTATAAAAGCCTTATAATTTTCTTTCTTTCACCATTCTTTCTAACTAAAAACTAAATTTTCAGAATAATTCAAAGGCAACATACCCTCAAAGGGTGTATCAGTCCATTCAGGGTTTCAATGTAAGTTCAAGTACTTGATCTCTAAGGCTTGATTTAAGTTGTGGGAGATGGAAATATTTCTGATCTAATGAGTCCGTATACACACACCTGCCACGTTTTAACTGAACCTTAGATACACAGAGAGAATTATCCTTTTATTTTTGGTCTCAACTATTCCTGCCCCATTTTGTTTTTTTGTTTTCTGGAAAGGTGCAAGATCTTGTGTTAGATGGGGGCCCTGATGCAGTTCACTTTAGTACCCAGCAGAGGCATCTGATGGATGACGTTTTTCAGATGTTCCACAACGTACATCTTCTAGACCTGGTTTCACGATTAAAAGCTTAAGCAGGTGGTGGTGGGAAGGGTTGTCTCAATGACATCCCAGAATAGAACTGTTTTCTGTATTTTGAGAAATGATACACAAAGCAAGTCCAGCTCAGAGTAGAAGGCAAGGAGCAAAGAAGTATGCGTCACTGAGTTATCACTGCGGGGAGAGCTGGCTAAGCAGAGCTCAGTTTCTCAAATTACATTTAGACAGGTCTAACACCTAGGGCTTCTCAGGAGGACTTGTCAGGTAAGAAAAGAAAATACTGGCATGATTCTCAATTGTTTCTCATTTGTTAGTGGTCACTCTAACTCAGTGTGACAAGAGATTGTCTGCAAGTAGGTGTAACTGAGTCCTGTCTGACTGAAAGGGGATATATTTGCACAACTGCAGAAGAATGAATACCATTACCAAGAGACTGCAGAATGTGTATAAATTAGGGCACTGAGCTATGGGAAAAGGTACTGGTCCAGTGCTGAATGGCCCCAGATCTTGTGTATGTTTCAGTTCGAATCCATGTTAAAAAATAACAGGAGAGTTATGGAAGCATATATTACTCCATCTCCCAGAAAAGCCCTAAGGAACTGTATGTTTACAAGATTCTGTTAGTTACACAGTGACTTTTCCCCACTAAGTAGTACCAGAAGGGTTGTTTTTTTTTTTTATTAAATGTGATAGTGATATAGAAATATGAACATTTCATGGAACTGATTCATTAGCTCAGCTAGTAGACATCCATTTGTGGCTTTACAACATCAAGACATTCCTATTTTTCCATTAATTAATGTGTAGACATTTACAGTACCTCCACATGTAAGTGGCAGCAAACTTCTGAAGCTGTTATATGTCCTAGAATATTTGAGTGTTTTGTCTGGTAAGGAATATTGACAAGTGCCAATGGGTGCAGTAAAAGAAATTGACAGTATAAAGCCAACCTTTCTTCCTCACTGTCTGTGGAGATTAGAGAAACAAGGCACTGAACACAAGAGAGGATTTTTTTCTTTCCTGATGTAATAACTCTATGTAAATGATGTTTCAGGTCACCTAGTGAAATTGGCACCTGAAATGGAAAGGAGGTAATTTAAAATCTAGATGTGAATAAATTCACAGCATCTGATACAGAATGTTGTGACTAAGTGTTTAACTTTCAAATAACCTGTAATTTAATGTAAAGGTTTTAAATTAAATGAATACATTTTTAGGGCATAGTGTGGAATTCAGGATTTCCAACTCCCGCCCCAAAAACCAGCCATTAGAATCCAAGCTTCCAATTAATTTTGAGCTGCATGCAGTACAGCACTGATTTAACAATCCTGAACAGAAAGGTTTGAAACTAGATAACAACCTGTGGGCTGTAAACAGAGTAGGCTTAACTCTTGCTGATTTTAATGTGGTCTGATCAAGCAGACTGTAAATGAAAGACTCTGCTGTAGTTTGCCCACTTATTTGAATTGCGCTCATTTGACTTGTTTCCAATACCAGCATTATTACCTAAACATTATAGGACCATAAATGAAGAATGAAAAATATCCTGAAAGATGTATGATGGGATTTTCTTCTTAAACTAAATATGCATAAAAAAATATTCCTGGAGATGAAACGGAGACTTTTGTAGAAAAAAATAGGCTTCTCTCTAACAATATTCCCTTATTGTTTATGAAATTTCCCACTAATTGCCTATTCAACCAACCTTTCCCTGACCCCTTTACTTCTTTACTTTTTTTTTCACCACATGTGTAGGGTTACTGGTCAGATGGAGTGTGTTTAATGGAAGCTGAGGGACGTGCAAAGTTTGGATGGAAGAAAACTGAAAATTAAAAAAATAACAACAATCTACTTTAAAAATATTTCAGAACCCAGGAGTGTGCTGATAGAGTCACCAGACTGGGGAAAGTTTTTACAGGCTGCCATCATTGCCTAGATTTATTCATATTTACTTCTAGCAATAGTTACTGCACTGTTATCATAAGCTACTCAGCCACATTGTAGATATATCCTCAGTCAGTCCTTCCTCCTTCACATGGGACAAAAATTGCTTTTGCAGGGTGAGATACCACAGAACAAAAAGACATTTTGTGAAGCCAAGACATTACTGACTGTATCTTTTTTACTGGCATGTAACTTTGCTGCTTCATTGCCAAACCCTTCACTATGAAGTGTATGTAAAGACAAAAGCGGTGTGAGGACAGACACCCCACTGTGGGAGCTCCACAGCTTCTGAGAGAACAGTCTAAATCTGAGGTGCTGCCTCACCACTCTCCATGGCTCTTGTTCCAGCATTGCCCCAGTTGCTGCTTTCTTTGTCCTTTCATCATCGTGAAAACACTACCTAGCAAAAAAGGATATCCATGAAAGTTTTCTTGCTGGATGAGCAGCTCCATCTGGTCTCCTGAGGTCTTGGGAGAGTGAAAATGCAAGACAAAATGCTGGCTGCAAGGAGGGAACCAGTTTGGTGAAGCAATGGGTAAATTACAAGTCCTGGCTTGAGGCTTTGTCCAGATGCAATGCTGGAGGCAGCTTCCCCTGGTCACAAAACTGGTGGGGTGTAGAGGTAGCAGTCTTTTGAGGCTTGCACAGCGAGATGGATGAGGAGGTGCTGTGAGGTTGTGGTCTGAGGGTGTGGATCTGGCAAGAAGACTACAAATCAGGAACGCATATATCTGGAAATTATCTTATTTCCCTATGAAACACAGATGGAAGAATAAAATGAAATAACATACGGTAAGAGAATATAAAATTAGCAATAAATAAGCAACTGCCTGCTCAGTTCTACTCTTCTCTGCAAAACAGATACTTAAACAAAGCCAGACAGATACTTAGGTTTCTCACTGAGCATAAAATGTTTGGCATTTTGACACCTGTTTTGATCTATCCAGGCACAGCAGGTTATGAAATAACATATGAATAACACAGACAATACAAAAATGAAAACCAAATCATTGTATAAATTTAATTTTGATTTACTCGTATGGCATATCAACATTATCTGAAACAAAGCCAACTTTTGATATATTTTTCTTCCATATAAAAGCAAAGGTTAGCCCATGATCACTGGAATTAATGCAGCCTCCTATCCTGTGGTTTTATAATCTTTGAGTCATCAGCTATCTCATGATAACAATAGTTTCCATTCCCTTCTGTGTGTTCCCTGGTTAACAGACAACCCCTGGCTCACCTGGAGATAAACCTGTTTTTTTCAGGTTTTCAGCCTGATATTCAGATGAGCAGTCCTTCTGTGCCTGTTAAGTCATACCTGGCAGTGGAGGTGCTGCTTTCAATCTCCTCTGACATACACTGGTATGCCTAAAAATTACAGAATGTAATTAACTTTGAATCATCTGCTCCCTTTTGTGGGGGCAGATTTTTTTGGTTGGTAGGTTGAGTTTTCTTCACCTATTTTAATAAAAATTGTCCAGTGTGCTGAGAAATTACTTAAGAAGACTGACAAGTGAGATGAATATACAGCATAGTCCTCTAAATTCATAGCTTTTGGGATTAAAAAATTCAGTTTGGGCATATTCAGGTTTTAGGGTTTTGGAGTTTTTTGATTAAAAATGTATTTCCCTTGAAGTTTTTTTTTTTATCATGACTATCTAATACTGAACGTCTCCATGGTATGTGTGGCTATAGTCTATTAAACACGTAGTTCTTTAGAAAATTACAGTTCATCATTATCTGGTTCATAACATGATCGCAAAAAAGAAACTGTTTGCAAAAGCCTTTCATCAGAAACATCCTGAAAAGGTAAACATTTGTTCGTGTTTTAAGTGGAAAATAAATGATGAAAAAACAAGCAAACAAACAAATATACAGACTGAATTAATTGCCTAAATTAATTAATTTGGCCAACACAACTACAGATAATTAATTTGGCTAACATAGCCACAGTCCCAGATGAGCTTTTAGCCAAAAAAAAAATTAATGCTTGAGTTTTTTTAAGCTTGCCAAGTATGCAACTGGATACAGCCTTTACAGGGGCAGGACATTGGCTTTTGCTTCAAACTGAGACAGCAGCTCCACTTGCAAGGCTGCTCCAAACACTCAGGGCACTGCTTCCCACCAGGGCCAGGGTATGTCAAATGTGTCCCTTTGCCTTGTGACCGTGACCACTTCCTGCTGTATCCTGAGCTCTCTTTGGAGATCTCGTGTGCAATCCTAGCCCTCAGCCTGACCCTGACGTCATTTAACTTGTAAATGCCGATGAAGGATTGTGCAATTGCCCTATATGGCATCGTTTCAGCTTAAAGGAATTTACATAAATTCCAATGGAAGAAAGAATGCTTGCTGTCTATCCAGGGAACAAGAAGTGAGGAATCCTGTGTTGGAGGTATTTGATTGAATGTCTACCAGTTTTCTACAGTATTTGTAGAATGTCTCGAAGCTTGGAGTTTCCACCTCGCCTTATTCTGACACTTTAATTTTTCTGTGCTTTAGAATGAAAATAAATCCCAAGAAATGGGACTCATAAAAATGTAATAATTTCTTTCCAGAGCATTATATTGCCTTTTGTTATGCACCACTTACATTATTCACTGCATTGTTTAGCACACTATATAGTGACATCTCAAAAGGCAACAGCAAAATAAGTAATGCAGCCTATTTAACTTAAGAGCGTTTTCAAAAATGTTTATGAACCACTAGTTGGTCATGTTTAAAACATTTTTTCTCAAGAAAGCAGCATTAGCAGATCAGTTTTGCTGATATCATTAGGCATTTTGCAAATGTTTGCTGAATATATTGAATATTTGTATTAGTTTTTGTAGAAAGTTGACTGCAATAATTTTAAATATATTGTTTTAAACCAGATTCTTAACATAGTATGACATGGTCATGTATTCATATTTTTGTCTGTCTTGAGTGTACACAGTATACCTTATTTATTTATTGGGATAAAAGTGATTCATAATTTCTAAGAAAAATTCTTAAATTGTTAAAAAAAGGAATAGTATTGGGATTACATGTGATATAAACCCAGCCAATAAATTAGAAAATTCTGTAGAGACAAGTCATAATAGGTTTGTTTACTTTGTATTCTTGGACTACCATACCTAAACCAGCACAATTAGGAGGTGAAATAAGGTTATTAACTTCTGATGTTATTTAACTGATAGAATTTATGATATTTCCCAGGTTTCAGATAAAATATTAAATTTTCAGACATCAAGCAATGAGTATCCTAAACTTCTACTACAGAATTGTACTCGTTTTTAGACTAAGCCTTTAATTGTGAATACATCCATAGCATTTATGTTTATGAAGCTCTGCAGGATACCTCTGTTTTTCTGTTGGCAGAAATAAAAACATTTTTTTGACCCACATTCTTTGCAGTTTATAGAGTAGTCCTCTATTTCATTATCATGAAAACACTGAAGTCTACAACCAGAACAGGAAATTTCACACACCTCTCTCTCTAGAGTGCAGCAACCATAATGGTTTCGTTATCCTCAGATGCTACGTACAGCAACAGGTCCTTTCAGGAGGGGATTTGGTTTGTTGCTTAGCATGTTCCAGTTGACTGTAATTGCTCAATGCCTACACATATTTCTTAAGCTTTCAGGCTTACTTTCATAGTAGATCTCCATTTGTCTACCACAGCAGGAAGTTAAACCAGGTTCCTTGTAATTGGTTTATTTCCTTAGGGCTAAATTATGGTTTCTACATTTTGAAGCACAGGGGGATGACTAGCAGACTTGACTTTTAGCTGTGAAGAAGGAGGTGTTATGACTGGAACATGTTACTGTAGGAAGTGAACTTCAAAGCACAAAGGAGGCCAAGTGCCAAGCGCCCTTTTGACGGCCACCTCAACCACCACGTACATAGACCTCCCACTTAACTAAACTCAGGAAAATAATGGATTATATCATGGGAAAACTGTGCCCTCTTTCCTTTAGCTGTGCAACTGCAGCATCTTTGCTTTCCCAAATACTATACATATATATTTACCTACTTACAGATTTCGTCTCTATTTCTTGATGGCAGAATATCACTGGCGATATAACCCAGCTGGAGCACACATACCTACATAAATTGACACATGGCCTTTTTTAAAAATGACTTTTGGGTTTTCTGGTTTTTGTTAGAAAAAACTGGCAGTGTAGTAAGAAGCAAGACGTTGTTTATTTATCCTCTTCAAGGAGATCAGTACAAAATGAGCAAAACTGAACAGAACTGTGTTGGCATTTCTGCCTTGTTAATGTATACTACTGATTTTCTTTACTAAGTCTTTAATTTCCTTTCCTGTACTTTATTTAAGAGTTTAATTTGTGCTTTCAATCAATAGAATTTCTGTGGTCTGCTAGGAGGCTTTGTTTGGGTTTGTTTAGACCTTTTTTTAATGATTTTGAGAAATTGTTTCCCAGCAAACTAAAATTTTTTACTTTCCTGGTGTTTTTAAAAATTGTTATGGGAAAATGCAGCTTTTCTTATAATGTAAGTTATTGTAATACATTACTTTTTCTTAGTTTTAGTTTTCACTTCTGAGAATCAAAAGGAGTAAAATTACATTTTTGAAAGGCAATTAAAACTGTGTGACAGTGACGCAAAATCTATTTTGACATAACATCACCATTTGAAATCTCTAGAAATTTAGCATAATTTTAGCAAATTAAGGTATTTAGTAAGTACAGGAAAGCAGATCTTCTATATTTAACAATTTATCCACAGGAATATACCTCTTTTTCTGGTTCTTCCTTTTTTTTTAAGATGGGAAAAGTATACGATTTTATTCAGCTAGAGACATTGCTGAGAAAATATGTACTGATAAGGTTAAAACTATGCAATTCCTTACCTTCTTATGCACATCCTAACTGGGACACAGTTATTTATAGGTAAAACGAGACATTAGGTGAATAAAAATATTTCTTGATAAGGACAGAATTAACACATTATTGGTTTGGGACATCTTTATGCAGTTGTCGCTACAGTGATGCTCTGGGATGCACCCTTTTTTTCCCCTCCTCTTGTATGTGGAAGTTTGCCTCACTTAAATATGAATTATCACAATAGTCATAATTATTTTTGTACGGAAATTAAACTTGATTAATAGATGAGCCTAAAAACAGCATCCTCTAAATGAACATTTACATTTTGGGAGGTACATTCAGAACAGGTCTAGGCATTTTTTTACAAGATAAAGGAAGTGAATGCCTCATCACGCCCCTGTGAGATACCCAAGAGAGAGTGGAAACTTCCTCCAACTTAGGCATGAAAGGTGTTTGAACTTAGGTGCTTTATAACCTGACTGCTCTCCAACATGGACCAAGCTTCAGGGTTTGCTCGGAAAAATCTCAGACTCTGCCAACACTTACACAAGAGGTTGGTTATCTGTACAGCTATCTGTGACCCTGATCACCAATGTCGTGCTCTAGTCACATCCCGGGAAAACAGTCTTCATGAACTTCTAGGAGATCAGTGTCTTCTTTTCAGCTTGGCAGAAGGTAATCTCTCATTTAAACCCCAGAATAAATTTTCCAGACTGTCTTTCTACCAAAGATTAATTAATGCATGTTTCCTTAAGAAGCCTCTGCTTACAAACCTTTGAAAGCAGGGCCTGCTTTCCTCATTCTGCTGTGCTGGGTCATGCCACACCCATGGGGTTGGAGTGCCCCAGTGTGTCTGGGGAAAGACTGATCTCTGGGGTGGTGAACAGGCAACTACCCGGGTCAGAGGATCTGCACCCCCATCTAAATGGTTGAGAATTGCCTCTGTAACTGGGTCAGTAACCTGAGCAAGTCAAGGTATTAAAATTCAGTACAGTCTTATAATGGGGTGACAGAATGACGATGTGTGGTTACTGTTTTTGAGGAAGTTCTACAGCTCTTGCGAATAATATATAAGAAAGACCTTGATCACAAACATTTAACAACAGTGATGGTTGTGACTCCAGTCTCATCTCATGCTTCTTCTTAACACCTGTTTTTCTTCATCCAGATCCAGAAGATTTAGAAAGATTTGTCTTTCCCCAGATTAGGCTATACTTCTGAAAATGTTTTGGCGTGTTGCATGTACACTGACTGAAATCTTATGGGCCTGCTTGCAAAACCAAAATTATAACTTCTGCAAGTTCATCTTATAATCACAGACCTGGAGGATACAGGGAGAGAAATATATTTTTGTCCTCTGATATTTTGCACAGTAAAGACTTTGTTCTCATAAATGAATTCATGGCAGTTTTATAGCTCATAATGTACTATTTGTTTGTATAAGGCTATTCAAGTGGATGTTTGGGCAGCTACAGTTGGTAAAGCCTGTGAAAAATCATTTATTTAATGGTATGTTATTAGACCTGTTTATTCAAAAAGAAGGATAACATCAGAGCTGTTGTCCAAACAGATTGACTGCAGGTTTGCATTTAGGCATCATTATAAATATTGACAATGTTTTGTAAAGCCCCTTGGAATTTGTGTTTTATGGTAGAAAGACTACTTCTTGCAGGAAGGAAACAAAACTGGGAAACTACCATTAGGCTCAGATAAAAACTGATGTGCCTCTTTTATGCCCAAATATTTCAATTTTAATAAGAGTTCCTGCTGCACATACCATATAAATTAGAAAACAAGATTTTCATCCTTTTCCTCAATACTTGTCCATCATCTCTACTGATGAAGCATTACTGCCCCAAAACCTAAAAACTGTATTTCTTTTAAAAAATAAAACTTTGTTTAAAGAGGACTGCAGGGGGATGAAGCAGTCTCAGTTTCCTAATGTTCAGAAGACACTCAAGATGTGCGCTTGGCTCTAACATTGTTCCAGCTCCCTTACCAGGAAAACAGGAACATTAGAAGTAATTACAGAATTCCCGCAGCTCCCATTGACAGCAGAATTGTGTTGTATCCCTACTCAGTAAGCAGAGACTAAGAGAGTGCCTTGCAGAGCTCCCAGTGAAAAGAGACAAGACAAACTGAAAACAAGACAAAGCTTTTTTGTTTGTCATAATTGTCATTTTTACTACCAAAAGGATAACACTGCTTATAATAGTACCATAATTAGTACAATCACTGAAAATATGCCAACAAGACACTTGGAAAGGAAACTGAAGGGCCTAAGTTAAAAAGAATAATTTTTATATTTTCTCATTTACCACCAAAGTTTTATAAAAGCAGACCTTTTGTTTAAAATATTTCAGAAAAAATAAAGAATGTGCCTTTCTTTTCCCTTACGTGAATGAAAATATTCAAGTATTATTTTGAAATCTTCACTGGAGATTCTTCTTTTTCCTGAGCTTCACCTATAATTTATTGAACTAAAAGACAATGTCTTACTGAGCTCCCATTCATCTTTCTGAACTTCATGGAGCTTCCATTACACTACGTTCTTTTGAGTTTGCTTGCTGTGGTTCATTTCCAGTGAAATATGTATTCATTCAAATATGATGAAAAAAATAGAAGGTCCCTTTTATTTGAGTGTTTTTGTGTAATCAAGTCACCACCGCCAAGGATAAAGTTTTTGTCATTGTGTGGTAAGAATCTTGTGGTAAGAACGTTTACATAGCAGGCACGCTATTTGTTGGGGAAGTAATTCCACATACACAAAAAACTGCAGCCAACAGAAACCAGAAACATTCATCAATGGTCACTAAATATCACTCCTTAGTCACAGGGTTTTCTGCACTTTCCAACTTTCTGGAAGAGAAACCTGACAGGGAACCTGAGAGCTGCCCTCTATTCCGCTTCCCAGACTGCACAGTCATAAATTGAGAGCATTTCTGCATTACATGAAAACACAGTCTCCTCTTCCCTGCAAGTGTTTGTCTGATAATGGGAGGGTCCCCCAACGTTGTCTTCACCTACCACTGCAGGTTTTCAGAAGGCCCCATGTTATCTGACCCCTGAGCTTTTCTCACAGTCCTGGTGACATCCAGATCACATTGAGCTGCCCGGGAGTGCCAAATAGGTACCATTATTCAACCAAACCTTACCAACCAGCTTGCATAACACCTCAGGTTTCTAGGTACCAAGACTATCACTCTCGTGTATGCCTGGAGCAATGGAAGCAGGCAGTTCTGTATTTTCTTCTCCCATGTTCCTAACCACATAGGTGCATATCTCATTTAGTTCCAAATGAAAGCGTTCTCCATTATTAAGCCCATCAGATATCTGGCAAGGTTCTGTTCCTTAAAAAGTCTCTCTGAATGCTCAGGCTTTTGAATCTTTTGTATTGTTCTTTCTTTTTTTGCTTGTTCTTCCTACTGAGAAAAAAACCTTTGAAAACTGGGCATCCTCTAAATACTTATGACACAAAAATACTGGTGCATGCACTGTACAAGATGCCTACACTCAGACCATAAAGCCAGCACTGTCTGAGATACTTCAGATTTATTTCATAGGCCTAAATTCATTGCAAGGAGTGTTTTCAGCATGTCAGGTGCTATCTGGGACTGCTGTACAGGCAACTTTATGGGCAGGTGTTTAAAGACTGGGCCTAACACAGGCCACGAGTCTGGTGTTTTCTGAAAGGATTCACTGAGCTCATACTGTAGAACTGTATTGAATGGGTGATGTAGATTTCTCTGGCAGCCTTTCAGACCTATTGTAAATGCTTAATTACATCTGACTTGATAGTTTTAGCAAAATCTCTGGCATTCTTGGAGGAGGGGAGAACCGAAAAACCAAAGAAAATCCATTAGGACACTTCACAGAAAATAATGAGGACCAAATCAAAAAGGACTTGCTCTGTATTGGGCCGAAGTGAATGCATTTTCTTACCCTTTCTTGTCACTGCCATCAGTATACCCTTGTCTTTGCATCTAGCACAAGCAACACATGCTCTCTCATCTTCCATACTTCCCTTTCCTTTACCAATAACTCTCAACCCAATGCAATTTAATCAAAAGGTCTTGAGTCTTTTTTAAAGATTGTTGTAGTGGTTACTGCACAAAGAAAGTTTGCTTAAATTGTTGGGCTAAAGGAGATTGCAGTGGGAGGCACTGATAGGATAAGATGAGCCAGCTGGCAGATTTTATTTTAACTAAGGCAAACACCAGTTTCAATATAATCAGCCAGGAAACTCGAGCAGCCCTTGAAAACTCAGGACGTTCCCAGAAATAGTAACATCTGGTCATCATAAAGATTACATTGGTAGATTCCAGTTATATTTGAGATAGGACCTCTGTAAGGCGAGCACTTACAGTAATTGTTTCATTTCTTTTTTTTTCTCCTGCAGTACTTCTTGAACAGCTTAAATAGGAAACTTGATCTTCGCTGGGTACTTTGCCATTGTCTGCTTCACAGCAAATTTCCTCTGAAGGCCTAACTTGGGTTTATTTGCTGGAGTTTCATTTCCCTGTAAAACCTGCCCTGCAACATGGAGAGGAAATTAAGGTACTGGTCTTTCCACTTTTCCTCTTCATCACTTTCCCTTGTGGTAAGAAACACTGATTAAAAAGAAAAAGTTTATTTAGCCAAAGTGAAAATCAATAGCATCAGTCAGGTATCTGTTAAAAATAAATAAATTATACCTCTCTTTGCCTTCTATCAGCTACCTTTTCTTTTCAGGACCTGCAAAAAAGATGTGGTAACAACTCACTCTGGCTTACCTGCCGTAGTCCTAATAACTTTCTGGTAATAAAGTAGGCCTGGAATTTATTTATTTACTCTAGAAGTTCTGCTAACTAAATTGCTTTTGCAGTATAAGACAGCACTTGTTCATAACTAAGTAACTCATTGTGCCTGACAACGGGTTAATGGGCCAAAACAACTAATTTTGAGAGTGTTGGCTGTTTTGGTCCAGCAAACTGGTTCCAGAATCTCACACATCCTACATTCCCTTCGCACATCTGGACTCTGCACAGACAAAGTTTTCTTTCATATAAACTGTTTATTGTTCTGTGAGATTGATGCCGTTAATATTGGCTTTCAGAATGACAGATTAGCATCACCAGTTAATCAGGGCTATTAGCAGATAAATATCTGTAATTTAATCACTACAGGAATTTCTTTTCCAATAATAAGATTTACAAATGCAAGTGATTAAGTAATTAGCTTACATCTCCATAGATTACAATTCCTCTGAGCTTTTTACTCTCACTTTTTTTCCCAAAAGATTTCAGTACTTAGTTAAAGTAACTACTCCCTCCTTTACATCGTCTTTGTACACACATGTGAGAAGTGGGGTAGTTTTTTTTCAAACCAAACTGCACCTTTTGTACATAATCCCACAAGGATCCTCCATTTCCGGACCTTTTCCATCTCTCTCCAAGGGTTAATACCCACCCTGCCAGTCTTTCCAGCTATAATCTTTCCCAGTAGTTTTCCCAATCCATGCAGCAAATGGGGTGCACAAGGGGAAAGAATAATTTACAGGAAGGGGGGGGAAATTGCCAATGGAAAAATTGTGTGCACTTGATAAAATAAGAGCCTGGCTTGCTAAAGCAGTCTATCCAAACACTTCTCAAGGATCCCTTTGTTGCTTTTCCACTGACTTGGCCCTAGGGCAAAAGGCAAGTTCTACTCCTTCCAAACTTATATTCTCCTATTTGCAGAGTAATTTGACAGTTACTGTTAATTTCCTAAATGCAACATGAAAGCTGTTGAGGGAAGCCTGAAAAAAGGGTGGGGAGGGGGGGAAGAAGAAATTCATAAAGAACAGCAGAGAATATGGACAAAATTGCTTCCATGTGTGGTGCAGAGGCTCAGCTTGGGCAGAGATCTCTGGCCTTCCCAGAGTTTGACCTCTTGAGGCGGTGCCAGTTTACAGGAGAAAAAGCATTGCTCTTTAATGAAGGCCTAATTTTTATTGCCACTCCATCGACTTCAAAGTGCTTCAGGTTGCCAAACATAATTTCACTGGAGGTATTTTCAGGTGCAGAGCAAATACTTCATAAATAATTTCCTCATTAGATTACAAATTCCATTTAAAAAGTGAAAGGGGGGGGCTTGCTTTTCGAAGGCTTTCTTGGAAGCTGATTAAAAAATCTTTCAGAGGGATTCTTTATGACTTTAATTCTGAAAGAAAATAATTAAACAGTTTTAATTTTTTATTTATATTTTTAAATGAACATGTAGCTTGGTAAGATGACCAAGTATGGTGGAGATATTTTAATATGCTCTCAATTAAAACATATAATCCAATGTTTGTGTGCCTTTCCTTTTTCTTCTCCTCATCCTCAAACTGCTACTAAGTTCAGCGACTGCCAGCAACCCAGTGTCAGCTTCATTGGGGCCCCAATTAACTATGTAGATCTGTCATACTTCTACATTTTTCATGTTTACTTCCTCTCCGTGTGTAAAAACGTCTGTAATTAAAATACGCTTCCATACATCCTCTTTTCACACCCCCCTGTGAAGCAGGCGCAGGGAGCTGCTGAGGCTGACAAAGTGCTGCTGTCAGTCAGAGGGAACTGGCATGATTTGGATGGTGTTTGTGTTTAACATACTTTGCAGGCTGAGATGGGCCCACTATCAAGGCAGAAGGGAGGCTGGTGGGGAGGGGATGGAAGTCAGGATATCTCCCATCCCAGCACTTCCGATGAATTACAGCAGCAGCAGTCCGTGTCTCCCCGCCTGTCACTGCAGCGCCTTGTCAGAGCCACTGCTGTGATGGTGCTAAACTTTAACACCTGAACATTTGTAAGCCACCTTCTACTCACTGGACAGAAATAGAAATGCCAGCTAGTACCTGGGCGCAGAGCAGGTCTATCACGTTTTAGTTTAGTCTGCTTTCTCTTGCCAATAATTCTGCAAATTTAACTGGTTATAGTTTTTCACTATTTCCTCTCATAAAGGTTCAGTTACGCTAGAACACCAGGAATAAGTGAAAACCATCTATAAGAAGAAAGGTAGGGAATTACTGATTGCTTTGATAGTGTTAAATTAATTTTCCATTTATTTTTCAGGGGAGTGTTAGTTGGAAGATGAAAGTTAGCATAAATATTGCAGAAAATATTTTCTTCTGTTGTCACCTTGAAAACCAGCTGGGTTTGATTAGATTATAGACTTTTAAAACTGGTATATATAGCAGTTTATATACTGCAGCTGTATACCTGCAGTAGGGCTTGTTAGAGACTTCTTATCTCTAAATCTGCACTGAGCAGGCTCCAGTCCCAAATCCTGCTCTCTGAGCCTTTGCTTGACTACCCAACACCCATCTTAAAAAAAAAAAGTGATCATCTTGGTGCTTCAAAACCAGTGAAATGGTGATTTTTTTTTTTTACTGATTGTGGATAACTGTACTCTGTTGTTTCACTCTTCTGAAGTGCACTCTGCTAGCATCTCGCAATTAGGTTACAAAGTTAGACAGCTGTGGAGTTGCAAAGAGTCCCTTTCTGGTGGTTCTTTTGGAGTGTGTGTCTCCCACTCAGGATGAATGTATCAAGAAAAATACTTGACTGCTCTCTACAGCAAAGAGGCTACAAAAAATACAGCTGAGATTCATGGTTTTTCATGTTCCTTTGACATATAACAAAGGCTTGGCAAAAGGCACTGAGAAAGCAGTTATAACTTAGACAGAGTGGCAGCTTTCTATTTCCACCAGTTACTGCTTTAGCTTAAATTATAGAAGTATGTATGATGGATCTAAAAAGATCTCTGATTCAGACAGCTGAAAAACAATGTTGTCTTTCAGCCTGAAACAATTCTGCTGAAAAAACCCAAATAAACACAAAACCTTAAAGATATAGCCAAGATAGAACAAAGCTTAAAACTAAGAGACATTCTGCTCTAGGAGAAATAAGAAATATGTTGGTTTATTTATTCTGAGCATAAGATACACTATTCAAGTATAACATCACAACACTTTTGCTGAGAAGGGACGGCAGAAAGGATAGATGAATGTAAGTGGCAGAGTATCTTTCTGTGCTTTTACGCTGGCTAATTAAGATAGTGGGTTACTTTGGGTACATCTGCATTAGCATTTCAATTCATATCTGGAGTTTATCTTTCAACCAAAAATCTCCAATTTCCCCATTTGCTGTTATTTAGTTCATACCACAGAACGGCTCAGAGTGCTAAAACTGCATCAGATGAAACTAAACTGAGGGATGCAGTCCAGGAACGTGTCTAACACAGTGCAGCCTTAGCAGGAATTTAGTTTACAGGCTGATTTAGTTAGTTCACAGACTTAGTTTAAGTCAAAGTTTCATACAGTGAGGACCTCAGTTCTTCAGCCCCAACTGCTTCACTCTGTAGACCTGCTACTTTTCATCTTTACTGTCCTGACTGAGGGATACCACGTAGCCCTGTAACACCGCAGAAGGCAGCAATGAGATTGCAGAAATTGCTTTTCTTCTGCCATGTCAAAAATTTGATTCCAGTTATCTTCAGTTATTCATTTAGCCTATTTTTTTCAAGCAATTTGTGCTTGTGTGCTGTGTCAGAGGGAACAGAAATGTCTACATTGGAATGAAATTGGTGACAATTATGCAATACTAAGGAGAAATTTAGGCTCCATGCAGAGAGACAGGAATATGGGACCTACTGGAAGGGGAGCTCTCAGAGAGTAAAGCACCATCTGCATTGCTGGCCATGCAAAACTGGGAAGATGAATGAACTTGCAGTGGAAATTCAGTGTAGTGCCATTTTTTTCTGAGGAGATAGCTGAACATGATATTTCCATTTTTCGTCTAAGTCTAATTTAAATTCTAATAACTAACATTTTACATAAGAGGTCCCTGCTGCAGCCATAAAAATGTTGGACTTTTTTGCCAATATTGTGCAGTACAATGGTATATTAGCCAAATGCTGCTGTGATACAGCCAGGTTTAGATCACACTATCTATAATACAGAACGTCTGCAATTTTTCTTGTTTCCCTGGTAACAACTGTAAATGCACTGACTCCCTGGACTGCTCCACCCCTCCTGCTGCTGATGTCAGGCACAGGAGAGGCACATGTGCAACTCAGCTCTGTACCTGTCAAACCAGGCGGACGTTCCGTTTGATCACCCATGGTTTGGTCCCACAAAGACCATTCGTTTGGTGATCAGAGGGCAGTGTTAATTTAGTCAGATATCAGGATACTGGGCTGGGGGCGGGGTGGCGGGGCAGGGGGGAGAAAAAATTTCACCCACTTGTGCTTTGGTTTTAATCAACAAAGAGAATGGGGAGGCTAAGGGAGCTATCATGTGGCTAGAACTGAGGCAAAGTACTCCTTGCTGATAAAATGAGGATCAGCACCATTTCTGTTAACATCAATAATTTCTGATAACTGGGTGCTGCTCAATGCCAAAATATTCTCGAATTCCATACTCTGTTGCATGTATGCCAGCAGGGTTTGGTATGAATAATGTTAATACAATGAAGAGGGAAGGAATGAATGAGGATTTTCCATGTGTTAGGTGACAGGACCACTTGAAACAAATGACCAGTCCTTATTAATGCAGCTATTATTTTGATAAACCAGAAAGAATGAATGTGCTATTCATGAAAATGTGGTATGCAGCATTGTAGGAATCCCAGTGTAATTTTATCATTAATTAAAGTACCTGTAGCCGTTATTGGAAAAGATTATGATCTGACCTTAATACTCATGTACTAAGCTGGCACACTGCCTATTTTCAGCTCAGCATTAATGAAGATGAGCATTTGTATGCAAGTCTGTCTCTTATCGTCGTTTTGTTCTGTGTGAGTTTATTTAGATAATTCAGCATTTGCCTTAGCAATTACGAGTCATCATACTGCAACAGTGAGTTTCTGTGTGTTAAGGTTTATTTTATTTTTCATCATCACCCATGGAAGTACACACAGTTCACCATGATAAAGCTGAAGTTTGTTTGTTGACTATGAATCACACTAGTAACTTTTTTTTGCAGTGACCATCCATCTTGTTTCCCTTCTTTTTTAATACTACATGGTACTCCTGATGAAAAAATTTAGTTTGAATGTTTTTAAAAGGAAAATCTATCTTATTAAGGGGGCATTTTCCAAAACAAAAATTAGTTATTTTCATTTTTAAAAAGGGTTTTATCTAACACATCTGGCAATATAAAGCTGATTTTGTTGTATTTAAAAACTTTTAGCTGTCTTAGTAAAATGAAGTTCAGTTAGTAGCAGTTGTAAGTAGCAGCAGTAGGAATTTTAACAGTACTATTACAAGAAATTTGCCTTAATGCTCAGAATTTTCGGTCAGGATCACTGTGCTGGGGACTAACAAAAGAGATGATCACTCAAGGAAGTGACAGGCTATATTCTCTGCTCTTCAGAATTTAAGCAAGACTAGACATGTGCACAGTTGTGATGGCAGTGGAGTCACTGGTCTTCCAAGATGTCCACATCACTGAATAACAGAGTGGAAGCAGAAACCAACAAAAGGTTGTGAAGGTTAGTCCCTATTTTAGAGGACAAAGTCACTCCTGCAGGAGGAGATTGAGTGGCCCTACTCAAACAGACCAAAATGCAGGAACTGAAAATAAAGAATTCAGGCAGGAAAAAAGTTCTGTGCAATACCTGGGAAACTGTAGTTCAAAAATTCCTCAGACAGGCACAGATGCCTGAATAGTAAGAAAGGTGGGCCTTTTCAGCTTTCCAAGAGTAGATGGCAAACCTTGACATAAAGAAGTACAACACAGACTATCTTCCGGGCTCCTCTGTTTTCCAAAGCTTCATTGCTATTATGCAGAGTAACAAGTATTTTTGCCAGAAGAAGGTTGTTTGGTTACTCTGTTCACCTCTGTTGGTAGAATCTCAAAGGGGAAAGTTGCAGACGCAGTTCTTCAAAGGATGTACATGCCTTTTACTGGCAATCACAAGCATTCTCTTCCTAGACTCCAGGCTACATGGATGAAAATTAATTCCAGATTGAAACCACCTAGCTACAGCTAATGCTGTACTGTGTTCCAGGCAAAAAGCTCATTCAACCCATTCAGCTGAGCTCTCATGACATGTAGAGAAAATGGGCAAGTTAAATCTGTTATTTGGTGCCTGTTTGGAATTCACTCCTGTGTAAACAATTTGAACTATTGTACCTTATTCCGTCAGCAGCAAAGCCTTCCATAGGCACCACTATTCTGTGACTGCTCTGAAAAAAAACCACTGGGATGGCATCCAGTTCCAGATTCAACATGTAAACAAAAGTGTCAACATCCGAGCCAAGTGTCCAAATATATCCCCACATATCGTCAATGGGGAACAAACACTACAATGAGTGGGGTACAGACAGCTATTAAGCTGGTTAAATGTGAGGACTTGATTGTCCACACATGGTGGTTTAACATCATATGAGACACCACAGTGATCCATATAGACCTTCTGGACATATTGTAGAACCTATGAGATACCTTGCCTTTCTGAATTGATAGCTGGTGGCCAATCAAAATTCCAGTAGACATTAAAAAAAGCACCAGACACTCAAGTGTGGCTGAATAAATTGAACTCTAGTTGCATATTTCTGGCTGCTCTGAATAGCCCGTAAGATAGATTAAATCCGTCTTCAGTGGGAGCATAGACTCCTTACTCACACATGGATGTCTTCGGCATGGAAAGCTAAATGTTGGCTGCAGAATCTAAAGCCCGAATTCCACTCGTGGTATGCAATTCAGATGCCTGGCAAGTGACAAGTGGATAGTGTCTTCCTTGGGCTCCAGCTGGCCAGAGATGTCCCTGGGGTCTTCCACAGATCATGAGTGTATTTTCCAGACATCAATATCTGTGGTGCCCCAGGTAATCCCAGGTGCCATCGATGTCTGTGTTCCAGTAACAGAACTGAACCACTGAACCCCTGCTTGTTGGTTTCCTGATTCATATGTTTCTTCACGATTTGGATACAGTGCAAACTAAAGAATGCAGAAGTCCCAATATGGAATATATTTCAACAATGTGCACAAAAAGTTCTGATGCCCATAATTTTAAGATATACCAAAATGGCATAGAAAAATGCACTAGCCAATTACAAATACTAGTTTCACACAAAGAAAACATTTATCAGCCCCCTTCAAGTGTGGATATTCACTAAATACAGCTTAATTTTTCCAATACTTGTAAACACTCCAAAATGGGTTGAAGCACCATTGGCTGAAACGAGAATTTAATGAATGCTGCAATTATTTTCATCACCAAATTCCTCAAATATTTTTCTTTTTTCTTTTTTTTCCTCCTCTTTTTTTTTCTTCTTCCTTTTTTTTAACCTACCAACAGGGATTCAGAAGTTGCTGTAGTGCTATCCAAGTTCTAATATTAAAAATTCTGTCTCATAAAAAGTGGATCTAACAGGCATCAAAGACTTGCATTCCATTGCGATTTGAATGGTAAAAAATGTAAAAGTGCAGATCTACACACCTTAATATTCTCAATAAGACTTTCCATCTTACATCTTTTCATCCTTTAACTGGATATGACTGCCAATTGGGTTCATATAAAAAAGTAATAAACTTCCACCGGACAAAGTATAGGTATTTTTATAGGTATCTTTATGTAATTGAGGACAAATGACATCTTGATTAAATTACAATTCAAGTAGATACATTTCAATAGCATTATTTTTTCCACTTAGCTACATTAGTCGTTTAACCTTTAGTCTCTTCCACCTCATCCATTTGCCTGCATTTCCAGTGATATCTCAATGAACCCAGAATTCTGTCTCTTCTACAACAGAGTTGCTTAATAAATGATGTTTATTGATCTCATGACATGCACTGTCCTCAAGATCGAATTTATTTGAAAAAATTCTTTTTTTATTGTAGCTTCTCTTACAAATCATAAGCAAAATTATATATTGTATATCTTTAATTCATTACAACAGCATGCATGTAGCTATTACTCTGTACACCTGTAGAATAAATAAAAAATTTCCACAGCAAACTCACATAAGAAGAATTTAATTAAACACATATCATCTATCATCCATTTAAAAGAACAAATCTTAGACTCTTTCAGCTGTCCTACATGTCCATTCTCCCATTCCCAAACTGTCTCCAAAACTAGAGAGGAATTTTACAACATGTTCTCATCATCGACAAATCATTCCTGGCACATCAGTGAAGGAAAGTTAATTGCTGAGACAGTTAAACCTGCTTTTCATGGGCTTCAGAATAGAATCATATCTTGAATATTTGGACTGTTTATGGTTATTGAAATTCCGGCCAAAAGGTATTCTAAACAACTTAAAGACTAAAACTGATCTGCACAAACTATTACAGAATTCACTCCAGGAAGTTCTGCTTATAAGTTTTGATGTAAACCCGAGAAGCATTGATGAAAAAAAATGCCCAATGAGAGTTCCAAAGGAATGAGCCTCATTTCATTCCTTCTGATATCAAGGTATGGGTTTCCAAGCAAGCAGTACAAGAAGCAAGCCCACAAAATAATAGAAGAAGGAAAAAAAAACCAATGGATTTGTGCTCTACAGCTACAGGAAACAGCTGCATCTTCTTTACCAAGTGGAGGTGGAAAAAAGCTCCTATCCATTGCTGTTACTTAAAAGGACTGATGTCAGTTCTAACATATTCCTTCAGTTGTAAACCTGAGTGAAAACTGGCAAATACACTTTGCAGTGTAAAATGCTGGTATGATCTTCAGAAGTTCTTAAAGATCTTTTCAGTAAAACCCTCAAGTTATAACTGAAAGGAATTTTTTTCCAGTTGTGTAGTAATTCTGTCACATACTTTTCCCAAAGTAAATTTTTTATTGTTTAAGCAATACTCTGAATACCATTAGTGCTTAGTAGTATTGCAGTAATTCTTAATACTCAGTTTCCAGACAAATTTATAATACATTTTTGCTGGATTGTGAATTTTTTACCTAGAAGGCCTATGTTCCCCTATGTCCAAGCCAAAATTCCCACTTTCTGTCCAGTGTTGATAATAAACTCTTAAGAAATTATTTCATCCTAAATGAAGTTACCTCACTTCTTCACCAAGGGCAGAACTTCTCTGGCCAAGTTCTTAATTTATACTAACTGCTAACATCAGAGAGGTCTATCACTTGTAGTCCTGTAAACCTTACCACCTCCCCTCCCAAAAAAAAAACCCCTCAGACAAGCCAAAACCATAGCGTTTTTTCATTGAGAAAAAAGAAAAAAGTGAAAATAGCACACTAGTAATTTTCAGGACCAGTCATAAAGCCAGGTTATTTTTGTTTCCCCAGTCAAAGTCATATTATGCAGAATAATTAAACAATAAAATAAGATAATCAGAATTGAGTGGAACTTTTGAAAATGGCAAGGTTAAAAGTACTTCTGTGCACTAACAGATTTTGTAAAAAATACCAGTGAGCACAGTATGGGACAGTAGTACTAGAGCAAAAGTTTTAATTTTCTTGCAGCATCCATTTGTAGGGAAATACTCTTGAATTGACTATTTATCTTTGTCAATGTTGAATACATGTTTTCCCAACATTAGTTGGGATATTTCCCAAAATTAGTCTTTTGACAAGTAGCTAAGTAACATGAGGATGCTGCTGCAGTGAAATGATATATCCAGTCATTTACTCATTTACGCTTTAGTAGCTTTGTAAATATCAGATCAAGTTTGTTGGACTTCGGCTCATTTCCAAAACCAACCTCTTTTCTCTCTCCTGTAGGTCTCAAGAAAAAACTTTGCTTTTATTTACAAATTGGCCTGTATTTTTGAGGGAAAGTGGTTCTTCTGGGATTTTGTTTTAATTACCACAGCATATCTCCCACAAAGCTTGTTTCTGTTCTCCTGTGAGCCTTTGTAAAATTCTTTCTGCAGGCTCGTGAACCAGCCCACCTGGCTACATTAGGGAAGGGCAAAAAAACTGAATAATGCTGGAGCTGTGATGTTCTAGGGGTGAACAACGGTACACTCCAGCCAAAATCAGGGCCGATACGTAATGTTGCATGTGCCTAGCCAGAAACCTTGTGTCTCCTAGGTTATTTTAACTGACATCAGAGTGTTTTGGTTGGGGGGTCTTTCTGTCCTTTTCCAAAGACTACAACTCCAGCCCCAGTGAGAAAATACTGCTGTGCCAAAAAACTGAGTAAAAGTATTACTGATAGGTAATACTTAATACTACTTGTTGGCAAGAATATTTTTCCTCTTTCTAGACACATTGCAAGAGAGGTTTTTAGGATTTTTTTATTATTCCATTCATTTCTGATACCTTACATGACTGATTTACAGTTAATCATCTCCATGCTATCTCCTCTCATATCACCCCCCTACTAAATTCAATAAAATATTACTTTAATAATTTCCATTTGTCTCATCTCAGAGTAAACAACACTCCAGAAGTATTGACACACTTAGTAAGGTCAGTTGCTAAGTCCTACCCTTCCAACAACTACAAATCTTTATGGAAAAATCTAAAATTACTGTGCACATTCTGACAGGTCAGGGTTTTGCCCTGTGAGACAGAGAAATTATTTGAATGAGAAAAAAAATAAAGAGGAAGAACAAAACGTTAAGGGATAAAGATTAGTATTATACAGGGGTAAGCTTAGCATGGAATACAAATACATGTCTCCTGACAAGTTTTTAAGACTGAACAAAGATAAGTGCAAAAATCCTAGCTTCCTAAAGCCAGAGATTCCAGAAAGGTGATTAATTCCACTAGTAAGGGAATGTGTTCTTTTCTCTGGAAAGTAATGAAAGATAGTCTGCCAGTACTCTGAAAGCTGTCATGAAGTAAAAAGGAGCAGATACTAAATGGAGTTCTTCCTCTGTCATAGAACTAGACACTGTCCTAGCTCTAGGAATCATGAATACAAGTCTTACTGAGATTTGTCCTACTTTATTTTTTTATTATAGACAACCTTACACCTATATTTTATTTCTCTCCTTTTTAGAAGCAAATCTCAGACAATTTTTTCCAATGTTCATAAAAAAAGGACCAAATTTATTTATTTACAACTAACCACTAGTAATTCTATTCTGATCTTGGTTTATAACAGGGCTATGAGTTAAAAAAAGAAGCTAACTTCTTGATTAATTTCCTTCTTTGTCCCTAGAGTTTCTCAGAAGTTGTATTTAGGTGTACAGATAAGACTTTGAGCTGCATTGAAGGCTAAAATTTCAAAAAATGAAGTGTGCTGGCACAATTAAGCAATCAAAAATTTGCGCAGATGTCTCCTGTTTTGAACTAGAATATGGATTGTCTAAATCAACCAGTGCTGTGCTTTCACAAAGTGAGCATGAGGTTACTTACAACGAGACAGCAGCTGACCACAGGTATCTCTGACCCAGTAGACCATGATAAATAAATGTTGGAAAGAAGACTTCCCCTTGGTCAAGGAGGATTACATTAGAGAACATTAGGATTACATTACATTACTTGACACCCACAAGTCCATGGGCCCTGAAGGGATTCATCCACAAGTACTGAGACAGCTGGCAGACACCATAGCTAGGCTGCTCACGATCATCTTTGAAAGGTAATGGAGAAAAGGAGAAGTGCCAGAGGTCTGGGAAAAAAAAAAAAAATGTCACCCCAGTCTTTCAAAAAGGGGAAGAAGGAGGAGGCAAGGAACTATCAGCCAGTCAGCCTAACCTCAGTCCCTGGAGAGGTGAAAGAGTTCCTCATTTTTGAGTCCATCACTATCCATGTGGATGACAAGAAGGTGATCAGGAGCAGTCAGCATACTAACTGATTTACACTAAAGGTAAATCATGCTTGACCTAACTTCTACAATGAAACAACTACCTCAGTGGGTGAGGGGAGAGCAGTGGATGTTGTCTACATCAACCTCAGCAAGGCTTTCGACACTATCTCTCTCAACATCCTCATAGGCAAACTCAGGAAGTGTGGACTGGATGAGGGGACAGTGAGGTAGATTGAGAACTGGCTGAGCAACAAATGCAAAAGAGTCATAATCAATGGCACAGGGTCTAGTTGGAGACCTGTCACTAGTTGTGTCCCCCAAGGTTCAATGCTGGGACCAGTATTGTTTACCTTAATTATCAACGACTTGGATGAAGGGGCAGATGCCTCCTCATTGAGTTTGCTGACAACACCAAGCTGGGAGGAGTTGCTGATATCCCAGTGTGTTGTGTGTGCAGCCCTTCAGAAGGATTTTGACAGACTGGAGAGAGGGGCAGAGAAGAACCATCTGAAATTCAACAAAGGCAATGCAGGGTCCTACACCAGGGGCAGAATAAGCTCAGGCACCAGCACAGATTGGGGGCTGACCTGCTGGAAAGCAGCTCTGCGGAGAAGGACCTGAGGGTCCTGGTGGATTTGGGTAAAGTTTCAGACTTCTGCACAGTTTTGATAGGTGATGGAGACTACAGAGAGTGAGATTGTTACTTCTCCAAGTCAGAGTACTTTGTGCTAGGTAAGGTGCCCAATATACAGAACTTGAAAGCCTAGAAATAGGTGATTTTTCTGAATTTTGTTATCTCTAGAGCAAAATCTAAGCAAAACTACCTTATGACAAGGTTTTAAATTTCTCTGAAGTTTCATTTTAAACACTAAAAGACAGTGATATGTCTCGGCTGATCTGAGATTTTTTTTCACTGGGTACACATTGCATTTACAACTTAGTTGGTATGGAAGTTAATGGCTCTGTTACATCAGGAAAAGAGACGAGAGCATTCTTGAGCAATTGTGTTCTAAAACTAACAGCTACTTCATACCTCATGCCAAAAATACATGAGATATGGATGTCTACGGGAGATACATAATTCCCGAGAAAAACAAAAAAGAAAAAGTCTGCATTGTTTGCTTTGGTTACCAAAAAGTCTCTCAAGTGTGTTAAGATACTTGAAGATTAGATGAAAAACTGTCAAGAGAGTTTTGCTTTTCTCTGGTCACAAATAGCATTCCCCACTGAACTATACATTCAGGATAAATCTCATAATTAATATAGACATGTCCAGATTTGGGGATTTTACTGTCAATAATATAACCTAATTTGGTTTTACCCCAAGATCCTCTTTTCTTTTCCTCTCAGTAGAATTCAAGGACATTTTTGGAGGATGATCCTTTTTCTTGGGAAGTTGCCAAGGTTTTGAATGATAAAATGTGACAATAATTTAAAAATAGTTTGAGTGGGCTAATGAACAATGATCCACTGAGTCATGGGTTTCAGAGCAGGTGTCTGACTGCAAGCCAACTGCGAGGCTTGTTTTTTTGAGTCACGTGTCAAGGTATGTTGTGTCGTCTGGGTCTCTCTTGGAAGCAGATGTGATTTTTTAATGTGGCTTTCTGCTTTTTTGTTTTTTTCTAAGATCTGTATTCTCAATTTTTTTGCTTCTCCCTAAACCCAAAATATCTCATTTTCTTTTTGCTTGAAATTGAATTAAATCTGTAAGTGGACTGATGAAAAGAGGATGATCTGGAGTTATTTGGGTTTGAGTAACCTTCTAAACTGAGGATGTGAAACTGAGAAAGTGAATTTGACTTCCATTTGTGATATATTATTACAGGGAGACACAAGGGAAAAAACAAGTATTATGTATCCTATATATTCTCGAAGAGGAATGGCTGTGAAGAAACACTTGGGAAACATCCATTAATGTCTTTCCTGAGAAAGAACAAGTTTCTCAGAGCCTTCCAGAGGCATAAGATGAGGCTCAAGTGAATCTGAGTCACTTCTGGTAAAAATGCCCATCAAACCTGCCAAAATCAACATACGCAGCAATGCCGATTACTCTGTGGACTAGGATTGTGATTTCCATTTAAGTGCGCATGGGCACTTCCGGCATTAGGTATTGGTATACCTGCACTGAATGTGAACCAAGGTATGAGCCCCAAAAGACAGCAAATGCCAGATTACTGGACTAGGAAATGCAGAGAAGAGAGGACTGGTGCCTAAAGTCCTACAGAAGGACAATGAGACTGCCTCAGAGTAGCCCACTCACCATTCCATGTATCTTGAAGCCTACAACCCTTACGTACTTGCTGTGGTGTAACCCCTGTAAGCTGCTAAGCACCACCCATTGGCTTGCTCACTCCTTCCATCAGGTGGGATGGGGGAAAGTACTGGGAGAGTAAAAGCACAAAACTTCATGGGATGACATAAAGAGCTTTTAATAGATAAAGCAAAAGCCACACACACAAGCAAAGCAAAATAAGGGTTTCATTCACTACTTTGAGTTGGAAAGCAGATTTTTAGCCACTTCCACAGGTAGGGCTTCATCACACCTAATGGCTGCATGGGAAGACAAACGACATGACTCCAAACATCTCTCCTTTCCCCGCTTTCCCTATCTTTATTGCTGAGCACAATATTATATGGTACGGAATACTCCTTTGGTCAGTTGGAGTCAGCTGTCCCAGCTGTGTCCCCCCCCAGATTTTTTGTACACCCCCAGCCTATTCACTGGTAGGGCTGTGTGAGGAGCAGAAAAGGCCTTGACTCTGTGCAAGCCCTGCTCAGCAATAGCTAAAACATCTTTATATTATCAACCCTGCTTTTTTCACAAATCCAAAACATGGCACCAGGCAAGATACTATGAAGAACATTAACTCTATCCCAGCCAAAAGGAGTAGCGTACTAATGGGTTTTCAGATTGTGCATTCAGCTCTTCCACAGTGTCCCATCTGCCCCCTTCAGAGTGTGCAAATCTCCCAGAGACGAAATTTGGTTTAGGTAGTGCACAACTTTAACATAAGGCCCTGAGAAGCTGCTACATCCAACTGCTGCAAAAGTGCCCTGAGATGCTGCAACTTACCCTAGAACAGCTTATACACCTTGTTATACGTGACTATGCTCTGCAGTAACTCTGCAGCTCCTTACATGCTGACAGGATCTTTTCAGTTACAGTATGTGCTTTGTACAATTACGTTTGGAAAGGGAAATATTGCTAAACCTCAAGTAATGTCCGATTTCATATCCAAATCAGACCACATGATGAGCTGCGTCTGATTTCTGCACAGAAACATGAAATGTTTCATTCCAGCAAGGCATTAAACCAGGCTTGATTCACATGGCGTGTACTTTTGTTTTGAACTTTTGCAGAATTCTGTTCTGTATCTCATTACCAGTCCCCAAGAGACACCCCGTCTCTAGCCCTTAAATGGGGATTTTGTCAGGAAGTGTCTCATATACCACAAAGCAAGGTTTCGGGTTTTGGCAAATCAGATATCTGAAGGAAAGTGGATAAATGGTGTCGGAGATGAGCTTTCATAAACAATTTATGTGTGTGCATTTCTCATGGAGAAACAATGAGGAAATAATTTGAAATAACACAAGGGTACATCTCTAAATGTGTTTTGCAAGATTATAAAGATAGAAGTATTAACCCATGTTAGACTAGACTGCAATATTTGGTATATTAATTGCCTGGCTCTTGCCCATAGGACTGTTTGCATACTCTTGCTAAGCTAATTAGATGCCACTACAGTCTTCATCTTCTTGTGGCCAGGTGTCCAGGTTTTTTTGTATTGGAAACAGAATGCTTTAGACTAACACAGCTTAAAGTGTGAATTTCATGCTTCCTGAAATCTCAATCTCCAGAAAAATCTGACTAAAAATCTGATGCATTTTGCAATCAGAGCAGCAAATGTAATTGTTCTGTGGGAAAATAAAAGGGAAAACACAAACTCGTACTGCACTCCAGCCTATCAGAATTATATCTCACAAAATAGAAACAAATACTCTTTTTTAAAACAACTCATAAATCCTGCAATCTTAAATGCTTCCAGGCTTACAGATTTAAATTGAATTATTTGCTCAAAAAGGATTCACTGTTTTCCTCAGTTTTTTTTTTCTTTCCAGCCCAGAGATTCAAACAGTAGCTGAATCCCTTAAATTCCCCGGCTGGCTACCTATGTTGGGTACAGTAAGGTTTTCCAAACATCTTTTACATTCCATTCCTCTTCTATATTACTCATTTTTCTTAATCTAAGTTTGCTTTTTCTTATTATTTTAATGTAAAATGACAGCAACAGCAAACAGGGTAAACTTCTGTTTGCTTTCGTGCTTTAGGCTCACTGGAGACCACCCCAAAAGTCCTGGATGTTGCTCATGCACTGTGTAGTGCTCCTGGTTGGGTGAACTATGTTAACGTCAGCACAGCCTCTGCGGTTCATTGGTAGTTATTCCTCCAGTTAACAGGCAGTTATTCTAAAAGCAGTAGGCATAAAGAGATAGCAAAGTGAGCAAAAGATTGGGTAGATTAACTGTAAGTCTAATGTTAAAAAGACAATAGTTCCAGACTTTACATGCATACATACAAATTCTATACTGGGGTGTGAAACAGTGGACTGTAGCCATTATTCTAGTGTTGTGTTTATTTGAGTAAATAAGGTTATTCTTGGGATGTACTTTAAGCATTCTAGGAATGTAATGCTGTCTAATTCACCACCATTTCTATAATGTATGTATAAATGTTTTTCTCCCACACCATTCCAGGTGTATGTGTTACATGTCTCTTTGCCACTAAGCTTTGCAGCATGAATTAAGGAGCAATCAAAGCACTACACTGTGGGTCTTTTGAGGCAATTGTCTCAGATTTGATAGGAAAAGGAATTTTCAAGATTTTCTATCTCCTTCTCGTTCAACTTATTATAGCATAGTGCACCCCCAGCAATATTTGACCTCAGCTTACACTGGTCTCATCTCCTGTTACCCGTCAGCTCTTTGAAGGCTTCACTGACCTTCATTTTAAACATTGCTTCCCGTATGAACAGCAGTGGGTATATTCAAATGTAATGATTTCAAACAGCTGATTGAACAGGACAAAGTCATATCTTATCCCAAATGCTTTCTGATTTACTGCTACTGTTTGAAGACTACATTTATCAGCCTGATTGGGTTAGCAGAGCAGCTAATAAACCAACATGCTTAGTCTTTGACAGCCACAGGTAAATACGTATGGGTAAGAACCAAGATTAAAAACCTGCTATGTAACAGACGCTGAAACTAGTTCAAAGCAAACATTTGTAAAAAAAAGAATTAGAATTATTATAAGGTGCAGCAGGTAGCCTAGCAATTATTTAATAGTTTCTGGCAGAGAGGATGCACAGTAATATTGCCTGTCCTGAAGTGATTAAAAAGCCATATACCCTACATCCACCACTACAGCATTTTCTCAAATTCAATCATTGCTTAACAGTTGAAAATAATACTTTTCAACAGGTTAGGAAAAGAGAGGAAGAACCATATAATCTCTAGCTAATATTCCAGAGACTGTTGAAAATTACAGCAATGGCTTTTGGACAAGATGCCAGAAGTACAAAGTTCAAAACTATAATGTTATTTAAATATGCTGGAAATTTTCATACCCACAAAAAGTTAGTGCATAGATTTTACATGTTATCCCAAACTATGCTTACCACTTCAATGCTGGAGGAGCAGATGAATTCACAGATGAATTAGTAGCATTGACTTGCACATATAGTATGTGTATACATATATATAGCATGTGTGTATATATATATAGCATATATTTATATAGCATGTATTTAGATATGAACAAACCCTCTGAGACATGGGTAGACATGTGCATTCTTTCAGCTTGATGGAAATCTAACACCTGTAATCTTCCACGTCCAGCAGAATTTCTATAATTTAGCCAGTTGAGGGCAAAAGATTAAAATTAATTTTGTGTATATTGATCCTGCTGAGTGAAAAAGAGTCAAAGATCAGACTACTTTCAGAGAGCAATCTTATCCTCACCTTTCGCATCTTTTAGATGTTAGGCCACTCTCTGACTGGTTAGGGATGTGCCACCGGAAAAGTGTTTAAACCTTTGGGTCATTGAAAAGCCAATTTCCACGGGTAACAACTCCCCCCAAGAAGACTGGATTAAAGTGCAGCAGTTTGGCTCCCCCATTCAAGTTGAGTTCAAGAATCCTGCCTCAACACAACAAAAGCACTCATTGGCTTTTATGGTCAGATCTGTGATGAACTGGATGTAGCCCAATGTTCTAGTGAGTTACGGGTGGAATTGTGTGGTACTCGTTTTGTTTTATTTTATTTTATTTTATTTTATTTTATTTTATTTTATTTTATTTTATTTTATTTTCATTTGAACCTGAAAGCATGGAAGAGCTAAAAAGAACAGCAAACATTTGTATAAGTCTGAGATGCATATGCCACCTGGGATATTGCAAAGTAGGTACGTTTCTGCACGTGATCTGTCTTACTGGAACAATTTACCCCCATAAGGAAAATACACAATGCAGTTACTTGCCTAGCCTAGGCACTAGTGAGCAATTCCCTGTATGGACCACCCGGCACAGGCAGAAGCACCTCAGAGGCACAGGAGTACTGCATTCAAGAAAAGTCTCTGTGGGAAGACCCCAAGTGTCTTCGTAGGTGAAGCCATTCTCTACAGGCGGAAGGGGTGGCCACATCAACTCCATTTTTCATCCTCCTTCTAAGGATGAGTTACATATCTCCTCTCCATTGCTTCAGTAATATTTCATTTCTTGTCAGCTCAGGGACTGTAATTCCAATTCCTGTCTGGAGTTAATATTGTATCCTCATCTTTGACTTTGAGCACATCTACAGAGAAGTGGGAGCAGTCTTCACATCAGCTAAGTGCTCTGTTCAGGCTGAGGAGGGGAGAAGAATGTATTCATCACATTCAATGAGAGTCTGCTGCACTCAAGTGGTGAGAACTGCTGGTGTTTAAGACAACTTGGGTATCTCTGCACACCACAGCATTCTTCTGGGTAGACCTTCTGTGTTGCTTGATGCACTCCTTCCAGCCCACAATCCCAAACAGCTCCTATGTATGGTCTTCAGATATTTCACAGAAAAAAACACCAGAGAAAATAAAACCCCAGCAAACAGACAGGGCTAACACTTCAATGTTGTTGAGGGTTTTTTTTCCTCAATTCTCCAAAAAGTCCAGGAGCTAGAAAATGACAGTAGAAAGTGTTGTGAGACCTCTCATTGCTCTTCATTTCATGGTAGGTCTTCAGAGCGATTTCATTTTCACACCAGCAAAAGGAGCCTTTTCTCAGCATCACAGATGCATTTCTTGGGGTTATCCTTTTCATTCTATTTACCTTATGACTATTGTGTATGTCCCCTTGCACCTGCTCAGAAGCAGACATCATATGAACCTTGGAAACAGTAAACTGTGCTAACTTCCGTTCAGATCTCTGTTCAATACTCCAGTGACTGCTGGGCGGGGTGTCTTGTCCTTACTGACTGTGTTCGTTTGAACTAGCAGCTTAGACATGAGTTATTATTCTCCTGAGCTATCCTTTACTCCCTTTCATTTTTAATCCATACAGTTTTGTCCACCAATTTGGCAGGTTGCAGTTTTTATTTTCACACGAAATAATACATATCCTAGTGCTGAAAGTTCCCTTCTTTCCTTCTCACTAAAAATTCCTGATTTCCTTTTCCCCTTCTAATTAATTTTCCTCAACAATCTCCACCCCTTTTAGCTGTCTACTCATAGTATTCCCTAAGTTAACATTAATTTACATCCCTTATCCAAATGTACTTCGTACTTTAAATAGATTAGGACTCCATTCCTTTGAAGTAGTCATAATATTTGACAAGAAGCTTTCTCTTCCCCTTCCCCACCCCCTCCCCAAATGAATGCAATACCCTTGGAAAGGTCTGGATGCTCCACTGCAGTCTAGGGGGAGGGAGGAAGACATCTGTGTGTATACATAGGTACACTTGCAGGTTTGCATATGTTTGCACGTGTACTTGTGTATTTGGCCATTCTGAAAATCCAAACCTGCCACAAAGCCAAGGCAGCACAGGCGCCTCCTGCACTGCTGAGCCAACAGTCCTTGGCCCTGACCTGAAGAGATCCCCTCTGTAGATGCGAAACATTTGCATCTTATTAAGGAAGAAGATAAGCTACTTTTCTAGAACTGTAAAGTTTGTGCAGCATGAAAGGGTAACTAATTTGTGAGCAGGAAAAGAGTAGAGCCACATTTCTGTCAAGAGAGAGGGGTAGAAAGGAAAGAGGTACTGCATATTATTCAAGGCAGCACAGGCGCCTCCCGCACTGCTGAGCCAACAGTCCTTGGCCCTGACCTGAAGAGATCCCCTCTGTAGATGCGAAACATTTGCATCTTATTAAGGAAGAAGATAAGCTACTTTTCTAGAACTGTAAAGTTTGTGCAGCATGAAAGGGTAACTAATTTGTGAGCAGGAAAAGAGTAGAGCCACATTTCTGTCAAGAGAGAGGGGTAGAAAGGAAAGAGGTACTGCATATTATTAAGCTACTTGATCACATATGTCTTTTCAAAGGAGAGAGGGAGACATTAGCAGCAAACAGAGGAACATTGTCATCTGCAAACATAAATATTTCAGATTTCAGGTACACTGGGAATGTCATTAATGTAAAAACTGACAGGAAAGGGCCCTGGAGTCAGCAATGACCGTGGGAGGCACTTCAAGAGACAGAAGAAGGGGCTCTGACAACAAGCACTGTAGTAATAATAATAAACTCTTTTGAAAGTCATGCAGGAGAAAGGTAGAGAATCAGGACAAAGAAGCTGTATCCTTGCATTTCAGTTTGAGTTTGGAGGGGCAGAGGAGAGGAAAGGAAGAACCTGCTCCTTGCGCTGTTAAGTGCTCTGGTTGCTGGGGGTTAAGTAAGTTGGTGCCTGTGGCATGCCCTCCATCCTACAACAGAGAAAAGGTGTTCAATACGTTAAAATAGACCCTGGCCAGAGAGCTGGTGAGATGAAGAGAAGAAATAAATGGAGCAATTAACTAGAAATAATTCAGATTTAAGGTGGAGACGAATGATATTACTTGCCAACAGGGTCAACAGATAGAGATTAAATAGGAGCTTCAGCCACATGATGTGTTATTCCCTGTCAGCCAGAATATTGTCCTGGAAGACTGGAGAGGCAACAGAATAAAAGAGGTGAAAGGGTCAGCAATTGCTGTAGAGAGTATAGGCTAATTCTTTATTGAATGAACATCTAAGTAGGATGGTCAGGGTCTTTCTTCTTGGTCCCATTCCACATCTAAAGTGCTCATAGTCTTAGTGGTTCTGAATCTCAGTACTACACCCTGCTATTATATATTTTCTGAGAAATAGGAAGGGACATATCAAAATATCATGGATGTAAATTACCACATGGTAGGGAGTGAGGACACCCACTATTATTATTGCCACTTCTTCAAAGAAGAAATTAATGCATTTCCGGGGTG
>VZTI01000239.1:361495-402336 GCA_013397865.1 Struthidea cinerea
GGAGGGAGGGGAAACAACAAAAAGCAATGTTGCTGCTCTTTCAAATTGGTCCTGATCCAAAGCAGGAGCCCTAAAGAACTTCCCTCGTCTAAATTTCCAGACTGGAACCAATCGGTTGACCTTTGGCCTTTTACAACTAACTGCCCTAGAAGCTCTGAGTATTAAAGGAAATATATTTAAAAAGGATGTCTTCATTTGTTTTAATGTTTTGAAATTTACCATGCTAATCAGTAAGTTAGAATAATCTCGAAATATTAACTGGCCATTTGTAATCTTTTTATCAACTACAAAGAACACGTAAATGGATCCCAGCTTTCCTCCCTGGGGGAGATAAGGAGTTTTTCAACTGATACCTCCATGGCTGGAAAGCCTGGGATCACTCCACAACACGTGGAGACTTCCAGACATTATTACATGTGCTGAACGAATAATGTTTGTCTTTAATAATGTCCCCTCCAGATAGAATTTACCCAAATGTAAGCAACTTTGCATTACTCAAACACTGGAAAATAATGCAAAGATCCAGGACAAAAATGCAAACCAGACAGCAAAAATACAGTGCTATAGTTGAGCTTGATTCTGGCTAAAGTGGTTTATACAGGTGTCTGAAGGGCTGAACTAAAAACTAATGACAACCGTCTGACATGATGAGTACCTGGCTTGTCTTCTGTGAACTGATCAAAATGTGCTTAACCCAAATAAAACTTTAAACGGCTTCTAGTGCAGAAGAATAACAGAAGCAGCACCTTCTTTTAGTTCTTGCATTTTAAAACAGAAAGACACATGTCTAATATACAAAGAAATAAGGTGAGTCTCAGGCAAGACAATTTTAGTGACGAGAGCAGCTTTATTTCTCCAAACAATACATCAAGCAGAGGAGCAAAGGTAAGAGAAAGATTTACTTCTTCAATAAGTAGTAAGCAACATGATTTCACTCAGTGTTGAAGGAGACAAACACAATTCTTCCATTCAGATATGATAAAGGATACCAATAAAAACACAAACAAAAACACAAGTAAGAAATATATGGTCTGATGCTGCCGTAAATGGCCAGAAGATGCTCTGATTTGGGGTAATTACCCTAGTCACAATGCTCTAACTTTGACTGGCAATTTCTGTTATGCATTATGTTGGCATACAAGAACAAGATGATGCCTGCATCTGCTCCTGGAAAATGAGAAGCAAACGTTGTCCCACTGATGTTACTAAAAGACATCAGATCTACAAGGGGACACATGCATACATGATGGTAGCACAGCACACTTATGCCATACGCATTTTAGTTGAATGATGGTAATACACTGTGCACATTAATGACAAACTGAAAGAAATTTAGGAAAGTCTACAAAATCCACACAGGTGACCACAGAGGTGCTAATTCTTACACAGACAGATTAGAAGAATAAAACAAATAAAAATTTTGTGCAGCTCTTATCAACAAACACACAATCTTAAAGGTACAAGCATCAAAAAAAAAAAGGAAAAGTGTTTCCTTGTAGAATTACAAAATGTAGGACAATGTAATAGCAAAATACTACCCATGAGACAAGATCCTCCCTCTACATGCGTATGGTGCTGCCAAAGTATGCATAGGAAAAGGAAAGAATGGCTTCACTCACAAAATTTTTTTTATGTATAAATATCAGCTGCGTAAGAGCTGAAAAAAAAGTGAGAATGCATTTTGTGCTTTTATGTCATCACATTTTTTCTGTTTGTCCTTCCCACCTACTCTACCAGTAACTCCTAAATCTATTGCTCAGTTTCAATGTCCTTGATGGGGAGTAATATTTCAAAGATATTACATATCTATACATAAGCTTAAAATAAATGTTCAGATAACGGAGATACCCTGCTCAGAAAAAAATACAGGATGAGTCAGAAAACTGAATGCACACAGGAGAAAGACATTACAATCCTAAAATCATGGAAGAAGAGTTGTAATTTGATCAGGGGACTGTATCTTATTAGATATTAGACAATATAAACACAAGGAACTAATTCATAAAAAAAAAAAAAAAGACCCACACCAAAAACCCAAACAATGGCAGACTGATGAGCCTATGAAGTTTGTGTCCAGATGTAGTTACAAGGAAGTTTTCCAAGCTCTCATCAGTGAAGATCTAGTGAATCTTCCCCACAGTCTGGAGAGCCATGCAGCTGACCTCCACTGGTGCCTACTCTAGGCTGATCTGAGAGCATCTTCAGACAACTTTGATTTTGTTGACTAAATGTTCATAGGCTGCAATAGCAATGGTCTTTCGTGGCATTAGACAAATATATTTAGGCAACAGAACTGAGCTCTGAAAACTATCTTAAACTTTATTTGTTCCACTGATAGTAGAACTGCTAGCATTTCTGTGATTTCTAAACATTTTTCTTCCTGTTCTTTCACTGTTGTCATTCTGCCATGATCAGATTACTGCAAAAAGAACATCTGTCACTGACATCTTTGTAGGCTGCCATCTCTACACAAGTTTTATACATTTCTTTTTAGCTGCCACATTTTCTTGTGTGGCCATGGACACATAATAGGCACAGACATCCTTGAGCATGCATCACAAAACAGATTACCACAGCTTTAGAATACATGTGAATAAGATTATAGTGAGCAAAGTGTTACTGTAACTCAAGGACTTTTTAAGCAAAATATATTTGTGGACTTCATAATAATTCTGAGGGCATAAATAGTATCTAATATATCTAGGATTTTGTTGCTTATCGCACACTTATTTTGCTGATTCTCTAATGCCTTTAATGTAGTCATATGCATCTATTCAAATCAGTACTCCTACAAAAACAGAGCTTCAGATTTCTTCATATACCTTTGAAGATTTTTAAAGACCAACTTCCACGACAAAGATGTAGAGAAATTACTTTTTTAACATTAGTTTTTTCCTGACATGTTTGTATACATAGTGAGAACAAATTTAAACAGCCAGCTGGAACAGAATGCAAAAGTTTTTGAGAGAAAGTACCCCACATGATTTGTAAATATTTTTGAATTCTCTACAACTAGAACTAAGACTGTAGGAGCCACCAAAACACTTCCTTGTGCTTAAGTAAGAAAAGTTTCAGAAGACTGAAAGTGAGGACTAATGTAGCAAGAGCAAATAATATTTTAAAAAATCAGCTTCCTTAGTGACCAAAATGAACAAGGCGATTTATGTCACATGGTCATTGATGATTTGATGCCTTGTGGTAGGTCTCAGAGTGTGAAAATATAGAGGACTTCTTCAGGAAAGAAGTGATCGATGTACTGCATGTGGACAATGAACTACGCTGATCAGCTTAACCCATTTGCCTAATGAAAAAGGAGGATAAACCTGGAGTTTAGCAGTGCCTTTTAAACCCCAGGGGTGATGTTAGCCGGTACATGGACATCTTTGACATTCTGCACTAGGGGGCAAAGCAGTAAAGCGTCCCTAAAGATGGTTTTCAAAGATGCAGAGCCACAGATATGCAGAGATGAACAGTCAGAAAAATGGTGACTCTTGTGATGGAGACATGAATCCGTGCCCGTTCCCTGCCCGTTCACATACAATGGGTTTAACCTGCCGCAAAAACGGGATAGGGCAATTAAATGAGCAAAAAGGTTGCATTAGGCAAAATTAGGTTGTTCACCTACAGTCTGGCAGGATTAATCCTCACACAGTTCACCTACCCAAACTCTGTTTGTTCAGGCTTTGTGCCAAGATGAGAGAAGTATTTCCGATAGGCAGACTGCAGGCTTCAAATATTTATAAACAGAGGGAAAGAAAAGGATCTGAAAGATCCTTCAGATTGCTCACATAACTATTAAACTCATGTGGAACATGGTGTCAGCCCCTGAATGCACTGAGAAAAGGAAGCATTCAATGGGGAAAATTTAATAAAAACAAACATATTCTGATAGGATTACAGCATCAAAAGTGTATGTGTTCCACATGTTTTTATTTCTCTTTAAAATTAGAAAAAGTATCTTTGCTTGATGCATCCTGTAGGGCACTAAGCCAGAAAACACTATTATACTATTTCTTGCTTCATAAAGAATTTCATTTAAACTATGAACCTTGTGATAGGTAATTATATGCAGGAAGCAGAGCACATATGAATTTTATATTTATGGTCTACACTGAGGTCACAATTTAAATTCTAAAAATTGCCTTCAGAAATACCAGTTAGTGTGTCGTTTTTATTTTAATTGCATTTCCTCCCCTCTGGTACAGCATGATCAACTGAAAATCAGAACACATGTTTTATGTAACATATTTAAAAACTAGCAATAAACTATTACCATCCATATAAACATTAAACCCATTTGGAATGCTGCTAACAGAGAAGGGGGGAGGTTGTGGGAGGTGCTAGTAGATCCTTTCGCCCAGGAGAAGAAAACAGCATTAAAAAATTTTCACATACTCCTCATAACAACTACTGTTAATGAACTGCTCTCCCTCTTCCCAAGGTACAATCATGATAACTTTATTTCCAACTACAGATATCTTTAAAAAAGATTTACCAAATTATTTTTTTTTATGCCAGTGAAATAGAAATACGTCAGTTCTTTTTGTTGCAGTAAGTAATGGCACCAGAAGCAGTTGGGGCTCAGAGAGGAGCTGGTTCCACATCCCATCCTGTCAGAACCATGGGACTGCCAGTAATAAGGGTTGTGTTGCTTTCCCCCAAAGGTCTATTTTTTCAAAGTTTAATACTGAACATGGTTTCAGATTTGGGAGCCGAACCTGAACCCTAATGGTGACTTTGTACTGGCTGTATACAGTACTCATACTCAGAGTGTCCTTTGCCTACTGACTTTGGCATGTGGGCTGTGGCTAGTTGTTGCAGTACACGTAGCCAACGGCACCCTGACCACTGAGGATAACACCAAACCCAACCCGTGGTGGTCAAGGACTGAGGCCTGATGTCTCACTCCGCAGTTAGGGTGAGAGCCCATAATCCCCCTGGTCTGTGTTTTGCATACTTTGCTGGTTTTGGTTCATGTTTTCCCCTCCCACATTTATGTATGTTAACGTGAATATTTATTCTCCTTAGTTAATATGTATATGTTCTAGAAAGTTCTGTGAAACTCGACACCCCATTGGTTTCTCCCCTAAGTCCCTCCTATGTGTAATTCCTATTGGTTACTTCTGCCTCAACCCCGCCTTCCTTCCCTTATCCCATTGGCTGTATCCCTTATCCCCGCCTTTACTATCCCCACTATAAAACCCGCGGTCCCTTGTTAAAATTCACCTCTTTGTCCCTGCCCTGCGCTGCAATAAATTTCTCTGTAGATCAACACATGAGGAGTCCCCTCTCTCCTTGTTTGTCTCCACCTGGGCGCCGGATTATCTGCCTAGGGGAAGCTCCCTCGGGTGAGGAGCTTGCCCTCAACACTTTTGTGTGGGTACCGCCTTGTCGAGGAAGCAGCAGAAACCAGACCTCCGAGCTATCCTTTTACCTGGGCTTTGCGTGCTTTAGCTGGTCTCCAAAATGTTGGCAGTGGCTGCTCTTACCCAAGATGGTTGTGTGCTTACAACACCCTCATGACAAGGACATGTGTTCTGCCTATTGCTGTGAGGAGTCCTGCTGAGAAACCTCATCTTCTGCTCTCTGTGTGCAGGTTTTAATTCTCCACTCCACAAAACCCTGTGGGCAGGCTGGTGCGTTCTTCTAGACTCCTGTACTCAAGGGGAAAAACAAAATCTGCTGGAGGGAGATTCAACTCATCATAAAACCCCATAACTCCCCAGGCAGATGTGATAAATGTCTGGAAAGGGGACTCTCTTGCTCACACCACTGAAAGCCCAGGACAACACCCTGAGATTTGGAAGACCACAGTCAACTGGAATGAATCTCACGCAAAACAGCTAAATAGCTGTTAAACGAACATCTTTCAGACTATCTTAATTCACGTGACCAGAGTGTTTAACTCTGGCCTGGAGGAACACATTCCAGAGAGGAGCAGTTTAGCTTCTCTGATCCTTTTGGTCTCTTCACTGGGAGTGATGACAGGATTAGACATTGCAATGACATTTTTATGTGACAAATTTCCACAAAAATTCAGTGAGCTATCAGTCCTTTGTGACAGCTCAGGGCAGCAATCAAACAGGGATGGTCAGACAGTTTCAGATTATTTTAATTTAATTTTTTTTTTTGTATTTTCTTATCCTCTATTCTAAAGGAAATGTCTGGATGTTCAAGACTCAGTCACTGTGACTGGAACAGGATATACACCTTTGACCTTGAATTTTAAAATACACCATATAACACAACTGCCTGCCATCTAGTTTCCATCATACCTTCATCATTTGTCATAGAAAATTTTTTGATTGACTTAACACTAATACTTAACATACATATGCTGAAGCTGAAAGAGCCAGTCCTCAACTGGTACAAGTCAGACTATTTCTATTAACATAAATTGAAGCTGATTTATACCACCTGACAAAAGAGACCAGTATGTAATAAAAATCTGAAAGGCCCTTACATTTTACCTGACACTTACAGAGGTTTTAATCAAATTCTACATTTGCTTGTTTGAATTTTGGCATAAGAGAATTTTTTTCTTAGTATTTATCATGCCTCAGGATTAAAACAAGAAAAGCCCAAAAACCAAAGCCACATAGTAAAGTGTTACAATTCATGAGTAAATTATCTGTGTGATAATTAAAAACAAAAAGAAGCCATCAGCAAAGGCAAATTAAACTGCTGGTTGACATACATCTGAGAGCAATGACATCTTATCATATAGGGGACTCATGTGTTCCCTTCTGCCTCAGTGAGACTTTTCATGACATGGAGATAGCTACACATGGGAATAGAAATATTTAACCAGATGAAAATGAATGCCCGCCCTTTAAAAATAAAATAATAGTTTTGAGACATTATTGCTTGAATTTCCTGATGCAATCATAGGAAACATTGAAAAAGATGATCTTGGGTCTTTAAATTTTCACTACATAATTTTAAATACAAAGACATTACCTACGGCCAAAAAGTCCTAGAACCGTAAGTCACTAAGGAAGCCATGAATCACTAAGAAAAGATAAGAGGAGATTTTGGAAAACTATAATGATATATCAGTCTTGTTCTTGGATTACCCCCTAAGCATTTGTTATAGGCTGTATGTGGATAAGGACAGTGGGCTTGTTGGGCCTTGGTCTGATCCAGTGAAGTTACGATTGTGCTCTTCCTTTCAACTGACAACTGAATAACATGACCTCACAGTCTGAAAATAGATTAAATCTCCAAAAGTACGATTGAAATAGGATTGTAAATTGATTAAAATTTTTTACTTGAGGGGTTTGCTATGAAGTGCGTAGTGTTGCATTTGGAATTCCCTGATTTTTTAATGACATTTTCAAATAAATAAAAATAAATAAAAGATAAGAAAAAAAACAGTGCATTTGGCAATGCTATCAAATTTTTGCCTTTTAAAAAAAATTTCCAATGGGATAGAAAACCAGCAAATTTTGACACTGAATATTTTTTAAAGATATTTCAAATTCTGAAGAATTAGACATTTTCAAGACTGAAATGAACGCTTCAAGATCAGTTGAAGCAGAGTCAGAAATACACCTTTTCCGACATGAGCATGGCATTTGCACACAACCGACAATATTAGCACTTTCAGTTTGTAAAGTGGCTGGATCACTGCAAGATTTGAGAGTCTTTTAGATCTTAGACAGTAGGAAAACACTGGGTTTGTGTCCGTGCTCTCTATCCAATATAATCTTAGGGATATCGCAAAGTACGACATCTGAACTCCAGAAACCACACTCAGTAATCTGAGCAAATGTATGAATGCAAACAATAGAAAAGAGGGAATCCCACAAGGCAGGGTAAAGACTATTTAAAGGAATGGTATCTAATTCATATATACTACAGTTCCTTTTATAGCAAATCTGTAAATAACTTTTCATTGCAATATGTCATGAGGCACAAGAACATATGCTGTGTTGAATTCCAAACATATGACCTGTGCTGCATTCCTTTCATCTAATCATTATATAATTCTGTCAGCAAGAACAATCAAGTTTGATGTGCTTAAGTGTTCACAGAATTGAGCTTGGATACTCTGAAAGTTTATTCCCTTAACATAGGTATCATAATTTTGCATGGGAAAGTACTCAATCTCTTCGAATGGTAAATAAATGGATTTATTGTTTAAATTACTATAATAGTTTGGTGGGTTAATTTTGAACCATTACTTTCTCCATTAAAAAAATGATCAGCGATACTGAAGTTACTTAGTTAATTTTCATTGTAATTCAGAATCCGCATTTCTTGGCCAAGCCAACAGAAAGGGAATTCTGAGCCAACCAGAAATGGCAATTCACAAAGTTTTAACAGCAGTCAGCAGAAGTTGGTCCATATACATCTGAAGAAGAGCTGTTATTTTAAGATCAAATATTTCCACAACTTCTTTCTAACACACTAGTAAAACATAACTCATGGAAATTATCTTAATTAATTCAAGTTGTGCATGAAAAGACAATGATTATAGATTACACAAATGCCAGAGTGATCAGAGGATCATGTGGCAGAAGTCATCATGTAATAAATGAACAATTATGGCCCTGCTGTATTTTCTAACACTTCCAAAGTGTGAGAGAGCACTTTTAAACCTGAGCAACTAACACTTAGCTAAAGCATTTCCAGTGGAGGAGGTTTACCTGACTCAGTAATGACAATCCGGATCTCTATAACTCTGTTAGTTACTCCAGGCTCCTCTTAACAGACAACTGAAAGAAGCAGGCACTTCATTCTTTTCCAAACAGTGTCTGAAACAGGTCAGATGAACAGTGACCTCAGAGTGCCTATTCCTCTCCATTTCACTAGGTAGCATAAGCAAGCACAGCTCTGAGAGTTTCACTGTTCTTACTGCATTCCCTAGAGCTGAATTTTCATCAGTATTTTGGTCTGTTTATCTGAATAAAATGGAAAAGTAAGATGGCCGTCCTTTTTAGACACTCATTCTTTCAAAATCTTTAATGACTATTGCTAAATGAGTTTTCTCTTAGTATCTGATGCTCTTTATTTTTCTTTACAAAAAAAACCATCTTGCAGAATATCTTGCCTTCAACTTCTCCTTTTCCTTTGGAATAATAATAATAATAACAATAATAACAACAATAATAATAACAATAATAGTAATATAATTTTGTCTGAAGAACAGGAGAGTTAATGACTCATAACTTTGAAATAATTTGTAATAATTCACCTGAATTTTTTCTGGTATAGTTTGTACCTTAGGAGAGCTGGAACTAAAGAAACGAGAGTATGATATAGATGTAATATATGCACATTTATTCGCTTGAAGTCACAACATTTGCACCAGCAGAAAAGAGAACAGAATCATGCCACAGACGGCAGTGCTTTGCTCTCCAAAGTTTTCTTTCTAAAAACCTTCTGTACACCTAATTATGTCTACTCTTAAATTTTTGTCTAGGAGATACGTAGATGAGTCAGGTTCAAAGCCGATTTGAGGGGTACTGCTTTATACAAACTGCAGTAGATCCAACACAAAGAATTGCTCTTGATAGGCAGGAACAGGAACTCAGCTGTAGGTCTCCTCAGGCATCACCTGGCTGTTCAAAGAGTAGTTCCTCTCATGTGATTTGTTCTCATTTTTCATAGAAACATTTAAAAAAATTTTGGAATGGAAACAGGAAATTTCGTAACATCTTGGAATTTTTATAAGTGAGGAACATCATTTCCCCTCTGGTTTTATGAGTAGCTGCTTTTCCTTTTTTTAGCTATATATTTATAATCAATACAAGTAAGTATGATAAGATAAATACTTGATGGATCACTTAACCAGCATCAACTGTGAATGAAAAAAAAATTTGCTATAGCAGAAAGTTAAAAACTAATTAAATTGAAATTTGTTTCTAGTTCTGACACGCAAAAGAGTAAGAAATATATTAAAAAAACCAACCAAACAAAAAAAAAAATACAAATGTATTTATATAACCAACTTTAGCAGAAGAATCTTAGTATTGATTACTTACTGGCCATAGATTAGAAACATCACCAGGATGTTCATACCCCAAACTGAGTATTATTCAGGGAATCTCTTCTAGAATGAAACAAATTCAATTGCTTACAGTTGTTACACAAGAAAGCAGAAAAAGGTTTGCAATTCTCATAAAAATTCAACACAGAAAACCCATTTCTTTTAAGATTGGGAACAACCCGTTTCCCACCAGAGAATGATCTGTGTTTAATAAGCTCAGAGTCAACTACTCACAGCAATTTTAAGTTTCCATGCTTCCTGCAGAAATCTCATGTTTGACTTTCCTCCTTGGAAAGCTGCATAACCTCTTCAGACAAGTATCCAAATGAAAGAAAAGGGGCTCCTACAGATACAGAAGTCCTTCAGTGGAGCCTGGCAGGATAGACATTCCAGTAACCCTCCAGCATCTGTTTTCCTGGTCCTTCTGCCAGGCAAAGAACATGGAAGGTGGTGCAGTGCCTCTCACTACAGTTTCCAAAGAGAGACTCAGCATCAAGTCACTTAGGTAAGCCACATGAAGAAGATTTTTCCAAAAAGCCCCTGTGTGTCAGGACAGAGCTAGAAAGAGCCCCTGTGCACAGCCATGTTCCCAAGCAGCAGCAGCCACCGGACAGCCATCCCTGCAGAGAGCAGCTGCCTCCTCCATTCACCAGTGTTAATGGTACAGCATAACAGCAGACACAGGTCTGACCCCTTCTGCCATGTGCCAGGCATCAGCCACCACTTTGGGCAGAAACAGGAACCTGTCTCTGCTTTCTGTCCCCTGCATGATGCTCTCAAAATGGGGTCTGCTCTGGGCGCCTCCCAAATGGCAGGCTGCATCCTCCAAGTGTATCAGGACGTACACCCTGCTGTCGGTGTGCACTGCCTCTGCATCCCCTATTCAGGACGTAGGTGCTCTTATCAGACTCCTTCCTGCTCGTTTTGACCTTGTCCTTGCCCCCTTGCAGTTCCCTCGCTCAAGGTGTCAGAACCACAGGTCTGAAAAATCAAGCACTTCAGGTGCAGAGAGAGGAAAAAAGGAAATGTATTTTAAGTCACAGTTGTGGAAATGTAGTAAATTGCAGGTGCAAGTAAATATTTCAGGGTAATTAACTAAAATCAGTCTGCAGAGGTATTTCAAAGTCCCTAGACCTGCAAAATATTTTTAATAATTTCATCAAGATCCTTAACTCTTCATGTTCAAACCAATTATTATCATTGTTTATTTGTTTTCCACTGGTCATTGAAAAGATCTAGACATCTCATATATAACACAAGGATCACAAACTGGGCAGCAGCCTGAATTTCCTCCATTCAAACCTATCTCACCTACACTTGAGAAACCTCTTGAATATTTCCCGTGCACAGCTCAGCCAGAATTGGCAAGTACTGAAAATCTCAGGAGAATCCCATATCTTATCAGATGTTCTAAGAAGGTTTAGTGAAGTCTGGATAAACAAGCAGTGTTTTAGTTGTCTGACTAAACTATATTTTCGAAGTTCACCCATCACTTATCATAGTCTGATAGCTTGTCAGAGATCATTGCAAAGAATTCCCCACTGTAAATAAAAGCTGTATGAATACAACTAGTTATAATACTTTGGATTTAAATGGATGTATTTTTGGCTAGAGGGTTCTGTCAACATTTATCAGGGAGATGGGCGTACATTTTATGTTGTTTTGGTTCCACAGCTAATTTGGACAGCAAAATGAGATTTCCTTGTAATGAGTACAAAGCCACCTGCTTTGTCTTTTTGGAGGAATTTAAAATATTTAGCGTATGAAGCATAAGTATATCATGAGAGTTCTCATAAATATCAGCAGGAAAGCTGTCTAGGCATAGACATCTCCTGAGTAAAAGAATCAGTATTTAATAGCTCCCTTAATCTCACTTAATGTTAATGGACAATTGGAGGAAACTACTCATCTGGAAATTACTTTAGCAAATTAAACATGGCCAAACATCTTTGCTTAAGTGAATTTGAAAGGAAATCATCCATCTTAGATGGGATTTTAGAGAAGTATCCACCATCTGAGGACTGTATGTCAGTTTAGTAAATGGAAGTCACTTACAAGCTTACATCACCGTACTGCGTGCTCAATCCATGACTAGACAGAGCTCAATTACCCGTCTCTTAGCTGACAAACTCCACTTACAAGCAATGTGCCTCAAAAACTAATGAGAAACATGAGCTTTTCAATGCTGTACTAACTCTAAACATGTTATTTGGTGTTTTAAAATTACTTTCTTCAGACAAGACTTGCTCAAGTTCCTTGCTCATGTTTGGTATAGTGCTATCACCCCAAGGGTTAAATTATTATGTATATCATGCCACCTTCCACCTCCACAAGGACATCACTGAATTTCACTAATATGTACAACTTCCATGTAATTAAAAATGGTCTCATACAGCATAAAAATGTGTGTGTTTACGCACCTTCCTTACTAATCAGTGTATCTGAAAGTATTTTGGTAAGGTGATTAGATATTACTCAGCACCATTTTGCTAAAAAAGAAGCTGAGGTACAATGCAATCACCTGCTTTGAAAAAGGTACCTATAAATATGGTCCTGAATTCATGATCTGTCTTTAGAAAAGGTAGCACATTGTGCTTCTAACCCCAGTGCACGACTGAAGGGGTATGCAATGATCAGGCAGGAGGTGTGAAAGGCTGTGAAGCCCAGTTTGTCTTCACATAGAACACGGCTCTACCAGGGAAGGCATGGGTACAGGACACCAGGGAGGCCAAATATGTGTTCATAATGTGTTCAAACATTATGCAGGTACCTGGAGCATACATGCATTGGTGGCTATCAGCATCATGGAGATGGTATGATCTCTGCCTCAGGAAGTCTCTAAATAGCTCATTGAAAGAAAAAACCCTGTATTTGGCAGAAATTACTCTAAGTAATTCTGCTTAAGTGTGATCTGCTTGAAACTCTTTGATAAGCATCTGTCAACTGCTGTTGAAAAAGCATTAGACTGTCCAGAAAAGATATCCTTCTATAAACTTCCATTAAAAAGCCCAACCAGATCAGTGGGGGTGTTGCAGACAAGGAGGATGAAAGTTTGAAAAATTGTGGACCTCATTAATTTTATACTTGTCTTTTCTTCCTGCACACATTCTTCATTTTTTTTAAGGTTCAAGTCGTTGAATTTCAATTAAATGAAACATTTGTGTAAATAAAAGCTATGTAGACTAATTTATTGCTTTTTATGAGTCCAGTGAGCTACTTATATAACCATTTATTTCATCACTTCTTTTAGGCCATAATCTTCCAAGGGAAGTTTTGATCATTGACTTAAATTCAGCTCACAAAGTAAATCAGAGAACATTTTTGACAGTAGGAGACCGCATTTACTCCTAGCAAATTCTAATCACTTTTAGTTAAATTACACTCAACATGAATTTTGACTGGAGTGTTTATTTACTTTGAAATGGATAAACAAATTTTTAAGTGTCTACTAATAACTCCGTTTAGGTGTCTGATGATAAATTAATTCTTCATATAGCTCTGTGGAAACCAGTGGGGAATGAACTTGATCTATTTAATTTCTGTTTGAGAAGAAGGATTTGGAACCATATCATACATTAGTTTCCGAGCACTCTCCTAGATTTTAGCACTGTAACTGGTATAAATTAATATGCATATGTTGATTACATGATGAAGGAAAGGGGGTACCAAATCTATGCATAATACATCAAAAGATGCCTGGTGGATTCAAGGATCTATAAAAGTTATTAGAAAGAAGAAAATTTAACTTCTTTTTTATTTCTGATCGTTCAAATAAGATCCGAGTGTTGACATGGGTACATCCTTCATAATTTCTCTAACACACTAAAAGAATTAATGGTATCCTGGAAGTACATGATCAACCACCACAGTAGAGTGTTAAAAGGCCAATATCAGCTCTAATTCCACTAATTAAGTCTAATTCCACTGTAAATCAACAGAATTAGATACATTTAATAAAATTATTTAATTTAGACTGTTGACTCCCAGCTTTGCAAGCAGACTACACAATTGTGTTGCAAAAGGAAAAAATACTCAAGTTCTTAAATAATTTTCTAGCAGAACTTTTGTGTATATGTAACTTCAAACACATTTTAAAAACTGACATAACTGAGCATATATACAGTATTTTGCCTTTTTAGCCAATCATTCTATTATAGGAGTTCATGTGTTGCTAGGTTTCATTATTGTCATCCTATTACAAAAAAAAAAATCTAGAAAATAGATCTCATCATGTAAACACTGTATGAAGCTTGAGCTTCTCATTTTTCCAGAATTTATCAGATAAATTTAAAATCAGATTAGCATCATATCTTTGGACATTTGGTTCATGTTCATTACAGTTCTTATGTATTTATCAGCTTTTCATTGAAGAAGTCTCTAGTGTATTTTTAATCTCTTTTCAGTTCATGCTTTTTCAATTTTCAATTGATATGAAGGGTAGATATTTAAACAGAGTTTGCAGCTGGTTTTAAAGAAGCTGTTTCTCTTACTTAGACTAAACTCATGTAAACATATGCCATTGTTCTTCAAATTAGGAACAGAACTTCTTATATAGAAAAAAAAGAAGTCTAGAGTATGTCTTGAAGGAAGAGAGTCAAAAAAGGAAAAAAAATTGCTCTGATTCATGCAAAAACATCTCACATCTAGTTTTAGTTTTCACTTTCCCCTGAGTAAACTTATCCTTTCTTATATATCCTTTACTATGAAATGAAGGATATCTGACATGCAGGACAAAGAAATGTATACATCACACTGAGTAGCTTGTGATGTAATCAGGAAAATCTTGCTTAATGTAGAATCAGGCCATGGCTGAGTAAATCATAATTTAATCATATCCAAATACAGTATAACCTACCTTTTTGATGGTAAAGAATCCAATGCAGGAAGCGAAATAAGGAAGGATAAGTTGTTAGAACCAGGTGAGTACTGTAGGGGAACTTCCATCAGGCTTCACCCTCCCATGACCAAAATTTTTCACAGCCGTGTATTGCCAACAAAAATAACTAGTTTATTCTGTGAACCTTGAATAAAGTTTTTGGTGAATCAAATACAAACTTCTTTTTGCCTGGCGAGAAAACACGATAGTGCTTGTTCTCTCAATAATTTACTGGCATGCTTAGAGGTGTATCTAGGATGAGGCATTGTTTTTCTTGCAGAGAAAGTGTCCAGCTTTACTCATATATTAACGAGACTCATTTCCTGTAGAACTTGTGTAGTACACCAAAGAAGGGAAGCCGTGTGCCCAGAGGTTTTGGCCTAAGTCTAGGCTGAGTATGTAGGCACATGTTTTTCTTCTCCAGGTTGGCACACCATAGCATAGCAACATGCCGGCTGTTTTCCCTCGCTGGCTGAAAATCTTACACCACGCCAAGCTTACCAAACACTGCGGAAAACCTCCAAGTGCTGTAGCAGGCTCCACCTTGCCCATGTGCTGGAAACAGAGTTTGAGTCCTCCATCACCAAACGTTGCTACAGGGTGTGTTACAGACCTGATGACAGCAGCAGACCCAAGTCGTCCATGCATCGTTCATGGACAAGTGGCATTTAGCTCACCTTGAGCTGTAACTCGCATATAAATTTCAGGGAGCTTGTGTCTGGGCCTTCACCCATTAACAAGAACCAATTACTCAGACAAAAGCTCTCTTCAGAAAAGTAACTAAATATTATGCCAAGCCAGTTCTCCCTTCGTGGAGAGCAGAGAAGCAGGTAACTGTGTAATAGGTCAAAACTGAAATTGCTATTTAGCCTAAAATAGTTTATGAACAGCTAAATTCTGCAGAAAATTGTAATTCTAAATGCTGATGTGAATGGGCTTTTGGCAAATCCATGTGATATCTCTGCTCTACTGTCACGCCTGGTCTGACAGCTGCCGTTGCTTGACAATCATTTCAGTAAACATGAATATTATTTTTTTTCTTCTACGGGTAACAATAATGTTTTATATTCACAGTATATACATTCCCTTTTCCAGTTATAACAATAAAAGCATATACTTCTTGAAGAAATGCTACCTGTATTTACAAAGGGGGGGGGGGACAGAAAAACAGGTTAAAACACCAATATCTTGCCTACCAATAAAAAGTCAAAAGAATCAGAATAGTTCTTATTATAAAGTGTGGATTGGGTTTTGGTTTTGTTTTTTTTTCAAAAGGTACCAACAATTTATATTGAAAAAATGAAGAAACCGGTCACTCACATGTAGCTCTCCCTCGCAAGAGATAGAGTACATATGTAAAGGTTTTAGACCCTTAGGGTGAAATCCACAGCAACTAAATTTAACACCTAAAATATGTCCAAAATGTTCTTCTTGATGCACAGTCCTGATGTCTAGGCTCTCTAGAGCTGCAGAAATAGGCAGATGCCTCCAATAGGCAGATGCCCATATTTTCAGCCTAAATTAGACAGACTGGATTTCATTAGATGGACACAGATTTTTTCGTCTGTTTATCTGACCTGCCCTTCTCTGATCTCAAAAGCAATCTAGGCCAAGTTTTGGGAATTTTTTAGGAATTATAAAACCAAGGACTAGTTCAGGTTTTTTAACAAAAAGCTAAAATCAAGCAGTGGGAAATGTTCCCTTTCAGTTCCAACATCCTGCTCACATTGCAGTAGAAATAATATTTTTGTAATAGGTGTTTATTTTTAACCCCAGATTTTGCAGTCTCTCACTGAAAAATGGGCAGGATGGATACACAACATGTATACTGCCAGAGGAATTAATTTCCAAAGAGAAAGCTGTACAGTGGGATGCTCCCTGGATGGGGCCATACATCTTTTCCACCAGATGTGCCAGGAGTCATTCACAGGAATAAGGAGTACAGCCACTAACCACATCCTCCTGAAAGATCAGGCCTTCAGGAATCTGACCCAATTGCTACAAAAACATTTTGCAGTGGCTGAAGAACATGTGCTCTCACACACAGTTAAGGAGTTTTGCTTTCTTTTTTCTTTAAATTCTGTTCTACGTGACTCAGAAGAGAAGCTGCAAGTCACACTAATGCTGCCTAGGGAAGGTACAATATTTGAAGCCACCCAAATGACAGCAGCTGTATCCCAACACACTTTGCCAAGCTGCACATGTTCTGGGCTCCAGGAAATCCCATGTCAATGAATGTGAAATGTAAAAGACACACGTACGCCCTATTAGGAGTTGGCTCCTCAGCTGATTAAAAGAAAGGAGTCAGTTCACTGAAGTCAGTACAGCTGCAATAATTTATATTAACTCAGGACCCAGCCTAAGCTTCTTTAATGCATGTGGTTTTATTTCTTAATAATTTATTAAGCATGGTTTAAAAGACAAATCATTGATGGTGATTCCTGTCAGAGAAAAAGCTTTCATGCTAGCTGCATTGTGTCTGACAAGGCAACACATACGGTGGTCCGGCTTCTATTGTACACAAAGGGTGGAATTCAATTGCTTAAACATTGGCATCTGTTGCCACTTGAGACATCTCAGGCGACCCCACCTGGTCTCCAGCTGCCTGTCTGGGAGGACACAGGTCTCTTGTAAGTCCTGTGACATACCTGTCAGCCCAATGCAGATGTCTTGGGTATCCTGGGGTATATCAAACAGCACTACACACTTATGTTCAGGCTACTGAATCCCTCCCCAGGACTGCTAGGGTAGCCGAAATAATGTGTATTACACTGGTCTTCCTGATTTGTTGTCCACTTCTTTTACTGTTTTAAAGAACCTTTTCTAGCACACTTGAACTCACTACCATTTTTGTAAGATAAATTTTTTAAGCAAAGGGGTTTTTTGCAATGCTTTAGCTCTGCTGGAGGCTATGCAAAATATAAAATATTATGCAGCTCAGTAAGTCAAAAATAAAGCAAACAGGTAGCTCAGCTTTCTAACCCCATGGCAGACTACCATCTGTAAAAGCAAAAGCTTGCTAAAATGACAGATTTTATTTACAGGTTTATGAGAAACAAAATTAATTCCCCCTAGGTTTGGATAAAGGATTCAGCACCAGATTGCAGATAGCTAAGAACCAAATGTAAGTAGGTGTTTACATCTGAGACAGGTGTGAAAGCTCTCACAGTAGTGAACGGGATCTAGAGCTCAATTTACACACACCACGGAACATCTTATTTCACCTCCTACCAAAGGGTGCCGATCTGTGGCAGACACATGTTACATCTGATGAACAAGGTCTCATGCATGTTAAGCCATGCCTGATCGCAGTGGATACTTGTGTCTAGGAAATCATAGCATGCCCAGTTACGCAGAGTATGGAGTGTCAAGGGCTATGTGCTCATCCTGAAAAGGGCATCTAAGGCTGGAGTCACTCAGAGAAACACAGTAATATTTTATGTATCCTGTGTTGTCTCAGGCATTCACAAGGGCTGGAGGGCATGACACAGGACTTTCAGATTTGTCCACGGCTGGAAGTGCCTAAAATTTCAGGCTTTAAAAACTGCATGGTTAAGCAACCATGGTCTAGTCTTGACTTACATAAATACTAATGAGTAAATTTGCTAATGACAGTGTTTCAGCTCTAGCCCGATGTTTCAACAGATTAATTGTGAAGACTAGAAATAGTTCTGTCCATATATGTAGAACAATTTTAAATACTGTTTTTAAACCAGGATTTGTTTTATATGTTCAATGCATCATTAATACGCAGTGTACTTAATCACCTAAAACAAACATTTCTTCTTCAGCAGTTTATGTCGACAAATGAAAACCCCGTAATGTGCATTGTGAAGACCCACTCAATCTTAACTCCAAAACCCACTGGAAAAACTAGAGAAGATCTTCTCTAATCCAGTCAGCTGTACTTAATTTTCTGCTGGTATTTTATAAATTTTGTAAACTTTGATGGGATAATATCCTTCTCCTGGCTGGCTGCTTTTCTTTTTTCCATTTCTGAGTGTAATGCTTTTGTTGCCCATTGAACAGAGCAGGTTCTTGAAATCACTGAAGCTGTACCTCCATGACCATCTAATTACCTTTCTGAACAACTACAATTTTGTAGATGACTAAGTTTTTTAATATTTAGATAATTTTCATGTGAAGCTTTTTTCATGAGCCCAAACTTCTGACGGGGTCATCTGTATCTCTCTTAATGCTGCAAAATCAGGTTCAAGTTTTTGTCTTAATAACAAAGTCAGTACAAATCTTAAAAAAAAATTAAATTCCTGTGGGTTTACTTTGGAAGAGGTGCTGGATTTAAATATTAAAGACTCAGCAGTATTAAAGGCTACAAAACAACAATATCATTGAATTGAATAGTTTCTAGAGAGCATTTTGATATATAATTTATATATGTAAATTATTTAGTACTTATGCAAAATAGTCTATTATGAAGCACCCCTGTGCTGTGAATGGCACTTCAGCCCATGGACTCATCAACTGCTAATAAAATAAATATTGAGATAAAATTTGAGTTCAGTTGAAATTTATGTATAGTGATGGCATTAAGCTGCAGAAAAATTTTGAGATCTTCCTTTTGTACTGAAGATTTAAGAATAAAATAATCTGTGCATTTAGTGAAACGACCTTAATAATGTGAATGTTCTGGAATAAATCTCAGTCAGAATTGCAATTCATATCATTATGGGCCTCACTTGAACTATGAGGAGTTTTTTTAGCTAGTGTTGTACGCAAAAGTACTAGTCTGCCCTAGAGATCTAGGTATGTAAATAGGAAAAATAAATATATATATATATTCTAGTCACCATTTAAACAGAGGGAAAGACTGTCACAATGCCAGGCACAACCACAAAAAAACCCGAGAAGGGAACCGAAGACCATCCTTCTCTTCAAAACAGTAAGGAACAATGCTAGTTTACCTAATTAAGAGAAAGGGAGGAAGGACAGAGCTTATCAAACCTAAGCTGTCATTATTACCAGAGATTTAGCTGAGCACTCCCTTGGTTCACTGTTCTGAAACAGCAGGACAGTACCAGTGAAATTTAAATGTCTTGCTGGAAATCACTGCTTCTCACTGGGTGGATATTTCAAGGGATTGTGAACAACATTCAACCCTGGGGGAGCTATAAAAATAAAAATTTTTGTAAGGAACCTGCATACATATTGGCAACCACTGAACCACTGATTTCTAGCAAGATGTAAAAAATAGACCTTTCCCTCCCTGTAATTTAGTTCATCTTTGATATGATGAAGACAATACTGTTGATCGCGATTAAAACATAGCTTGACTAGACTGGGGATGCAACAAAGGTCAAACATCACACATCCACCAACTTCCTTATGTTGGCCCTAGTAGGTCACGACTACATAAAACTGAGTATACAGAAATGTTTGCATTTTAGACAGAAAGCTTTCAAAAGGAATAAGGAGCACCAGGGGGGATTTCATAGGTTGTCAACTGTGCTTCCCAGTTGACTGACTAGGGTTTTCTGTCCTTTCTACTGGAATATCCTCTCAAAGCTACACCAGAACCTCACTTTTATATCAGGGCTTTCTTTCACTCAGTGTTATTAATTAGTCTAAACAATTTTTCTCCCTCTCTATTGTGTGTTTCCACATACACATTCTTTCATTTTTATTATTTGGTGTAATCACATCCTCTTTACACCCCCTCTCCAGTAAGCTATGCAAGTTATAGTCTTTCTCTTCTAAACAATCTCTTCATCCTCTGACCATCTTAACTCACCCTGTTCAAGATGAATGTGTTGGTTTTGAACACTGGGCAGTGGTTGAGCATTATAGGTGAGATCTTGCAAAGCTTTGCACCATAGCAGCAATGCCGTTCTTCTGGTACTGGAAAATTTTTGATACTTCTAACAGAAGATAACAAATTTATTGCATCCCAGCAACTTTCATAGCATATTACTTTATTTTATTTATGGTCAATAAGGTGGTGTTCCACTCTCCTACAAATGTTATCCACAGTGTGGGAAGTAAATTGGACTTTGTGGTTGGACTTAACTTCTGTTGTAATTTCAGAACAAAGGATTCAGGACAGCCAAAGATGCACCAAAAAAAAGAAATATTCTGACAACAAGTAGCTCTGTACAATAATTATTTAATCTAATTCCCAAAGCTACTCACAGCACATATGGAACTGAGCTTGAAATCACTGCCATAGCCATAACAAATACAGTGTTATGATCCTTCTCGACATCAGCAAAATAGTTGTTGAAGCTTTTAATGCATGGGCAGCTAGAATCATTGGCAAGGCCACATCAGATTCACAGCTCTTCTAGGAAATCAAGGAAGTAGTGCAAAAAAGAAAGAAGAATGCCTCCTGGGAAGAGCTTTCAATGCCAGCTACCTGGTATTGTTGCCAGTCATGAAAACAGTCATGAAGAAACTGCAATAATACAACTAGATTGCAATTATCTCTGAGAAATAAATTTGATCCAGCATACTCAAAGGTAAATCCAACTCATACTGAATAATTACTTCTGGCTATTCAGCTGAGGGCACTTCTGTTTCAAGACAGGGTTGGGAAAGGGGGAACGTGTTTAGACAAAAATCACTGAAGAAAACAAAGAGATTATTCCAAATCTTGCCCATTCTAATTCCCTCTTATACAAAACAAATATCCTAATGGTACTTCCTCTCCTTTCTTTCAGCATCTGCAGCCAAGGCAGGAAACAGAAATGCCAATCTAAGGTGACATTACAGTTTTGACATGCCAAAACTTTTTAGTAGGGCCTGTTATGATAGCACAAGGGGGAATGGTTTTAAACTGGAGGAGGGCCAATTTAGATTCTATGTAAGGAATAAGTTTTTCACAATGAGAGTGGTAAAACATTAGAACAGGTTGCCCAGAGAGGTGGTAGATGCCCCCTCCCTGTAAACATTCAAGGTCAGACTGGACAGGGCTCTGAGCAACTTGATCTAGTGGAAGATGTCCCTTGTAATTGTAGAGGGGTTGGACGACATTTAAAGGTCCCTTGCAACCCAAACCATTCTATGATTCTATGAAAACAAGATTGGAACATGGAAACCTTGTGAAGGTGTCTGTACTCATGTATCTTTCAGTTCCCTTTGAATAATGCAGAGTTTTCAGATAAGAAATGAAGAAACATTCAAAAATATGTCTCTTCCTCTCTGAAAAAACAATCTGTAAAGGCCAGTTGTGCAAGATCACAATATTCATAGAAGGATATCTTGCACTGCTTGAAATTCAACATATTGTTCATTGAAAATCTAAGTGAACACATGGAAAGTGTAAATAAAACTGAAAAGTAATTACTCATCTATAGAAATTGGTCAGCCACTCTTTCTGGGTTGAGTTCTCATTCTGTGATAGACCAACAACATTGAGTGGAAGAAATATAATTGGCTGAATTTCTTTTGTAATGCTGACCACTGCACATAGCATTGAAGTTTATTGTATTAACTCTGAAATATTTTGGTTTTCTCATAGCCTTAAAATTGTACTACTCTGTGATAAATAATGCAGAAAATTAAATTCTCTTTAAAAACTGCTGTCTCAGCAATTGACAACTGCGTCCAGCGAAACTCTCTTTTGGGTAACCAAGGTGGGATTTAGCAGCACTAAGTGCTCAGTAAGAATAGAGTTAGTGATTTCCAGCCATTGTAATATTCACAGTAATATTGACCTCAGAAAACCTCACCAAACTACAAAGATTCAGCCAAAAGAATAAATGTTCTTATATTACGTGGCAATATGCAGTTTTATTACCACCATTTTCCCTGTATTATCTGCCCTCTCTTCAGACAGCCAGATACTAGCAGCAGCTTTAGGAGTAAAAAGTCTTTACAGTTATATTTAATACCTATCTGCAGACTGATTTTCCTCCTAAAACAGTATTATTTCTGTAAAACTAAAATTAACACAGAGAAGAGAAGAGAAGAGAAGAGGAGAGAAGAGAAGAGAAGAGGAGAGAAGAGAAGAGAAGAGGAGAGAAGAGAAGAGAAGAGGAGAGAAGAGAAGAGAAGAGGAGAGAAGAGAAGAGAAGAGGAGAGAAGAGAAGAGAAGAGGAGAGAAGAGAAGAGAAGAGGAGAGAAGAGAAGAGAAGAGGAGAGAAGAGAAGAGAAGAGGAGAGAAGAGAAGAGAAGAAGAGAAAAGTGATGTGTCTTAAAACTTGGTGTCTGGGCCAATACATTTCCTGGTATAAGTCTAAAGACGAACTTAAATGTCTGCCTCAGGTCCAGAAGCTATAGAAAAATAACACCAGTTGAGAAAGGCACTTGAGGCCAACTGGAAGTTTTTTGAAACTAACACTTCAGCCTGTGTTGGTTCTTCTAAAATGATGGAACTAGATGAAAGGCATACAGGAATGAAAATAACCAAGACTGAATACAACTACTAGTATTTGGTCATATAAGATAAATTACCAGTTAAATGCATATGGTTACTTAAAATAACAGGTCATTGTGAAATGGTATTTTTCTTTCCTTTTGCTCTCTTCTCTTCTCTTCTCTTCTCTTCTCTTCTCTCTTCTCTTCTCTTCTCTTCTCTTCTTCTCTTCTCTTCTCTTCTCTTCTCTTCTCTTCTCTTCTCTTCTCTTCTCTCTTCTCTTCTCTTTCTCTTTCCCTTTCCCTTTCCCTTTCCCTTTCCCTTGTCACATGTAGTACAAATTTAAGGACGTAGGACAGAGAACACTGTTCACGTCATTCTGGTGGTCAGACTTAAATCTCCAGCTTTTTTAACTCCCATTGGGGAAAAGCATGAAAGAGAAATAAATCTTTACAAGTTGACATGAGCACAAAGTGAAGAGAGGAACTAAAAATATGCTAGTGGTCTAATGCTGTACATAAATCACTAGAAAAGAAGAGGGTCTGTTGTCATATGCCTCAGGCATTGCTATAAAGTAGGTAGGGGAAAGAAAATCTATCCATAGGGTAAGTTATATACCATTTTTATAGTGCTTAGCCTTTTTTTTGGTTGCAGAATTTTCTGAGTGTTGCATACAAAAGACAAAGAAATGGAGACAGAAATAGAAAGGGAGAGGTAGCAAGAATAAAGAACTGGCTTTCCAAATTTCACTGGGGTTTGGGCATTGACCATAGCAGAGCCACACACATGTACAACACAGCCTAGAGAAACTGGCGTGGCCTATCAGGCTCCCTCTCTGACAGCAGAATTTGTAACATCCATTTGTTCTCCCGTCACCCAGACTGTCTTAGTGCAAGTCAAAGCCTCTGAATGGGCTTCACAGGTAGCAGGAGTGAGATGGGGCAACTAATGCAGCCAGTGAGAAATGTTAAGGAGAGAGAATGTCTTTGATTTAAATATTATTCTTATCCTCCAAATCTGGTGTTGCTGTAAAATGGGGATCTAAATTCCCAACTTTTATCTGGAACAGGAGGCAAACCAATATGCAGAGTCAAAGTAGTGATGGAGATCCATCTTAACAGCCAAAGGCCATGTAAGAGTGCCAGGTTCAAATTTTTTTTCAGATAATCAGGGCTTTTTTGTCCTAATTTAAACTAAACCAAATGAATTAATATCAGTAATTAGCCACATCAGATAATAAGAGTTATGATGGAAGAATGAATGCTTGGTTTTTTATTAAAGTTCCTTTACATATAATTAGCTACCAGACTAAAAAATCCCTGAACAAAATAGGTTGACTGGGATGAAAAAGTCCTTTCCACTGCTAAGTTACCGTGGGGAAATAAACCAAACAAAGCAATATTTCAAAAGAAAACAAATAAATTACATTGAAATGAAAATGGTGGGGGTTTTTAGCAAAATGAAATCGATTTGATGATTTTCTCCTTGAAATAATTTGGGTCTTTTCTGGAGTTTGTTAAGTCTGTCAAAACATGGACAAGGATAAGATTCATATGATTAAAAGTGTATTTTTGCATTAGATTTCCTTGTGACACAGTCAATGGTTTCTGCATAGATTTACTTGAAATTATTCCCTCTATGTGAACACTTTTTAAAAATATTGCTCCTCTCTTTCTTGCCAAAGCAACAGCAGTGCTAAATAAACTCAGTGAAAATGACACTTTGGTTAAGAGAAAGGCTATTAAAAGACCTAAAACTGTTTATGATAAACTCTCTGCTGGCTGTTAGAAAAACTCTCTGTGATCAGTATCATATATAGCCTGTCACTGGAAAGTAGATAAACTGCTGAAGTGATACCATCTGGCATATCCTATGCTCCAAATAACAATTATCATCTGAATATACTGAAAGATAACTACATTGTTGACTTTTTTCCTGTGGGGCTTTGTCTAAATTATTTTTTATTAAAAAATAACATAAAGCCCAATGGAATTTAACCTGTAGGATTTTTTTTGACCCATGTTAAGGACAGAAAACTACTGACTGATTACCAGAAAATATTGTAAGACATTTCCCTAGTGTCTCTCTTTTTTTTGCTTTCTATCTATATTTGTAATTACTTTCCTGGCTGCCTGTTTGGTAGCCCAGCAATTGTTGCATCTCATTCAAATCATACTTGCATATTTTTTAGATTGTTACATAATACCAAGTTCCTGATTTGCAATTGTCTTGGTTTAAAAGACAGGTCTCTGTGAAGGAAGGCAGGAGCCTCCCTGAAATGGAAGATGTAACCCCCTTCCCTCCGAATTATTATAATTTTTAAATTAAGGGACTTTCAGGCAAAGATATGAGGGGTAGGACTACCAGTTCTTTACTAATATATATATGTATAACAAGACAAAAGAACACCAATAACTGTGGCAGTGACAGCGAACAGCACCACAACCCCAGTGCCAGCCTCTCTCGGCTGTCGGGCCCTTTCCCCGTGGGTGCAGTTCCGCTCACAGCCGGCAGGGGCGCTGGCGGCTCCCGGTGAGCGGGGCGGGTGCGATGGTTCCCCCGCGGCTGCAGGGGGCGCTCCGGAGCGGGCTCGGGGAGCAGGCGGTGATGGCGGCTCGGCCGAGCCGGGAAGGGAGGGAACAAAGGCTGCACAAACCCCCTGGGCAGCTGATCCTGGTGCCCGGCCGGACCCTCGGGAACAGCAGGCTGGAGCAGCAGAGATGAGCAGATCCCGGGTGGCAGACGAGATGTATCAAGACCCAGAGCGGCAGCAGGAACCCCGGGAGGTCTCGGCAGGCAGGGCGTGCGGAGCTACGATGTAGCGAAGGCTCCGCGGCTGCAGCCCGGCTCCAGACAGGGCAGGGAAAGGCGGGTTTGGGAATCCCGGGTCTTCTCCGGTGGAAGAAAGGCAGCTGGAAAGCCTGCAGCAGCGGGACGGACAGCAGCCTCTCTCCCTCCAGACGAACGCCGAGAGCACCCACTGCCAGCCAGCCCAGGAGAAAGAGGGTGGCTCCCCGGACCCCTCCCACTGTGGCCAGTCCCTTTGTTTCTCCCAAGGACCCAGCAATTTGTTGCTGTGCTAACATGCATGGGAGAAAAAATTCCCCAGAAGGTGAACTCCCAAAACCCCAACAGCAATGCATAATGCCCTGTCTCCTGTGATAACTTTGTCTGTTTAACAGGACAGATGCTGCCCACAAAAGCCACCAGCAGCAAAGTGCTCTCTTGGTTATTGCACAACTTTTTAACTGTTCGGCACAAGAAGAAGGGAGGAAACATGTACTGCTGCTGTTACACTGTTATATCCCCAACTATAACTTTAAAACTACGGGACAGGAGACCAGGACTAGGTCTGCAGGAAGTCGCGTTCTGTGAAGGAAAGATTGGTGAATTGAATACCAGTTTGTTTATACGTTGTACCCAGAGTCACTGGAAGAGGTCTGCAGCTATTTAGGGAACACAGAAGATGAAACCAGAAGGAGAACTGGACTAATGGAAGATTAAAGAACAGGAAGTCCTAAAAGAGCCTTAAAGCTAAGGCTGAAGATTTTGATGCAAAAGAAAGAACAATCTACTAAAAGACTCTTGAGAAAGATTAATGTGGTCAAAATAAAGTGTTATTTCCAGTAAAGAGGAAATCATATTCATTTGAGAGTTTGTGGAACTGTGATATTGCTGGTTTTTATATAAATTAGTACATGTACTGGAGATTGCTATTTTCTTCAATTGCTTGTTTACTATATGTGGGTTGTGGGCCCAAGAAGTTGAGTCTTCTTGTCTCCCTCCTGCCCAGCTCCACCAGGCCCAAGTGCCCTGCCTTGCCCTTCACAGAGCATGCCAGAGACACTCAATGCCACCTGTGCCCTGTCCCTTGGATGAGTCATGCTAGCCAAGGGTTTTCTGGGAGGAGGCAGAGACACCAAATTATGCCTAGAAGGTACAAGCAGTCACCTCAGAGAAGAGATCAAGGACTTAGGAGAATCCATTGGATGCAGTGGGACAATCCTGTCTCCACCACAGGACGCTTTCTTTTGCGAGCACACTGCTGTCTCTAAAGTAGTCTCCCTGACTGCTCACGTTAAGGCAAAAATTCATTACAAACGTATTTAATTACAAAATAACTGCAGTGAAACTAGTAAGTGGAAAACCATCTCCCAGGTTAACAGCTCTTCTGTTAGATAGGTTTTATTTATGCAAGGCTGGAACCAGTTAAAAAAGCCGCTGTGTTAAATGTAGAGGCTATATATGGCTGCATAAGCCCACTTTACTGAGGTTAAATTTATTAGTCCTTGACCTATGTTTACTGAGCCACAATAAGACTGCTGTAAATAATTAAAAGACTTCTTTGTTTCCTTTCTAGTTTGTGTGTTGTAGGGTTGGTTTATTGTTGTTGGGTGGCAAGTTACAAGGACTTTGTAGGCCAGCTCATTTATTTTATTTGGCTACTGGGCCTCATTGCCATTTGGAAATTTCCTGATTTCAGTTGTATTTTCTGGGCTGCTTTCAGAGGCTTTTGAGCATGAGCAGTCTAAAGGGAGAAACTTTGATGGTTAATAAAAGACTGTGGCTTTGGGCAGAAGCCTCACACGGCAGCCCTGTTGCCACCGTTCAACTCCTGGTATCTGATATCACCAACCTCCTAAACCTTCATTCTCCTGACATCATGAAACAAAGGTTGCTAAAAGCGATGTGGGAGATTAGGAGATGAAAAGCAGACGCCGACTATCAATAATAAGTTCATGAATAATCACGGTCCCAAAGGAAGGCATCATCCTTCATAAAACAGGGGAAAAAAGACTGAGAAAGCCCATACAAGCGACCCCAGCTCATGGCAGAGACTTGCAACAGAACATATCATTGATACCAACTCTTCCTGGTCACTGGGTAGGTCCGAAATATTCGGTCATTTTCCTCCTGATAGTGCAGTGTGGAGGAGATGGAGAGTTTGAAATTAGAAATATCAACAAATACATTATTGATGGCAGGTGGAAGTAATTTCCGGTGGTGGAGACCTGGAGGGTTCTTTTAGTGCCACCCATGTCAAAGAGTCCACTTGCGGGATATTCAAGAAGTGTCTGGATGCAGCCCTGTGCAATGTGCTCAAGGATGACCCAGCTTGAGCAAGAAGGCTGGATCAGACGACCCACTGTGGTACCAGCCAACCTGACCGATTCTGAGATTCTGTGATTCACAAAATTAGTGCAATACAACACTAGTATTGGTTTCCTCATTCGTCAGAATTAAGAGGTCTATAAGATAATGTGCAGTAATATGGTACAAAGGATGAATTTTGCATTTCCCAGTCTGATATTCCACTCAGCCACACTCTGATTCTATATCACATGTTCAAAAATGAGCCATACACTTCCTCCTACCTTCAAAGCCTTCTTAAGAAAACACGATGATTCAGGCCAAAGAACAGATGAGTCAATTCATAGTAAATAAGCCTAAATCCAGCCTGATTTTGTTCAGTCTGTGTCCTTTCAACTGTGACAGCTGATGGTGCCAGTTAGCATGAACTGTGCCACTGCCTCTGTGCTACGGCTGTATTTTGCAGGCGGAGATGCTGAACTGACAAACAGGTTTTGCTGTTTGCCATGTGCTCTTGCATTTGCTCATCCATCTGGATTGATATGCCTAGCAAGAGATTAGCTCAACGGGCCCTTGATCCTTTGCAAAGGCCTCTAGGCAGTTCCGTCTCACACACGATAAATAATAAATAACATTAATGGAATGCCAAGAATGTCATTAATAATTTTCAGATATGTAATTCATATTTAGAAGCATTTCAGACGTTATAAAATGCTCATGGACTGTTGACATGGAAATGATTGTCTGAGTGTGTGACAAAGAAGGAATCATGGCCAGTAAGAATGTGTCACAATTGTTGTTTGGCATTTTGGTGGGGGGTTTTTGTTGCTATGTTGCTTTTATTTTTACCTGAAACTAACTAGAACTGACTGAAAACTTGACAGGTGAACATTGATACGAACTGAGCTTATAACTTAAAAGCTCATGACCATGAACAGGACTACTGAGGTTGTTCAAGGCTAATGATATCAATACAAGTAGTCCGTCCAAATAATGAGGCTCTAGAGCTAACAAATGAGTCATTACAGATGGTCTGAATGTGAAATCAATTGACAGCAAATGGGTCCATGGAAACATACATAAATACTATGCAACAATTTGTTTGGAGAAACATCACTAATAAATGACCAAAAGTCCCCACAGAGAAGGCTATTAAAGTTGTTATTTACCATTGAAACACAAAATAGCACTGGCAGCTGTATGTATAAAGAGATGAATGATCAAGTTGTGCTTTTTACTGTGTTGGGGGCAATTTAGTAAAGAATTACCTCAGACCATTAGAAACTCCTCCTTCAGTTACTGAAGTTGGACAGTAAGATTTTTCAAATCAAATCCCAAGTCACTGAACCACCTCAGCTGATGGAAGATTTTCTTGTTCTGGCAGCTTGTTCATGTAATATCAGACTTAGGCCTGGCCTATAATGAAAGAAGTCAAAAAGAGTTTTACAGGTTCATTCCTGCAAACTAATGAACAATCTTAGCGATTTCAGATAATTAAAGCTAAGCCCATCGTTAAAATATTTTTGTGATGGCCAGAGGACCAGTATTTTCTGGATTAAAACTTAAGGCAAAACTTTGGCAGCAGTCTGAAGACCAGCAAATCCTTGTGCTGGAACAAACACCCTGTCACTTGACCGGAGTTGGAGCAGGAGTCCATCTGAAACAACAGGTATTTAAATGCAGGCGTCCCTAGATTGCTATCTGTGCTCGCATTGTAGTCAATACAATCAATTGTTCTCACTACATTGCTCACCCAGCTCCCTTAGATGTGGCTGTTGTCAACCCATGCATAGCATCTCTCCATAGGCACCAGTTGCCCTTCCAGTAATGGAGCTGTAATGGAAGGGTCACCAGTAGTGTGCGGATCGAGTGCCACCTCTGCCAGCCTTATGCAGATGTTTTGGTTACTGCAAGGCATCTTAGGTAGCACAAGGCATCTAAGATTAAATGCAAAGAAATCTAGAGGGATTTTCAACTGACGAAAAAACAGGGGTCCACTTTAGGCCGAGTGCTAGAAGGCCAAATTTTATTTTTTTTAATAAATTTAACCCCACTAATCCTTTCAGTAATTTCAGAGGACAAGGTTTGTGTTCCCAAACGCTGTCACTGGCCACCATATGAGACACCCCATAGTATTCAAAATGTCTGCTTATAAATTGATGATAAGATACAGGGCTTTGGGGAGACCTTTGCACATTCCAAGTGGGTTTGATAAAACAGGTTGGAAACTGTATATGTCTAAATACAGTTTTCTGTCTACTATCCCCTGAGATATCCTAGCTTACCTCACCTGGCCTCCATCTGTAGCTCTAGGGGGCATGTGTGTCCCAAAGTTCCTGTAGTGCTTCGACCTGCCGTGTGGATTTCTTTGCATGTATTAGAATATCACAAATAGCACTGAGCACTTACATTTAGTCAACTGAACCAACGTAGACCACTGCTAAAAACCAAATCGCACAATAGATGGAGGTATAGGCAGCTAGAAGCGTAAAGGTTCTTTTTTGGACCACTGGATTTGGACCAGCAGTGAAACGCCTTTACCTTAAACTACCACTGCTCGGTTCACTTCAGATAGTTAGTAGGTGCTAATTTAGATGTTGTTTTCAATCCCATTTTTGAAACAGTCATTTCAAGGCGATGAAACAAAAGAAGATAGGACTCATTTCATTCATGAGAGCTACATGCTATTTGAAGTGCCAGTTGCAGATATGTAATAGATATTCCACATCTCTACATCTTTCCACGCTCTTCTCTTTAGTAAATGTCAAACACAATAATTCTTATCTGTGAACAGGTGTTAAAATTATTTTAACTGGTGCTTAGAACAGTGCAACTGTACAATGCTTCTGCTTGTGAAACCATGCTTAAGTAAGAAATCAAACCTCTAGCAAGTGCCTAGAGCTCTGTAAACAGAACAGATACAAGTAATCGTCAAAAAAAAAACAAAAGGGTAATGCATTTGTATTCCAGAAAAATGAGAAAAGTATTTTCTTCTTTTTCCTATCTTTTTGCACTATCAATCTCCCAGGGGATTGGGATTTTTTTCCCTTCCTATACTGAGATTATTTTTCAGTGTTAATGCATCACAGCACAGAAATTCAATATTAGATTAGTGATCATCTATATGGAAAAGAAAGAATATGTATCACTCATATCTTTTGTAAGGTACTAGAGAGGCAACAAATGGAAAAGACATGGCTGGTTAAAACACACACAAAATACTACAAAAGTCATCAGTTTTCCTGTTACTTGAGACATGCAGCATAGCACTAGGATTGTGATAATACTTTATAATCTAAACTGTGCCATGAAGTACTTTAAAATGTAACAGAAAAACAAAGTAATTTTACAATATTTTAAATGCATATTCATAATGTCACACGTACTTAAGCATAAGTGTAACAGATGTTTTCCTATACTAAATGTATGCAATATATGTTACTTTCAGAGTACAAGGATAGGTGATGAATGACAGGTTTTGCTGAGTTCAGTGCTTGAAATCTAACTAATCCATCAAAATGCTCTTTATTTATAGTAGGTAGGTCTGACCTCTACAATTATAGCATTGAAGGGTCACTCATCCTGAAATCCAAATTAGAAGAAATCCCCAAAATTTTCTGATGTCTGTCTCAACTAATATTTTTAGGACATGATATACAAGACCATGAAGTCTTTTCCTCTGTGCCTTTGGCCGAGATTCCTTGGAAATTATCTTATGTAAGGTCATGTAGGACACTGAAGCTAAGGCTTCAGACCTAGATAATTTTGATGGTGACTTCTAAGTTAGATGAATGAGTTGCTTGTTAAATTTCCAGTATTTAGTATTTGAAAACCTTCAGTATTATCAAAGCCCAGGAAATTTCTCTTAAAAGCCCCTTACCTCAGATTCACTGCCTTTCTCATTTAAACACAGGCATGTTTAATTTATTTCCAGGCCATCATACTGGTTCCAGTGCTGGTGTTAATAGTCATTAGTCCCAACCTGTTCCATAATCACTACAGCATCAGCTGAGATTCTGACTTTTTACAGCTTCAGAAGGTTTTACTGTAGCCTGCTCATTTTGAGGAGAGGAAAAGGACTTCCACTCTGACTCACACAAATTTCATTGGGAATTATTCTACTTAGGTCAAGGGGAAAGGTGTCTCTTTCAAAGATACAGTGCCTGCTCTAAGAAAAACATGGGTAATTCTTTGAGGGTGTATGCTTATATTTTTTCAGTTTTACACATGGAAGTTAGTATGAAATGTAATTGAAAACATAAATAATTAATGTATTACTGGCACACAAGTTAGATGCAGTTTCTGGAGTTGTTGGCTCATGCCAGTGGAAACAGCAGGGTGGCATATTTTTCATGTGGTTTAAAATCCAAGCTGTTTTAAATATTACTGAGCACCAAACAAAGTAGTAACTTAAGTCCATTAGGCTTCCTAAGAATTTCCTTCTTGGATTGTACCTGGAATTAGCCAGCTAAAACCACAGTATTTCTACTCATCCTCCTGGAATTACTTAGTAGATTTGTAGGCTTTCTGATGTGCTCATTTCCATACTATCTGACAAATAACAAGTTCAGTGTTGTAACACAGACAATCCCCTTTAGCAAACACATCAGTGAAGTTCAGAGTGGCTAGCTTAAATTCCATACGAGGTCAGTAACAGGACCTGACTGGAAGGTTAGATCTTCTCAGGACTGGACTTTTATCTGAACAACTCCTATTTAATTTCTTGATGACTAGTCCATTAGCAGAAACTTTTTGCTTGTAGTGGCAAAATAAAGCCAAAGGACACACTCGTGATTTCTCTGGGTTCTGCAAACCAGGTAAATGGTTTCAGTACCAAGAGCCTGAGAAAGCAAGCTGAGTCCAGCTCCATAGCAGCACAAAAGTGACAAGCCGCCTATGAACCTCAGAAGGTTCAGAGGCTCAGTTTGAAGACGTACCAAAAAGTTCAAATACTTGTGCAGAGTTTATCCAAACAATCGGAACCCTCAAGAATGTAGACATGGGCCTCTTGAGAACGGACATTTTAGTTAGATTTCTATTAGTTTCTGTTTCCTTTTATGTCAGAAATGCAACAAAACCTGCCTTTGAGTTTGCGTTGTATTTTGGTTTGGGTGTTTTGGTTTTCTTCTTTGGCTTGAGAGGTCTAAGTGGAGCCAGAAGCATCACTCAGAAGCACAGATTTACACTGAAGTAAAGTGCAGTGGGGACTTTATCTAAACTCTTCGAGGTTTGGTTTGAATTTCCAAGAGCGTGTATGTGTTTGTGCATGCACACATATGTGTGTAACTTATTTTTCGGTCTATACTTGCTGGCTCATTCAGAAGGGATACTATTACAATTCATTGCCCACAGCCCCCAGAGATGAGAGTAGCCACCTGGTACCTCAACATATTGCTATTTGAACATTTTTCATTAACACCCAAGAATCCAGCCAACTCAGAAATTGCTTTCAATACCTGGTTGCCTCCACAACTGAAGGAAATTGCAGCTACCCAGCGTAGATGTCGGCGGGCTCAGTATGCTGCTCACTCAGCTGCTTCTCTGGGAGGGGAGACTGCTGCATGTTTAGCAAGCAGTTGCTGATGCAGTTGTTAGCATTGCTGTCTCTAAGTCATACACTTTAAAGAGCCACAGAATTGGCATCATTCATTCAGTCTATGTTTGCCAGGACAGGGCACCATGGGAAGGCCTGCAATGATTGATGGAAGTAGGACCAGTCCATTGCCTTTTCAGTGCATTGAGAGCATAGGAGTGCAAAATTCTATCTGCTGCACAAAGCACTAATTTGCCAACCAATGTTGAATAATTATATAAAAGATAACAAGGCTTTATTCTTCTTTGATTGCTCTAATATTTTTGGTGTTTGTCCTCCCCTGCCATATCCTTAAAAATAAAAGCTGACTTTTCAAAAAAAAGCTAGAAAGAATTCCCACCTTTAGCTACTAAGGTTCTTGAGAGCCAAGGTTCAGTATCTATTTTAGCTTCTGCAATCCACAGGAAAAAAAGAGAATGAGAATTCCTTTTCACGCTTTGCACCAAAGCCCAAGAGGTATCTGATTAGCTGTAACTTTTGATAGTGTTACCCGTAGATGTGTGACTAGTAAATTGGCACCATAATGTAAGACTGCTTTCTTAAATTTTTTCTTGTTTTCAATAAAATTATTCAGCAAATGTCATGACCTTTTAACCCTCTACACCTTTCAAGAGCATAGGAATATGAAAAAATAAGCACAAGAAAAGTTTTAGAAACTTATATCATCCTGTTCAGTAGATGCACAGAGCAATCTTCCTCAGATTTTCTAAATATAGCTGGTTTTAGTCACAAATTTTGAGCCTAATAGCCTTAACACATTGTACAAAAATATTTGCTCAGGTTCATTGTTCACAAGCATTTTCCTTTCACCCCTCCTTCCTCCTGCCCCATACTTTCCTTAACTAAACACATAGGAAATTAACGAAGTCTGTGACCTAACAAGTGGCAATTCATAAATTCATTAGATTAAAAAAGACTAGTAACATAGCAATTCCTTTAATAGGTTTCCTTCCAATCTCCAATTTACATTTCTGTCTGCCCTGGCAAAGATATTACTTCGTTAAGACTTTTTTTTTTTCTTCCCCTAAATTAGAGAAATGTTAATGACTTCTCTTATTTATTGCTTCCATATGCAAGTAGTTATCTTTCTTGCAAATGGAAATGAGACCCAAAATTGCAACAAATGGGGCCAAGCCGCTGAGTGCATATGTTCCTTTTTGGAGAAAGTACACATGCCTGATCGAATTAACTTTAACCTCTCTGTCCATTGAACAGACATCCTCTAATGTGGGGGCTTTTAAAACTGTTCTCGTTAAATTTATTTTGAATCGCTGAGAACACTCTATCACGGTTTCAGCAAATAACCTCTGATAATATTAAACACCTGGTAAGCACAGTACCCAAGGGACCCTGTGCTGCCGTGTTTGACCTGTGACCTCCGGCAGTGAAGTTCGGCCCTTGTGATCCACTTGGATTCAGACAAGAAAGCTATTCTGAAGGAAAACACCTGCTTGCGAGGGCTGACCCCAAGCCAGTGCATGGTTGAAAAAAGTCAGCTGGGTAGAAAGAGACCAGAGCCCCATGCAGGTGTTTCCTACAGCACCACACACCTAAAAAACAAGGAAAAATAAAGGATAATGTGGGTAACAGTTAGGCACTCTCTCACCTGTTTATTTCAGTTAGTGTCGCTCGAGCTTGTCCGGGTGGATGCCAAGAAAATGAAGAAGAACTTAGTGGTTCTACATTTCTGAGACTCTGGGAGTTAGATTTGGCCAGCAGAGAACCCCATCTTGGTGGACTTCCATGACACTTACAGCTGTGGCAAAAGACAGATATGGACACCTCACCCTGTCTCTCCTACCCACAGCCTTTGCTGCAGTTTCCATATTCAGAAAAAAAATCCCAAAAACAGTGGATGGCTTCTTCCTTGGGAGGGTCTTTTTGGCTCTTATTTTCTTGTTATTGAGATGTCCTTTCAAATAATCTACCTCTATTTTAGAAATGCTTTGTAAATTAAGGGTTAGAAGCACCAAAACCAGAACTTCTCGCTAGGAAAGAGGAAGATGATAAACCTTCACTTGCTGAGTTAAGGTTTTTACAGCAATTGATTTTATGCAGTGTGATAATGACTCTTTTTAAGTAGAGTGGGCCCTACTTTTTTTTTTTTTTTTTTTTTTTTCAAATGTCTTTTTTTTTTTTTTTTACTCAAATGTCTCATTACTTATTTTTGTCAGCAGGTCTGCACAGTGACAGGGCAATGAGTGGAAAATATTTAATCTATCTCTTTAAGTGAGTATCACAAAATAAGATGACAGGGATGGAAACATAACCCTTTTGAAATTCTTCTGGTAATTTCTTCATACACCTTTCTCCAAGGTCACTGTTCAATGAGGGACTTGAATATCTCTCAGTCGCACAGCCAAGGGCTGTCAACACACCTCCATTCACCTGATGAGAGCACCATCAGCTGGCATCAATAAAACCCTTCCATTCCCAACTGTCTCAGACTCTGGAACTCTGAGATATTAAACAGCCAATTCCGGACTATTTAAAAAGAGCTGGGTGGCAGTAGTAGAGGGAAAGGAGAATTCTTCTGCAAGAAAAATTCAGCTATGACTTGACAGAATTCATTTCAGCTTGACTTTTTATAGCCCTCAGATCTGAATTGCTTTCCATCACTCTGCCAAAGGCAGGGTTTGTATGCCTGTCCCAGATATGAGGGGTCAGTGCAGTATGCCTTGCTCAACTAGTCTCATTAATACAGCTGGATTAAAATAAAATAATTTGAAAAAAGGAAGAAAGGAAGGAAAGAAGGAAAGAAAAAAAAAAAAAAAAGAAGAAAGAAAGAAGGAATTATTGGCAAGCAGAGTGGTACTAGCAATTTGCCTTCATCTTTTGCCCAGCATCTTGAATCTGATAAAGACCAACATCTGAAAACAATCATTGAAGCATATTAGGGTTTTTTTCCAAGTCGTATCAAACTACAGTGTAATAATGAGACATTTATTCTGCAGTATTTTAGGGTTTAAACAATTTGCAATCTACTTCCAAGATGACTGAGATGGAAGTAGGAAGAACACAAGTTCTTTAAGTAACTTCCTCACTGTTCCCTAGTCATACACTGGGAACACTTGACACCCAATTGCATTCATCCTGCTGGAAGTAAATGCAAGTCATCACTTCGCATAAGGCTCTTGGTATGATTTCTGCCAGGGCTGATAACAATGTCCTGTTGCTGATGAGCCTCTGTCAGTTTCATTTAGCAGTGAGAATGTCAAATTGTCAAGTGTTTTTAAGAGTGGAAGGTGAGAGACAACCAGTACCAATTTCACTTGGAGCCAGAGGGTTGAATCCCCCCGACATGTCCTCACTATACAGGGTAACTCAATGTGATGGGAGGCTGTAGCCACTGGAAAAACAGTGAAGACATTTTTTAAGATTACGCTCCTGGGAGTGTAAAAGGACAGTATCTTTGCTTATTCTTTAGAGAAACTCCAGGCTGTCTCTAACAACAGCATAAAAATTAAATTAAATCCAGACATTAGACCTGAATATTCCTAGTCCATCTGTAAGTCCTCTGTTCTTCGGGGACTTCCTTCTGCCTGCCTATAGCACTCCTATTGCTTTAACTTCCCAACTGCTCCCAAACAGTGGTGCACAGTCATTATTCCATACAGAAGGAAATCTGTCCTGTAAAGAATCACAATAGGTAATCAGGTTGCTTATGCTGTGCTCACATATTAAAGCACTGACAGTGCAGTCCAGGTCCTACTTTGCACCACTGTCTCCAGCAAGGCTCCCTGGGCTGAATGAGCATAGGAAGTTGAATTTACCTCACCTGCATTCCACCAAGGTCCCCTGTACTTCTTGCCAACAGAAAAAGCAAGCTGCCTCTGAGGTTCCTGGTCATTTAAATAGTCAGAAAAACACCTCAAACAAGGGGGTTGCCTAGCAGAAACAGTAAGAAGAATTTAGGCTTGGAATTTAGGACTGCTGAGAGTAATCCGTATCCTTTTGCATCTCTCAGGGAATCTTTTTCAGGCTGAGACTGGTTAGGGAAACCAGACTACTACAAGTCACCTACTTACTGTTGTGCAGCCAAAAGACATGTCACATTTCAGGACTATTATCTTGGTGGCTTTCACTAAATATGAAGACCAAACACTTCAGAAAAATGCCACCATAAAGACAGCTTTCCTCTTTACTTTGTTAAACGTTGTCTTCTGGCTTAACCTCAAGAAATTAACTTTCCACATTGTCTGTTTTAATAGCTTCCTCTTCTGCTCTCCACAATTAGCTGCCTATTCCAAACCTTCTCTGCATGAGTAGAGGCCTAATACAGCACACAAGACACTTCACCTGATACAGTCCCAGGACTACCCCTTTATTTCCCATGTGCTGGATACCTGTTTAGTTTCCCCACTGTTTCTTTTCTCATGCATGTTATGCCATGGCATTGTCCACATGGCAATCTCAGTTTCCAGCTGAGAACTAATCTTAGCAGGAGCTTTTCAATAAAGTTTTATTCACTGTTTTGCAGTCTGAAATAATTACTACTGTCTCCCAATTTCTAGGTGTTAATGACAATTTTGTGAGAGGGGAAAGAGTAAATCATAAAGAGGCTGTGTTTTCTCTTTCCTCAACATCTGTCTCAAGTGCTCTGCCTAAAGTGTTCTATTGAATTTAAGAAGGGTTATTTATTTATTTTAAATTGATTTTTTTCCTCTTGCTTTGCTCTCACGAGTGAAATAGAAAAGGAAAACATCTGCTTGAGATAAAATCATCCTGCACAACAGCCACCTGGTAATGAGACTATCCAAATTGTTAACAGTAAGGATAAAAGTCAACAAAGACTTTTAGAAAATATGTCTTTCTTTTGGTCTTGGGCATATGCTACCCTCTAATCAATGTAGGTAAGGCTTGTTTTCCTCACTGCAAAGGTAAATTTTTCCAAAGGTGCTTAATGCAGCCATTAATGAAGCAACAGGTTTAAGAGACAGCGCTGAAGAGCAGTGAGTCATTTAGTTTGGTACAGCAAAGCTATACTTACCTTACTAAGGTTTTCTCTACAGGATTTAAAGGTGCAGCATTTTCATATCATGCTACACCATGTGGATCAGGCTTGGAGCAGACAAAGTTCAAAATACTGCACTTATGATAAGAAAGCATAGATTTATGCAGGCATGAAGGGATTCCCATCAGGATTATTTCCTTTATCATGTCTTTTGAAACATCATCCTGATTTTTTAACATTGGGGTTTCTTCTCTCCTCCACTTATAAGAAATCTGTACTTCTACAAGTGAAGAACAAGTGGGACACAACCACGAAGATTGTGGGATGGTCTTAACTCCACTGTTAGAACATGTTCAGAAAGAACAAAAAAAGAAAAAAAATCATTGATAGACCTTAGAAAGAAAAGCAGCACCTCTCCAGTTGCTCTCTAATCAGTCCCAGGTACAGATTTATTATGGGCTAAGAAGGAAAGCAGAATTGCTTTTTACTGCTGCCTGCCAAATGCATAATTGTTGGTGTTTAGGAAAGAATGTTCCCCTTTTTCCCAGCTTGTTGGAGTGGTAAATTACCCTTTCCCTAGTTCTGTGGAAAAACACATTCTCTCTGGAAAGTAAACCTGATACTATACATACTTTGATTTTTACGCCCTTTCTATTAAACAAGTTTAGCTGAGTAGTATGTGATCTCCTTTGGTACTACACATGTGTATAATCAAATCAAAGGCCTGACACAGTTCTCCACATAACATGCAGTATTTTAAATACTGTCTTATTCAGGCACCTGGTGATGAATTTACAAAATCTCTTACCTGCCATTCTGGAAAGGTTCACTCGAGCAACTCTGAACAGGCAAAGAGAAAAAGAAGGAAAAAGAAGGTGCATAAATTATTGTAGCCCTGGGGCAGTGTGTGAGTTTTACAGGGCTATTTATTTTGCTTTTCAATAAAAATGTGTAATAGACCCACTGGACCTATTACTTGCCCACTGGACCCATTACCTCCATTGAGCAAGGGTAGCATAGCTTAAAGAGAGGGGTGATTGGCAGCCAAGCGTCCTCCAGTCCACCCAGGGCTGCGCCAGGGCTGCAGCCTGCTGCAGCTCCTGCGAGCCTGCTTCCCACCTTCCCCACAGTGAGAAAATGCAAAGACAGACAGAGAGGCTGCAGAAAGCCCTGGTGTCTGAGTGGCAGCAGAAAAGTACATTATGGCCATGAAGAAAAGCAGGTGTGAGGTTTTTGTTGTTTAGCCAAGAATCTTCTCAACCTGAAGCTGTTTAACAGGACAGGTCTGGCCAGGCAGAACTGCAGCTGGGACAATATGTCCTCAAGGAGGAAGGGATTAAGGCTAATCTGTCCTTCTTGAGGCCTTGATCTAGAAAGGTGCTGATCACCAGGACCCCAGACTGGCCGAGCACAAAGTACAGGCTTAGGTACTTAGAGTTAGGCACATACAAAATTGCTCTTCAGCTAAATCTTTCCCTGTTTTTCAAATCTGATTACATTTTTGTCATGGTGTTCAGTACTTTTGAAGGTTAAACATATTTTACACAATATTCAGACCTCATGCAATTGCTAAATAATTAATCTTCATAAACACAAAATTTAGAAAAACCTGTTTAATACTGGCAATTATAAATTAAATATTTCATATTAAAATCTCACATTACTGATATCCTCTTTGTGTTGGTGTGAACTGGCACAGAGACAACACCATACTTTGCTTGTATTCTTACCAAGCCTGGTATGTGGCAGGATACCCAGCAGTTTCCCAGGGAAAGTCCACAGAATTACAGCACTCTTAGAAGAAACAGAACAAAAGAAAACTTACGACATCACTAGAAAAATTTCTACAAAATTTATCCCAGTCAAAATAGCTCTCACACTCCATGAATTCAGAAAGTTCAGATGTGTTTCTCCTGGGAGAAAGAGGGGAAATAAATTGTAATAACGTAAATTCTTAACACAAAATGAATAAATAGAAGGAAAAGTTGTTGGGTTTTGTTTTGGGTTGGTTTTTTTTTTTTT